>OZ010737.1:187863526-187906026 GCA_963932295.1 Tipula lateralis | reverse complement strand
ATTTAAAATTAAGGTTTTTTCAAATTAGTTTACTGTTTAGAGTTACGCATATACAAATAGCAGTAATACACATTGGTTTCTAATGTGTATTATACCGACACTATATACTATATTTATACTCTTAAAATCCTAAAACTAAAACTGACGATCAACTGGTATGAAGAACAATAAAATGATGAACAACAGATGATAATAACATAGCTTCACTTGAAATTAGGATTTTCCAAATTTAGTTTGTAGTATACAGTTTACAACTCATAAGCAATAATACACATTTTTAGGGAGGATCCTTTCTTTTTGTTTTTTAAATAAATAACTGTAATGACGTCCTTATACATCGAATCTAAATAGATAGATATTCTTAGATATTCTTATACAGGTTACAAATTATAAAACTATTATTGTTAACTCGACGGATTCATTTTTTAATGTTATTATAATTACAATGTTATAATGTAAGAAATCAAACACATTAAATAAAAGTTCATATATAATTTAATGTATTTGATTTCTATGCAAACTTCATTCTTCCTAAATTATGTATACGTATAAATATATATATATATATATATATATATATATATATATATATATATATACATATATATATATATATATATATATATATATATATATACATATATATATATATATATATATACATATATATATATATATATATATATATATATATATATAGATATATAAATATAAATATATATATATATATATATATATATATATATATATATATATATATATATATATATATATAAATATATATATATACTATGACAATTTCATAGTAATACTATTTATGAATTTAAGCATACTAAAACATAAATTTCATAATCCATTCATTGTCATTTATTTATTTTGGTATATATGTATACATGTATATATATATATATATATATATATATATATATATATATATATATATATATATATATATATATATATATATATATTTATATAATATATATATATATATATATATATATATATATATAAATATATATATATATATATATATATATATATATATATATATATATATATATATGTATATATATATATATATATATATATATATATATATATATATATATATATATATATATATATATATATATATATATATATATATATATAGATATATATATATATATATATATATATATATATATATATATATATATATATATATATATATATATATATATATATATATATAGATATATATAGATAGATATATGCATGTACATATGAAAACTTAAATTTATAAATAATATTAATATCAAATTATGTATTATATTCTTAAACTATGAATAGGAGAAAATCCATTCACAATTAAAAGCGTTGATTTTGTCTGATAATACTCTTGAAATAAGTTGATTACTCTTTTATTAATCAATATGCTTGAATTGTAAATAATAGTTTACTTAATTCATACATAAAATGTACGTCACTTTTTTTTGGTTTACCTGAACAAATGTTATTTTGCTGTTTTATCGTATCTCATTTAACAAACAACTATCGTATTTGTTTAAAATTTTGGACAAAAGCCCAAAAATGTCAAAGCATAAATAATAGTTTGAAAAATAGGTTCTTAATTTTATGTAAATAATTCTACTTATGATTATAAATGTTGTTAACTTTGGAAAATTGCAAACAAATAAAGATAGTGCTTAGATCAAGAATTTAATTTTCAGCTTTAAATTGTCATAAGGAAATTGATAGTATATTGTTTGAATATGAGAATTAAACGATCAAACACAATAACAAATAATAAAACAATAATTCAAGAAATAGCTATTCTCGGTTTCATGCCAAAAATTAATGCTTGAATTGATCAGAAATGTTGCTTAATTTAATAAATTTTGTCAAAACATAATAACAATCATACAGTTCTTAATTCAAGAGTAATAATCGTGATCTGAGTAGAAATCAGGTAAAATCGTGGATTTTACAAGTTATTTAAATTAAGAATATAATTATTAAATTCTCAAACAATAGTTGTGAATCAAATTTACTGCTTCGGTTAAATGCATGCATTTAATTCATAATATATTGCCTAAAGTTCTTGATTTTTAATGAATCTAAAATTTATGAATTTAAGAATAAGCTATTCTGATTCATTTCTCTCAGTGTACTTCAGAATACGCCAAAACGTGCTATATGAGAGACCCGGAGCTGGAGCACGGCGACGAGTTGATTGATTGCGGTCTTCACGTACACTTTTAGCTAAATCAGCAATATTTACATTAGATCGACTTGTACGCACTCTAGTCGGGTCATGAATATCCAATAATGAAAAGTTTCGCGAATAGTGCGTTCAGTTGGATGATTATGTTCGAGGAGCACGAAAACAATTTTTCACTGAACATTGATTTTTTAAATAAATCTCTACAATTAGTAAATGTTGTTCTCACGTAAGTCTTTTCATGGTGAGATGTCATTGAATACTGTATACTAAACACAAATGTAACGTGAACGAGGCAGTTGTCACGCTTGAATCATAATGAGAATCCCAATTGGAAAAAGGACCTCCTATTGGATCTCTTTCCATTTGGTCCAAATAAAACTGTTAAAATACTATGCCAGATACCAGTTCCGGTGTACTTACCAATTTAGAGACTGATAATCACGGTAAAATCTCAAGAGAATATAAAAAAGTTTTCGTGATTATTGTTAAATTAAACTGTTGGCTACGTTAAAGAACAGGTTTAGTATCTAGGAAAATTGGAGTGAAAAAGGTACCATTGAAACAGGTGTATATAAGGGTTACGAAAGAAACCATTTACGTTGCTCTAAAAATATACATACCACAAACTTTTTGCTTCTTAGTTTTTTTAAAATTCCACTGGTCGATCATATGCCATGATGATATGACAAGACACACAAGCGATCACCTTGAACGATTCAAAATTGTAAAAAACCTTGACGGCAGTCCAACTCAGAAGACAAACCATAAGACCTCACTTCTCAGAAACAGATCGTATATCCACCATTTATTCATTGTTATGCTGAAACTGTAAGCGATCAGAAAAAATAGCCGTCACAAAGATTTTACATTATTTAAGCTACTTATGAAATACAGATTATACCTGTGAGATAGTCTGTTAACTGAAGAAGGTGCTACCCTTTCAGTAATAACAACGAATAATAATACCATGAGTTTTTACTGGGTTTCACTGATATAATCTAGCTCGTCTCATACAATCGGAATATGGTCAAGTATAGAACAACGAAACTTTGGGATTAGAAAAGCTTCTCTTTGATTTTGATACCTTAGAAAGTGAATTATGAATATCGTGCACTGAATTTCCAACCCAACCGATGCTATCAGTCTATAGTTAAGCTGCTAATATAGGCAGTATAAAATTGAGGACGCTTTTCTCTCTTACAAATATGTAATCTAGCATGTAATTAAAAAGCCCTGGTGACAAGATCCTATTACCAAAACTCTAGAATTAATTCTTAATTCTGTTCATAAACGGATCCAAATTGATGTAAGACCAAATCCTTACCACAATCAGCAGACAGATTTGTACATTTAGCTCGTCCCGGTTGGCTATATAGAGAACTTTATATATATACGAGGCAAAATGTCATTTCCTCCAATGATTGCTTCCAGACACGTTTTAAACGTGTTATGTTCTTGCTTCCGTCGTTTAGATTTCTTCGATTGCTCGCATTCCACCAAACACTTTGGATTTTTGCTCATTTTTTTATAATCAAACTAATCTACAACCTTAAGTGGCTTTACAGTTTTTTTGCTCCAACCTTCTACGTTGAAGGAGAAAAAAACTCATTCGAGGCTTTCGATGCCAACTTCACCACTACCTCGACTGTTTTATGTTGCTTGTAATAATTATTCATCTGATCTGTTTCTTTTCGTTATTGGTTGGCCTTGTCTCATATTTGTTATGGGTCGGTTTGTTCAATTCGTTCATGTTCCTCAACATTCTATATATGTGTCGTGGATACGGATATGTCTGGTCTGTTTTAACATCAAAGTGTTTCGTATCCATCGGTCTACAAGTGTGTCGTGCAACGTGTATTTTCGGCCTGACGCGTGTTATGCGCCGAACTTTGCATCTGTTTTATTCTAGCCGTCATTTTAATATGCCAAGCCAGTACCTAGGAAAAGAATTGGAGTGAAAACATAGACTGTAGTATCTCCGACCTACTGGACAACAGGTTTATAGATCCTGTTTACTATTATTCTTTTTTTTTTAAATCAACGTTTCATTTGAGAAGCGTTCCGTTCATTTTCTACGTCTGGTTACTGATGCCAACTCAAGTGTCGACTATTTGTCGGTTGGTGAGTTTAAGACAATCGGCTTGATAAATAACCTTCTGTAGCTCTTCGACACATCGTCGTTTCGTACTGGGCATAATTATATCGAACAGTGGCGACTTTACCTAACAACAGGAATTGTACGACCTTGAGCTTCATTTAGGACTATCTTAGTTATCAGAACGATACGAAGAAAGTGCAAATACTGAATGCCCTCAACATATAGAATCGCACGTCATCATGCAAATGAAGGTATACACGAAGAATATAAGATATCGAACTCTATGCGTGCAAGTCCAAAACAGATTTTCTTGACCAGTAGCCCAACGAATTATTTCATATTGAGCTCACGTCTGGCTCTACGTTTCGGTGATCAGACCCATAATCTCATTTGCCGCAGTTATTTGGTGGCCTAGAACAATGAGTGGAGTTGGTAAGAGACCTCCAAACCGTCTTCAAAGACTTGTTTGTCTGGGAATTGTATATAGGAGCTATGCGCACCACTCCTACTGAAGCTCTATAGAGATGATTGTGTGTCTACTTTGTTACCACTTGATTTTTGGGTCAGTAGGTGCAGCGCAAACAGCGTGTCGCCTACAATGTAAAGACAATGTTCCTAGCCCTTCTGTGACTGTCAACAAGGGAGAGGGGCGGAAGGCACACCACTGCTCACATACCCTCGGACACTATCGTTACGAATTATGTCTTCGGGGATTTATTTCATGTAACTTTTACCGAAAATCACACATGGGACCATAATAGTCCATCCTACCCCTCCGGTGACGATATGATGATCTTTACTGATGGATCAATATGCTGTAACCTAGCAAGTGCCGAGTTATAGATACAAAATCCTGAGGCCAAATTATCTATCCCCTTTTGTAGGTACGCTCCTTTTTTTAGGTTGGAATTACTGCAATTTTATGAGCAGCACTCTTTAAAAAAGAGATGTACTGCAGAGATTGTCGTCTCTGCATCCTTTCTGACAGCTAGGTTGCTCTAAAGGCGATTGGTTCCAATACTGTTTCATCAAAACTTGTTTTGGAGACGATAATTGCCTTATAATTATCTTATATCGACTTGGATACTCAGTCACATGGCAGCCAAAGAAAATGCATTGGCCGATAAATTGGCCCATTTGGGTGCGGCTTCCACTTTTGTGGAACCTAAGTCCGGTTTAGGAGTAACGTCATTATCTCTTAAATGAAAAATTGACTATCACTTTGGTGATCTGCACCAAAAGAGATGCGATAGGGATAGACTCATATCCGGTCGACTATCCAAAATCTTCTTTGGATCAATAAACCAGCAAAGGCACCAGTCCTTCTGAAACTATAATAGATGCACTTTAAAGGTCTTGCTGGACATTTTCACGGGCATTGCTATCTGAATAATCGTATGTTCCGAATGAAAATGAGAATAAGAAACTGTTGAACATTTCTCGTACTCTTTCCATAGACTGCACTGCTTTGAATCACAATTTCTTTTTGAGAACCAACTGTCGACCTTGAGGATCCTGGATGTTTTAGACTTCATTAGAAGAAGAAACGGAATTCGACCTGAGAGTGTACGCCTGAGACGGGATGTCACAATGGGCCAATTGAGCTTGAGTCAAAGGGGGTGGAGAATCGTGAAGTTGGTAAAAGAGAGCTTTTGAGCAAAGCTACGATTTACTTTAGTAAATGTTTAGTCTATTCCTATATACCACAATCACTGTAGTGGATTACTGTTTTGCAGCCAGTTGGTTAATTTGTAACCATTAAGCAACATTTAGTCAACTCATTTCCAATTTAGATAAACCCGGCATCGTACATTACCTTTTTCATCTCGAAATTGAAAATATCAAATTTTCGGTCCCCATATCCATAACACCCGAAACGTTTGTCGAACGGGCCAACAATCCATTATGTATAATTTTTTTTTTATGTTTACTAAAAACAAAGTTTTTATGTATAGTTTCTGGGTCGATGATTAAACATGAACCTTATGTGTACCATAATCTCTCAATGGAATATTATGAGACTTGACATTTCTTTATTTATTTGTGTATTATGCTGTTGAATTTTTATTTTCCATTATTTGTCATTCAAAATTAAATTTTTTTCGGATATGTACGGGTCGGATGTATGTATGCCACCTATATGGCAAAAATAAGGGAGAAAACGAAATATGGGGCTCGAACGAACCATATTGTCGTACAGAAACATATACATTTTCGACTCGTCACGGTTAATTTGGCTGGTAATTTATTGAAATTTTCTCAAATGTTTTTTTATTATTTTCTTGAAGAGGTTTCAGTTACATTTTGTGTATATGTACACACACACATACATACATACATATGTGTACGTATTTGTATAGAATAATATACAAAAGGTTAATTTTTAGGCGTACGGGGTATATAAATGCTCCCTTATCGTCTTGTTTATATCATATGTAATGTATATACATATATAATATATGTACAGACATCTGAGTAGAGAAAGATAAATAACAAAAAGCTTCAATTTAATTTTTTTGTGCTTTTATATCGTTCTTGTTATATTTCAATACGTTTCCGGTGTGTGAAGTAAAATTTATATTGGTATATCCTACCTATATATGGGAGATATATGTACACAACACGGGTGAGATTTTTAAAAACCGACTCCTCTCGAAAAATATCAAGTTAAAGATAAACAGATATGTCTGTTCTACGAATCAATTATAATATTTACCCGAGAAGTGGTATAAGCATATGTAAAAATGTGTATAGGTACGACTCAAGTCTATAATATGCTTTAATGTGAAGGTGTGATCTCGATTTGATTTGAAACGTTGCGACGTTTTAAAGACAGATTTAAGAATATCTTTGAACAGGTTTAAGTTCCGACCAAATGGTGGAGTGGTTTAAGCTGCGGTATTTGATTATGATCGGAAGTGTGAATATACACATCTATGACCCATTGTTGGAGTGCAGAGTCCATGGGCTAACCTATCTTTCCATGTCAGTACTATAGGCTAGCATGGAGCTATATACAATGTGTAGATATCGGAATGATAGCCGTAAATCGGAATGATAGCCGTAAAGTAGGGCGTAAATAAGCGAACCACAAAAGAGTAGGGAGCCTTAAAACAGATTGCATAGATAAACACAGAGAGACAGACACACAGACTGGTTAAAGTTCGTCTTGGTTGGGACCGTCGAGCACACTGTTAATAAATAATGGGAATGACAGTGGTCCTATTTGAGTATCTTTATGAAAACAATAAGTTATTGTCCAGTTAGTAAGATGAACATAT
Organism: Tipula lateralis; assembly: GCA_963932295.1. Taxonomy (NCBI): domain Eukaryota; kingdom Metazoa; phylum Arthropoda; class Insecta; order Diptera; family Tipulidae; genus Tipula; species Tipula lateralis. The sequence goes on along the minus strand of OZ010737.1, from coordinate 187,898,438 downwards.
GATTGGGGTGTTGTACTTTTTAAGATAAATTCTCTAGCAATGAGGATTAAATCGAAAGCTTTTGCAAAAATCAATATTTCCGGACAAAAAATATTTTTTATGTATCATAATTTTAATGTGATTAAAAAGCTCGAGCGAGATACTTACTGATATCTTACTCAGAATACACGGTTGAATGATATATCATTTGGTGTCCGAGACGGAAATAAGTAAATAATTGGATATAGCAACGAGAAGACATTGGTACGGAAAACAATCCTTTTGTACTCAAGTCTTGATTTCTGTGTAGCCTATTTAACCAAAAATATGCTTCGACCTACGATTAACCACTTAAGACATTCGTTGATACAAAAGTAAATTTATTACTACGCACAGTTTGTAAAATCAGCGCTTGCCAAAAAATTTTAATAATTAATGGGTTGTTCAGAACTCAAGATGCAGATTCTGAAGTGACTACGACCTATTATATTGGTGAAAACGTTGGTGAAATAATTCGTCGTATATAGTCAAGAGTATTTTAAGTCTTCAAATACAATGGTATCCAGCCACCGACCAAATGGCGCAGTGGTTAAAGCTGCAGCAGTTGGAGTGCGAGTTATCGGGTTCGAATCCCGATAGTGGCATAATGCAAAAAGAATTTTTCATCAACTGATTACGATCGTTGGTGTGAATAAAAACATCTATGATCCCCTGTTGGAGTGCAGAATTCGTGGGCCAACCCATCATCTATGTCAGTACTATAGGCTGACATGGAGTTATGCTGTAATGGCTGTAATGGCGTAAGGTAGGACGTAAATAAGCGAATCGTTAAACATTATTGAGCCCCAAAAATAGTTTGGAAAGATTTTTATTCAGCCAAGTTGTATTATGATGAATGACATCACCAATCGTCCCGTTTAGGTACAGCTCAAGTGAATGTTGTCCTAGTAAATATTAGTTTACATCGATCTGTCCATCTAGTATATTTTGCAGTGATAATTTATGTTAAATTCTCTAGCATTTTGATAAAAATTTAGTTGAAAGCTTTGGAAATATGTAATGTGAGTATAAAAGCTCTAGTTGAAAATCAGATAATTCCTGGTATCTAACTCAGATACACAATCGTAAAGATTTTTTCTACTGTCGACGTTAATTATGTTAATTTACTGGTGCTGGTAGGATTGAATGATATGCCATTTAATGTTGAAGAGACCCATAAACTGGTTCAAAAAATTTAGTAATTAAGTGAATGTAGCAACGAGAAGCAACATTGGTTTCGAGAACAACCACTTTCTTATGTACTCAAGTATGTATTTCTGTGTAGCCTATATATTGGACCGAACATATCCTCTGACAAATCTCTTAAGACAATGGTAAAATCAGTGCTTGCCCAAAATTTGGTTAAAAAATGGTGAACTTAAGATGTCAAAACGGTTCTGTTAAGTTTCCGTTGATATTCTGCCAAGTTATATTGGATAGCTGATTTGATGATTTGTAAGAGTAAGATGATTTGTCTCACACCATTTCACTAAATTATCAATATTCTTTTGAAGTTTCTCAGCTTCGCTTAAGTTCTCGACAGTTCTGTTTATTTTTGGATCCAGTATTACATCCGGTTGCTTAAGTAAGATTTAAATCATGCAACAAAGTAATTTGATAACCCAAACCGTTCGAGTGCTTTACAATGGCTAATGGAGTCAAACGCCTTGGCAAAGTCAGTATACACCACGTCAACTTGACTGTGGGTTTTATAACTTTGATTGTGCTCCTTGTGAATTCAATAAGGTTTGTAGATGTTGATCTCTTTCCACTTTTGAAGAAATTGCATATTAAAAATTTAAATAACTTTCCATGCAAAGAAGTTCCAAACTGATAAACTTTCAGAAAAAGCAGGTATTTGGCCAGGACCGCAACCATCGACGAATGTTCTCAGAGCCTTGTTTATGTCTTCTATTGTATGATATGACTTTTACGTGTTTGGAATTTTCTGGAAATTTATCAACGTCTGGTTTAAAGACCATGATTTCTATTCAATGGAAATCTCAGAAGCACGAAAACCTTTAATTTCACGTTTGTCTTGAAAAAGCTTCAAAAGTGCTTAAGTCTTACCTATTGCATATTTAAGTTTACATAGCCTCTGAATGCTATGGAGGGGTAGAGATTTATATAGCAATAGCACAAACAATTCGGTCATCTGCAGATGAGCCTGTTTAAGTCGATGAAACCCTCCCAATTCAAAGTTTGCCTTTTACGTTCTGTAATTAACGTCACTGCCCTCTTGATTGAAAAAATCGTATCCATGAATTCTATTAGATTTAAGCTTTGCAACATTTTGACAATTTCGATATATCTGCGTCGAGTATATTTGTCACGTTCTTCATTTAGCTGTTGCAATGGCTGTTTTCAATGACGTCACCGCACAGTAAAATACTCTTTCTGTCCGTTGCTAATAAAACTTGAAAAGCTCTAAAATCTAATTAATTTTCTTATTTCATTTGTTCATTCGCCCATCAAAATTAAGTAAAAGTCTAATTTGTATTTTTTTTCCAATTTTCCAAAGGAGCTTTTTCTTCATATCGGACTGTCTGTGTGTGTCTTTAATTTTTATTGTAATTTAATAGTAAATTAACTGTGGTGGCACGTTTTTCTAATTTCATATTATCTTTTTTATATTTTTTTTGGTCGCTTTCGGGTTTTTCGTTTTCTAAGATTTTGTTGGTTTTTGCTATACTATGTATGTGTATACATCTGGTTTCACGCCCGTCCCTATACCCGTCCAAAATAAAAATCAGATTCGAAATTAAAATACAATTAAATTTCTCGGGATGAATAGTAAAAATACGACAAAATGGTAGAAACATGGTGTTTGGGAAATTTAGGATTTGGTCCTTAAATTGTTTATGTATACATACATACACACCCAGTGCGATTGTTTTTATGGTCGTTTTTGGTCAGGTGTGGTTCAAAAATATAAAATATTCCATTTTATTACAATTATTGTATATACCTTCGATTGTACAAATCTTGTTCCTATGTACAATACTTATATATGTAGATGTGCTCTGCACGAAGACATTAATTTAATTTTATTTCGTTTTGAGCAGGGCTGCGAACGATGGAAAATTTTAAGAATATTAAAGCATTCAACACCATACAACTTTTGCATATAATTACACAAATTTATCAGGTATCTTTGGTGCAGCCTAGAAAAGTATGTTATCTTTAAATTAGGGTGGTTTAGACCAGACTAGATTAAATAGAACAATAATAAATTATATTATATAAGGTGAAACTGAATTTTATTGGCCGAGGCACGTTTGATTATGCTTAATTTACTGCAGTATTATTTAAAATTTAATTGACTAGGTTATATTAGATACATTAGGTTATGTTTAGATTAAACTAGAACAACTCAAAATATATAATGATTTATATTTATAGAAAATAAAGGTCATACTATATAGGCCTGAATTAGGTGCCATGTGTTATAGCCATCACAATCTATGGGTTAGAAAGAAAAATACTAGATCATATACTTGAACAGAGCAGAGTGTTAATTTTATTTAACTATAAGAGATTTTGGCTGTTGAGTGAACTGTTGTTATCAGATATGACACAGTGGATGGGGTCGATCGTCTCGAAGTAGTTTAATTATTACCGATATTCGACCTTCTTGTATTAAGTACAAAAAAAATGGCAAGATTTGATATCGCGGCGTGAAAATCATAAACAAACTAAACATGATATCAATAAAGTTGGAATAAGAGCTACAAATATTTTTGGCTTTGTGGCTGAGTCAAATCTTGGTTTTCGCCAAAATTAACATCAAGATTAAGAAATTTACCGACTCAATCGTCTTTTGAACCTCGTAATTACTACCGTAACTCTAGCGTCAATTATTTCTCAGTACTCGTTCGGGAGCAGACAGGCGCTTACTGGCCATTACCAAATTTTAATTTTATGCCTTCTGGAGTGACTTATGGAATTCGTCCAAATGTAACAATTTCGGTATAGCCACGGAGAATTTTTTCTAAGACTTAAACATTTGGCCTTTAACCACCATGTACCGCTGTCGCAATATGTGAACGATTTTACTTGTTTACTGGATGGTCTAGCAACAGTTTAAGTTGGACGTGGACTGAACTACATATTTCCATTTTACAAAGATTTCAACTCCGTGCTTAGCTTAGGTTCGCTAACCATAGTGTCAAATCAAATAATTTTACACTCGTTTCTAAGTGGAAAGTTTGTTTTGACGGACCTTCTTCTGGTATAGTCGTAAACATTTTTTTTCTTAGACTTGAACATTTGACATTAACTCAAAATACACTCCTGTCGGATGTGCTAGATGGTCTAGCACATCCGCATTACTGGTTTATTATTGAAAACAATCCAAGCTGTACGTAAATTTACATATAGTTCTGTAGTGGCGTACAGAGTCACTGAAATAATTCACAAATACAAAATTATATCATAACGCCCGACAATTAATCAAAATAGAATAGATATTTGTTGTTTTACTCTCGTTAAGTTCTTGGAATTCGCTAGAACTGTCACGTCACGATTAAACATACATATAAATCGCACAGTACAAACATTAAGTCCAGTAGCATATGCCTGATGAGATGGATTTGATCTTTTCGATCACATATCATTCAATGACATCATCATCAGATCGAAACCGGCCTAGTGGATTACAAGATACAAGCAGCAACTCGAATTACCAACACACATTCAAATATATATAAAGCTCCACGCCTTACAGTTACTTTTACCACATAGTTCCTTGAATGTCGAAAAATTTTTTCAAAACCAAAAGCTCCTTCATTAATGATTTGAGGAGGTTATTTTCTCAAAGTGGTACACCCAGCACAAATCATAGCAGATTTAAGAAACATTTAGATCTTTCTTAGGCTTTTTTTAATAACATTATTTGCTGCAATAATGGTCTCAGTTTGAGTCGGGGCAAGCTTTGTAAGTAACAGACAAGTGGACAAGTTTCGTTAGTAAATATCAATTTAACCCATTCAGGTTAGAATAGGTTGGATTTCGATTTGCTCCAGTTCGCACCGCTTACCATTATTTACCAAAGCTTCTATTTACGATTTCACATAATTTTATTGTAAATGTGTGGTTATTTTAATGGCCGTTTGTGGTCAAATAATTAAACCAAACATCTCTACACTCAAGTAATTACTATATGAATCGTGTGTATCATTAATTACGTTTAAGGTACAAATATATATTTTAAAGACATTTAATATAACGACCATTATACCTTAACATGTTTTCTTGTACATTCGAGGACATAATTCATAGCCATGTAAGTATTAATTGTTAAAATACTTAAAAGCTGTTCCATCTATAAATTACATTTATTACGGCTGTTTTATACATGTACAGGGTATATAGCCAGCCAAGCAGTCGAATCGATTGGTTAACACTTAAAGGTTATGTATTGTCAATTTAATCATTAATATTCATAACCGGAAAAGCATGATTATGTTAATTAAATTGTAGCAAACGAACAACCATTTAAAAATTATGCTAATTATAACCATGTAAATTACAAAAAGTACTATAATTATGCTACACTATCTATATACTAGAATGGAAATGAATAATAAAATTCAGAAGTATCCCAAAATACTAAATCTGTCGTGAAATGGAGATAGATCTTCTCATCTATACATGTATAGTAGTGTGTATAAAAAGCTTTTACAGCATTATTAAAAACTAGTCATAAAAATCTACTTTAATTATTCCATCATACGATTTTTGGTTTTCTCCAGATTTTCCCATTCCCGACCACAACACCATAAAAAATGTCTTGCGTATGCTTTTATGATTATTCTTGTAGTTTTCTCATGTTTTTTGATAACACTTACCAGCAAAAATTTGAATAAATTTGCATAAATTTTTGGTTTTGTTCTATATACAATATTCCTTCTTCTTACATGTCTGTAAATTTTTATTGGCACTGTTTCAGATACAACAACAGTGCTGCTCAAAGTCGAGTGATGTATAGATTTGATAGAATATGAGGATGAAGTTAGTGTCTGTATTAGTTGAATCCATTGGGGCTAATTTAACTATATAATTATGAGCTTTAAGCTTTAAATTATTTGGATCGTTTAACCCTATTCTTGACATAATTTACAATATAACCGGGGCACTATGGAAAAACTTGGAATTTTTAATGTAAAAACAGATTCTTTATTACTACCCTCGTAAACCAGGGCCAATGAAAATATAAAGGCAAATTCTTCTTATACCATTATCATAGTTTAATGAAACCTGGGATCTGAAATCATAACGGGTGCACCTAACACGTCTTATATGCTCATCTGATTGAAAGTTTATTGAAGTTTGACACCAATCGTACTCCCGCATAAAATACAATGGCGCACCTACTCTGATGAGGATACATAAGTTCACTTTATAATCTAGTATGTAGTCCAAAAAGCATACAAATTCATTCGTAAAAAGTATCTAGTCTTGATCAGGGAGGAAAGTTGGATTATACACTAAATAATCGCTTTAAAACGTATTTCGACTTTATTGTGTCCGAGGTTTATATTTGTTTGCGTATGTATTTGTTGCATACCTTATGGCTTAAATACTAAGAAGCTTCCATCTTGAGTACTTCATGGCAGTGGCATGCCCAGTTACCATAACTCGCAGATAGACAAGTCATTTCAGGTGGTTCTGTGATTGCCAAATAACCTAGTTCTAGCTCTAGCCCATGGATATATCGTAACATTACGTTTAACTGGTTTCTTGGCTTTATGAGAAGTTTCTTTGTTGGACTAGTAGTTCCAAGTAAGCCCAACGTGGTGTCGCAGTACCTTTGGTTTATTAATAGGATAGATCAAATTACGAGTTGTCCTTACCATTCTTCCTTTTCATTTCAATGTTGAGTATTCTTAAATTCATTTAAGGTTAAACTTTCAGCTTCAATTCTATTATATTATTTAATGTGGTCAGATACAACAACAGTGTTGCACAATGTTGAGTGATGTATAGTAACTGTATTGCTATAATATGAGATGAAGTTAGTGTGTGTATGTCCGTGTGTGGAATCTTGAATCCGTTGGGACTAACAACTATATAGTTATGAGCTTTAAGCTTTTAATTTTAAATACTTTGCATCTGTAATGTGAGAACAGACTCCTCAACACAACAAGGTTCAATGAAAATATCCAGGATAATCCGTCTTATACCATTATAAGTGAAATCATAAGTAATGCTACCAACCCGTCTGATACTCATGTGATTGAGAATTCACTGAAGTTTGACACTAATCTTTCTATCAATTCATAATTATAGCAGTTTCCCCATAAAAGACAGTAGCGCACCTACTCTGAAGATGAAACATAAGCTCAGTTTATGAGCTAGTGTAGTCCAGAATAAAGCATACCGATTCATTCGTAAAAATTACTTAGTCTCAGTCACAGAGGTAGGAGTCACAATAAAGTCACAATAGAATAGTTATCCTATTGTGACTTTATAGTGGCCGTGTTCATCTGAGTGGTTATGTGTTCGCAGACTTTCCATCATATTTGGTGCAATATTAATTTTTGCATACGTTATGATTTAAATACTAAGCAGCTGCCACCTTAAGGAGTGACATGCCAAGCATTGGGAGTGACATGCCAAGTTACTAGAGCTCTGAGATAAACAAATCAATCCAGATGGTTCTGTGATTGCCAAATGACCAAGTTATAGTTTTAGTCTACAGATATATCGTAACATTAAGTTTAACTGGTTTTCTTGTCGGAAGAGTATTTCCAGGTCTTTATTGAAAATCGAAGTAACTGGAAAGATTAAGACCATCTGAAAGTCACTTAGATTACTTCCTGCATTTAGGAGGTTCATTTCATACCTAAATGATTTCATCGCATTATTGGCCAACTTTTGGACAAAGCTAGCGGTAGTGTTTATTCGAGGAAAGTTCAATCCAAAGAGTTTATACAATTCTGTTGCATGGGCTTAAGAAAATCTCTTAACTTTTCAAACATGTTCCTAATTCAACAGTATTTTTATCTTGGAATCTTCGGAAAGCTTGGTTATATTTGTTATTACCAAGCTTTCTAAAGATCACAGTTATTTGGTTATATCAGAATATACGAGACATGAATCTTATCCAATCAAACGCCCTGCTGGATTGGAAGGTTCTGGTTGATTTTATGCTTCCAACGAAGTATTAAGTCATAATATGTCGAAGTGGCTCATAGTGCGGATCAACAAGTTTGAGATTTAAGTTCGATGAGAAGTTTGTATAAAATCATTAAATACTATTCTTCGTATACGGGCTAACAATTCACCAAACTTTGAGCAACACTGCACGAACAATAATGATGGAAATGTCTCTTAACATTCCTTAAATTAATGTTGTACATGAATATGGTGTAACGATGGTGGCTTATTTTATTTATTAAGATACAAACATATCGGTTGATGGCATAATGAAAGTGCCTCCTGTAGTACATACAAACAAGCAACACAAGAAATGTGTTGATTATTGGTTGATGGCAGATTCAACGTATTATTAATTCATAGGAGGGTTTCTTGATCCCTGTATATTATGTATACAATATTATTCGTATTGTTAACAGTGTAATAAGGGTGGGTTGTAATATTATTCAAAAGCTTCTTATGCGTATGAGTAAATTTCCGTTAATCCTTTTGCTCGTATATATATACAATCAACCAAGTGGATATACCACGTTAACATTGGTAATTTCTAGTTTAATTTTCATATACTCTAAATCATAAAATATTTGGGCCTCTGTGTACTGTGTAAACAGCATCTTTTGTACGCAGTCATAGTATATAATATAGGCACACAAATTGGTGAAGTGAAAGAATATAATAAGGGTTGGTTTTGATTAGCATAAATTATAAAATAATTTTTCTTGTTTTTATGTAAAGATAAAATTTATATTAATGATAAGAGACCGATAAAAAAGGGTCCAAAGATGATACTTTATTTTTTTTTATACGGCTTTTTGTGTTTCTTAAAGAATTTTGTGTGTGTATGTTAGTTTAAAAATTTTATGAAGTCAATTTGTTCTAATAAAATTCTAATTATTTTGGATATATATGTACATGGATAGAGACGAGTATTTTTATCTTGAAAACTTTTTTGAATATTTTATTCGTGTATTACAAATGTCAAATATTTAAAAAGTTTAATTATTTTTTTGTCTTGGGTGTGTGTGTGTGTATACAATATATTCAGTCACATGAGTCAGAGTTCAATAAAGTTTTGTAGACCAGTAAATTGTACAGAAAACTTTTTGATTATACTTAGATATCCGCAACGTTGTATGTGGTGAGCTTTTGTGTTGTGTTGTGCTTTTGTACAATAAACATATATGTGTACGAAACTTTTCGGAAACTTTTGTATTATTGTTCATTAAATATGCAATTTATAAAATTGAAATGAGAAATAAAGAAAACAAAAAGTTGTGTGCATTAGAAAATTAAATAGAAAAATTTATAAGTTTTAATTAAATAAGTTTGATTTGAGGGGACAGTACAAGACTTAAATTATGTAAGATCTTGTTAGGTAAATTTGATAGTGTATACGATATCGTTCTACTGATTGCAATACATGCAAATTAAGGCAAATAATTGCCAGCACAAATACAATACTTTCCAAACTACGGAATTGGAATTATAAAGCTTTTCTTCTCTCTGTTTGCTCGCTTTTGATTTGAAGTTACAAACTTTCAATACAAAATTGTTTTGAAGTTGAAAAAATGAACAAATACAAAAACTGGTCATGCGGCATGTAAAGACCCACAAGCAAATTTGCTCCTATATAGCTACATCGAAGGTGGAGTTTGCCATTTTCACTCAAACTTTAACTATCAATATTTAACGATTGATTGAAATGTTGTTTATAGTACAAATATGTTTATTATGAATATATTATCGATATCAATCATAAAATCGAAAAAAAATTTTGAGTGGTTTTTGAAAAAGTTTCCTTGCTATAAACATTTTTGGTCTCCGATCCCAATGAAATCCGGTACAGACATTTGCTACAACATAAAAATAAGCGTTGAACAATCAGTTTTATAATTTTATTTGTTTTGACCTGCTTTGTAGCGCTGTTTTTATTGCCATTTTCACTCAAACATTAACTATCAATATTTAACAAACTACATCGATTGAAATGTTGTTTATGGTATGAGTCTGTTTATTATGTGTGGATTAATCGATATAAACCATAATATTGAAAAAAGTTTTGAGTGGTTTTTAAAAAAACAGATAGGGAACCTATCTGTTTTTTTTGTCATAATAAGTTTAGTCTCCGATTCCAATAAAATCCGGTACAGACATGCGGTACCACTTAAAGATAAGCGTTGTATAGTTAGTTCCATAAATTTATTAATTTTGACCTGCTATTTGGTGCTATTTCGTTTGCCATTTTCACTCAAACTTTAACGATCAATATTAAACGAACGAAATCGATTGCAATGTTCTCGATGGTACAAATATGTTTATTACGGGTATATTAATCGATAGCAACCATAATAACGAAAAAAAGATTTGAGTGGTTTTTTGAAAAAATAGATAAGTTATGTCTTTTTTGCCAAAAAAATTTTTGGTCTCCGATTCCAATGAAATCTGCGATACCATTTAAAATTAAGCGTTGTACAACCAGTTTCATAATTTTATTTGTTTTGATCCGCTTTTTCGTGCTTTTTCGATTTCCATTTTCACTCAAACTTAAGCTATCAATATTTAACGAACGATTTCGGTTGAAATGTTCTTGATGGTACAAATATGTTCATTATGGTTATTTTAATCGATATCAATCATAATACTAATAAAAGGACTTTGAGTGTTTTTTGAAAGGGGTTAACCTCTTTGTATTTTTACCTTAAAAAGTTTTGATCTCCGATTTCAATGAAATCCGGTACAGACACTCAAAAACACTTTAAAATAAGCGTTGTGCAATCATTACCATAAATTTATTAGTTTTGACCTGGTTTTTGGCGCTTTTTTGCCATTTTCACTCAAAGTCTTTTTAACGACCTGAAAACTAATTGATTTTGCAACTATACGCATTTACCTAAGTTATCGACCTAACCGGCATAAAAAAAGTTATTACATGTAAAATCCGAACTGTGCAGAATGCCCGGGTTGCTTGAAATACGGTCAAACAGTCGTTCTCTGACAGTGTTAGTAAGCAAAATTGTCACATTTGGAAAAAGGAAAATCCATACGAGATCCATGAAACGCTATTGCCGACTTAAGTTTGTTCTCTTGATTTGATTGTGCCAGACTATTTTTTGGGAGTTATTTGCAAAGCTAGCCTTACACCATTGATGATCTCAAGGCAAATACTTCTACAATACACACAAGTAGGTTCAGCATCTGAGGTTAGGAGAACCTATGCTATTTAGTCATCCTTAATATTATTCAGATAATATTCAGATAGCCTAAAAGCAATGGGCTGGATCACGTGCTGATTCTTTCAGTCATCATGTTCTCAAAGTAGTCTTTTTGCAACAATCTAATGGTTAACCTTAATTGGTACTAGTCAACGAAACTAAATATTTGAGACACTATGTAGTTAATTTAGTTGACTTTCTATTATTTGGTATCGTTTTTCGCCCAGACTCGTTTTATTTCGTTTTCTAGTGGAAAGCTTTGTTCCAATGATTGTTATTGATCATGTTTCAGATCATGTTTCAAACGAAATGCAATCAAGTCAACCACAGAATTGTGGCGTGGTAATGATTGCATTTGATTGTTATTTGTATTGGTTGGCCACAAAGTATTGTGAACAAACAGAATTTATTAAATTTTGCCACATATCACAAATTATCACATTAATACCGCACGACTGCATGTGAAGTTTACCTGTATACGACTGTGTTGATTACAAATATGACAAAAACAATAAGTTTTTCATCCAAAAATATATTGTATGCAACCGCGAATGCAAATTTAATACAAAAAAAATTAAAATTATTAAATTTTCAGCTTTATGAATAAATAAAAGCTTTTGAATTTAAACAAAACGTCACCAAAAAATAAATCATCCTAATTAAATTTAAATAATTTAATTTTTATTTTTAATTATTTAAATATCAATTTTATCTACATTATGTAAACTAATTCCCAAATGATGATTAGGAAGCTTTTGTCGGTGGTGATGTCTATGCGTATATGTTGTATATATAAAAAGCTAAAATTTTGGACTTTAATTTTATTTTGCATTTTCTGGTTTGGTGAACAAAAACAAAATTATTTTAATTTTATATATTATGGTGGTTGAGGTTTTCTATTTTATTTAAAAGTTTTAATTTCATAAAACGATTTTTTTGTGACAATTTTTGGCGGTTTGTATGCAATAGTAAATTATATATATATATATATATATATATATATATATATATATATATATATATATATATATATATATATATATATATATATATATATATATATATATATATATATATATATATATATATATAATTAATTTCATCTAATTTTATTGAGTGTATATAATTATAATTTCGAGTGATAAAATCATGTAACGAAAATGGGAACAGATAAGTACTCTAACGAAGCAATTAACTCCATAAGGTGTTACAATACGATGATAGGATCTTAATCAATATACAAAACACTGATCGACCCAAACCTCGTCTTTAGCTTAATTTTTCAATCATTTTTCCGTGACATTAAGTGACAGTGTGAGCTGGAAACAACCGCAGTCAGTTTAATTGTGCAATTTTATATAACGTCATTTATGTCGTTTATGTATAAGGGGAAACGGTTCAAGTGCCAAACCTTGAGGTTCCCCGAGGTTGCTTCCTATGAATATTTGAAAGTGTGAAAAAAATAACTGTCATATCCAAAGCTTGAGTTTTCCACCAATTCAACAGGTTTAAAGCGGTTTTGCAAGTGTAAATCCAGATAGCCTATATATTATAGTCATGGTATACAAGTTGGCCACTACTTTCTTCCATCTTTGAGGCAATATTAATACCGTGTTGAAATTTTCAGTTTTTGCAAAGTAAGCAATTGTTCATTACCAGCATCTCCCGGCACCAACTTGTAGTTCTTTTATGGTTTTTACAGGTGTTTAGGCATTTAAAATTGCTTGTTGAGTCACTCCCATAGATTGTGCCAAATCCTCTTGACTTTGACACTGGTAATCTTCTTGACTTTGGCAACACTCCTCATCAAACCAATAATTTTTGGGCAAAGTTTCCACTACACCGAGGTTTCCAATTCTATCCAGATACTGTTCACTTCATCAGGTTGGCAATAGATCGCAAAATGCTTTTGCCAACCAGATCTTGATATTTCCGTTGCGTTTCTTTCTTCACAGAAGAATCGCGTTTTATCTGTGGACCAATGAGAAATCCACTTTATGATTTTCGATTGTTCGGCGGTATCCGATTTGTTTTTGTTTTTTGACATTTTTAACATTTGTTGTTTTTTTTCGAATGCAGGTCGTCAGCCCAGCGATCCAACTTGATTTAATCGTCTTCAACGACAAGCTCTGGATACTGTGTTGGTATTTTATGGGTCTCATGTTTCGTTCGAAATATTTACGAAACATGGATGCCCTCACCCACAGGGCCGGTACGTAATAAATAAAATTTTTGATTTTTAAATTTCAAAAAGCTTCCGAAAGCTCTAATTGGATCACCCTTTATATTGTGAATTGTGACATATAATAAACCGACTTATGTGTAGTTATAAACTATGAAATACAAAACTTTTAGTTTTCAATCTATTTTATATGCATTTAAAACGTTTTTAATTAAATTTATTTTACTCATAAGCTCGTACGTATATAAGTGACAGTGTAAATTATTTATTATGCATTATATAGCTTTTCAGCTTTGTTGGAAAAAAGTTTGAAATTGAACTATAAAAAAAATATGTGTGAAAAGTATCACATGCACTCTATTGGTATGGAACGGAGTTGGGTCTTGGCAAACTAGTTGTGGGCGAGTATTGTCCCTATTCATGTTGAGCCTTCTTAAACCATCAACGTATACGGCAATGATTTTAAGCTTGGATGATCTTGGAAAGGAAGAGAAGTTTTCGAGTCTATTGGCCAGTCTCATTTTAATACTTGCATCAGCAGCCATTTAGTCGTTCCAATTTTCATCTCCCAAATCTTTCACCTTTCGAAGTCGCCTCCCTGAGTCTTTGTTGAACAAGATATTCCATCACTTTGGTGCTGAATAAGCTGCTGCATCCTTGTTTTCATTTGCTTTTTCGTCTGAACGTGAGTTTTCTATCTTGACCTAGCACCAAGAGGCTATCGAGATTTACCTGTGTTTGCATTATAAGTTGTAAAACGAATGTGAATCCGTTTAACTTCAAACTGATCGCACCTCATTACAACACTACTGCTGATATTTAACTCTGAGTATATATTGTATTGGATTTCTATACAAAGTACAATTGTTTGGATGTAGATCACGATCTTATTTATGACCAAAGCCTTGATGTCAGCAAAGGTTTGGGCTAAAACCAAAACAGAACACTTCAACATACCAAGTGCAATTTTAGCAGGCTTTCAAGCCTCCACCTCCAAGATCCACCGTGTTTCTCACCCTAACTCTTCTTCGTCAGAATAAAACTCTTTTTGTTATCAGTGTTTTTGGATACACTCAGGTCTCCCAGGAACCTCATTTTGGTTGGATTGGTTAAGCTACTCATTTTCACATGTCAATTTTTCCGTTTCTATGTTTGACTAAGACAGAATTTTCTATACTTTTATTGGTTTTTTCAGGCAATTTCAATTGTCAACAGTTTAGAACTTGGTTGCAATGTCGTCGGTACAATGAACCAAAATCTAGATCACCTGGAACCGTTTCGCAATGCACAGTATTACTGAGTAGTTCAAAAGCCTCAAGAGATCCAATTTCATCTATAAGCAATCCAAAAATGAGATCTCGATTCTAACATACATGTAACGCATCTTGTTGATTTTCTACAGTAACAAAATTTAGTTCAATTCGTCTGTTAGTCAATTGAAATGCAACACCTGAGTAATGCTAATCAATGGTTTGTACACATGTAGCATTAATTGATTTGGAATGGATGTACATAATTTTATAAGAATATCTAGTTCATGTACATGTAGACTTATAAAGCTTGTCGAATCAAACACACAACGGTCAACACATCAAATCAGTAATTCCAACTCTTTATTACTATTTATTTCATATGTAAATGTCAATATGTATAGTCCGAGTGTTGAAGTATCCAATCAATATACGCCAAAACTCTTGTGTACGCGTGTGGTACATCGTTGGTACAACCAGTTTCCGAACCAAACGAGGCAATTCCAATTTGTACCAATGATCTATCGCTTTTTTGTATAACAAGTGGATCACCCGAATCACCTGGACATATATTACCATTATTAATACCAACTGCACAGATTAAATCCTCCCAATGTCGATATTTATAATGTTTGTAACAATCGTTTGGGCCAAGAATTTTAACCTCAAGTTGTTTTAAATGTGGACTTAGCTGATACTCATCTCCTGTTGTACCCCAACCGGTTACTAGTCCATCACGTCCAATAAAATGATTATTTATTTGCGATGTATGAGGTAGTTTGATACGTTGGATAGTTGGTCCAAACATTAAACGCCTTGGGAGTTCGAGTAAACCTATATTATTCTCTAAATTTTCACCAGAATAATTCTCATGAACAATAATTTTACTTGCAACCATTCGCAGTTTGTTCGGGTCATTAACATACAAACCATGTTTTTCAAACAATATTATAACTTGATCGGCACTAATAATTAAAAGATCAATATTAAGACACTTGGACAAGCCTATGTATGTGCATACTTACGAGACAATAGAGGAGGCGCTGGTAAGCACAAAATTGTTCGTAATTATAGAACCACTAGATGGTGTCTCGATTGCATTTTTTAACACCAGCAATAGCACGTGATATGGAAAGCTATTAGGTCTAGCCTCATGACCTTTATATATTCGGCACGTTTCTGTAGAAAATACTTGTAGTGCTGTTCCACACAGTAGAACTAACAAAGTGCTTCTTAATTGTTCCATGGTTTGGTAAACACTGTAATCAACTATTTGACGACTAATTCGAAATGCAAATCGATCCATACAATCGATTTGCACACATTATGATACACTAATGGGTGTTTTGGAAGTTCTAAGTAAATTCTCA
Organism: Tipula lateralis; assembly: GCA_963932295.1. NCBI lineage: Eukaryota > Metazoa > Arthropoda > Insecta > Diptera > Tipulidae > Tipula > Tipula lateralis. The sequence goes on along the minus strand of OZ010737.1, from coordinate 187,882,246 downwards.
ACTGTAAGGTTATGATACGTAAACCAGGAGTTGGAAAGTACGATCAAAAGAATGCTAGCAGAGAAAAAAGATGCCTCCGGAGATGTCTTCTGATCACTATTTTCACAACTATAGGGTAGTAACGATTGGAAAACCAATAGTTACTAAATCATTCAACTGCTACCAATTCAAATTACTAAAGTGGAATAGTAAATGGATCCTATGTATTAAAGTCCAATTACCAAAATGTGATTTTGATATGGTCGCCTTTTTGTGTATATCAATCATTGCATATCGACATTAGATTATCTTCTTATTTTCAAACCTATAACAATTACGTATTTCTGTTTCTTTCATTATGTCTTCCAACCTCACTATATATGGCTCCTAGGGTAGACGAATAAACGATTGTAACAATGCTTTAGAAAGGAAAAGGACTAATATCTAATACTTCTATTATGATTTCATCAACCAAAAGCAAATATACGAAAATAATCAGAATGAAATCTTAAAAAGAAAACTTCTCGGAAAATATTTAGTTTTCTATCATAAATCATTTTCATCTGTGAGTCTATTGTACATACAGATATAAACATGGCTATGGTTTTTTTTCGTCCTGCGCTTCTCAAACAACGATCCGCGGGTTATCTTATACTAAACACATTATCATTCCAAAAGGTTTAGGTTGTAGAGTAGCCAAGTGGATATCGATGGTAGCATTTCATTTTTATTGAAATTTCATGCAACATTTGTTAAACGATTAACTATTACTTGTCAATTAGAGAAATTTGCCGTTTAACAAACTGGCCATAAACTCTAGAGTTTTGGCATACCAGAATATCCTATATACATGGATTCGTTTTCTTTTGGTACAACATCATTGTTGGTTAAAAGTACATGCAACATTATTCTGTTGCATAGGAAGTAGCCTAAATGTATGCTTTTGTATATAAATATACATTTCTCAATATTTATGAATTGATGCATAGTAAATAGTGACCATTCAGGCTGGCAGTTGATAATTTATAATAATTTATATAAATTAAGGGGTAATGGATGAAGATATACCGCGAACCCAGATTTAATAATATTAATTATAAATAAGTCAATGTAGTCGCCAAATCGTGATCCGATAAAAACGATGAAGAGGTTTGTCTTGTTTGATTTGACATGTTTTATAGCCGGTGAATCATTTAGTTTGGTGCTAGTTTCGTTCAATTATCGATCCTTGAATCTCCTGTTGGTCGGAAAGATCAAAACCCTCTCATCAGGCATATATATACTACTGAACTTGGTGTTTGTATTGCGCAATTTTTATAGTTGAATAGACTTATTTGTCTTAGGATTTGATCTCCACAGATACTAATCCCCTGAATGTGTCTGTGATCATGAACTTTTTACAGTATGGTTTATCGACCTCAAAGAAGTGAAGTTCTGTGATTCGCTAGAGACAAATAACTTCAAAAAGTGAAGTTCGATGATTGGTTAAGTCGGAATGATTTGTTTTGGTACCAAGACGTCCACATCCAAGAAAAGTGTACCAAGGTCTGCTTAGCAAGTATAAATAATGTTTTTTCTTATGTTGTACATACATCGGTATAGGGTTATATTGTATTGTGTTGATAATATGGAATACGTACAAAAATTATTATTTATCTGATTTTAATTTCTGCTTAACGTTAAGCTTTTTCTTATTTTCCTTCTTATTTATTTAGTTTAACTAATATAAATAATATTCTTATATTCGTTTGGGTAAATATGTAGTATATGTGCATGTGTCCAGAGCCTCACCATTTTATGTTCTTTGTGACTTTGAGTTTAGCACACCCAGCCACATACACACACATACATATACCCCGTTAAAAAATATGATAACGTAACACAATGGTATGTGGAAATTGATGGCTTTCATTTTTGGACATTAATTGGTTATTTTTATCATGTTCTGGCAATTTTTTTTGTAAGTAAACAGTAATGGTTTGGTTAGAAACTGCTGTAATCCTTTATTAATTGAATTTCGTTTATTTTTTTGTGACCAACCTCGAAACGTTGTGATAAGGGTACCTATATTTCAACGGCTGCGGGACGCGTTGCAATTCCTGTCAATAATCACCACCTTTGTGAGATTTGCATTTCCGCGATATATAGATAGTGCGTGACACAAACTTTTATTTAAATAAGATTGTTGAATGATAATGCAAGACCGGTACGGATGTGAAACGAAGAATCGCAACAATAAATACACAACATTTAACCGGAGAAAAAAATGAAAATAATTACGATAAGGATGATGATGGTTTTTAGCTGCTGGACCCTAATTAATTGCAATTAATTTAATGTTTCTAGGTTTTCTATTCTAATTTTATTTCGAGTTGTGTCTTCCTATTCTCGAATTTAAATCTATATATACATACGGGTGACGATAAAATTGGGTATCTTCTATTATATCCGCTACAATAATTCGGTTCTGTTCCTTTATTGTGTCGACTTTAATTTACGCTTTGTCCTATGTAGATTGTATATAGGACCTAGACGACAAATCAAAGGTTGATTCTTAAATTGGTTGAGATAATAGAATAAAAAAAGGGTTAAACGATTTAGTATTGTTGGGCGTCGAATTTGTTTTTGTGTGCGAGACGTAATCAACCATAAACGTGTCTTCCAATTTTTTATAACACCGAGTTGAATATTAAATTTTTGATTTGATGATAAAACTCATACTCATCTGTTAAGGTATCAGTCCAGCGGAAATTTTACATTGCGAGCAGCTGGATCCAGTGAAAAAACTATTATATTATAAATGAAAGCCTTCGATTAGCTTTCAAAAAAATTGAGTATCTTAAGCGAGATAATGAACTTCTAAAAATGAATCGGGATGCTAAAGAACATAGCGAACCAGAGACTATTGATCCAAAGAAACTCAACTATTTCACTGATGAGGATGAATAAGAAAGGGAAACGGACTGAATCGTAAAGAAGAAAAAACAGTCCAGGCAGGGTAAGAAAAGAAAAGCCGAACCGTCACCTGAGGTTGATCAACTAAATAGTAGTGGAACTTCAAGTACCGAACCGAAAGTTGTGCAATCCAAGGTCAATCAACTAGAAGGCAGTAAATCTACCAAGAACATTGCACCAAAACTGGTGCAACCGAAAGAAAAACCACCCCTGCCAAAAAAAATTGTGGGCGTGAGTACCCAAAAATTCCGTCTATAATGAAATCGGTTACTGACAAAGAGTATAAAGTAACAGCGCTAAACAATGACGTTTGGAAAATTAATACTCTGAACTCAGAATCCTATAGAACATTATCTATGAAACTGAATGCTGAAAAGTATCAGTGGTTTACCTATGAGGACAAACAGGCTCGACCTATAAAAGTAGTGGCAAGAGGTTTGCATCACACTTGCTCAACTCAAGAAATAATGGAAGACTTACAATAAAGGCCTTCAAATACTATAAGATGCTGTGAATATTGTTAAAAAGGAGAGAACAGAAAACCAGGAAGGGAACTCGACTTCCTCTTTTTATGCTGGTATTTGATAACAAAGAGAATGTTCAAAACATTTATGGTATAAAATCAAATCTTCACATGAAGGTCAAAATTGAACCAATGAGGAGAACCAATACACGCATACCCCAATGCAAGAAATGTCAGGGATTAAATCACACCCAAAGATATTGCAGCCGGGATCCGAGATGTGGAAAATGCTCAGGTAAACATATTACCCATAGGCATGCACAATAGGGAGAGATGTGCCAGCTAAGTGTATAAATTGTAAGGGTCAACATCCGGCCAATTATCGAGGCTGTGAGGTTGCTAAACAACTACAAAAATTAAGAGATACATATTGAATGCAATCACAAAATCATGAAATTTGAAGGATTCAAACCTCAAATCAGATGGATCAAAATCAATCTCAAGGTACCGATAAGAAATTCTCGACAGTTGGAAGACAAATTGGAACAACACAATGAAGTAATTCACTATGCTGCGTTGGCAAGTACCCCCACTTTACAAAATAAGAAGACGCTTAACGTATCCTACCCAAGGGAAGTTAGAGAGTTGGTAAGAGAAAAGCGACGGGCTAGTGATAAAAAAAACCACCTAATGATAAAAAATCATACAGGCCAATTTCTCTGCTGCTAATTATGTCAACACTTTTTGAAAAATTATTACTAAAGAGACTTAAACCAATAATTGAGGACCGATAACTAATTCCTTCAGATCAATTTGGACTCAGAGAAAATCATTCTACAATTGAACAGGTGCATAGAATAACAAATATAATTGAAAGAACGTTAGAACATAAAAAAGTATGATCTAGCATATTCCTGGACATCGCGCAAGCATTCGATAAAGTTTAGCACAGTGGACTGGAATACAAGCTGCATAGAGATCTGCCGAGGCAATTCCACGCAATACTAAGATCTTATTTATCCAATAAACATTTTCGAGTAAAATATGAGGATGAATACTCTGAGCTAAAGAAAATCTCTGCCGGTGTCCCGCAGGAGAGTGTATTAGGACCAATCCTGTATTTACTATATACAAGAGACATACCAAACACAAATGAAGAAACCATAGCCACCTTTGCAGATGACACAGCAATTATGGCAATTGGAAGTAATGTCACCGATGCAACGAGCGAACTCCAGAGGATTACCAATGCGGTTTATAACTGGACAAAGCGTTGGCGAATCAAGCTTAATGAGACAAAATCGACGCATATTAACTTTACATATCAAAAGGATTACCGTCTACTTATAGAAATTAACTCGCGATACTTGCCACATGCAAATACAGCTAAATATCTTGGCATGACCTTCGACGCCAAGCTCAAGTGGAGAGAGCATGTCAAAAAGAAAAAAGAGGAACTTAACATAAAGTTCAGAAAAATTTATTGGCTCATAGGTAGAGGCTCTGTGCTTACAATTTATAATCTGCTGCTATATCGGCAAGTTCTGAAACCGATATGGACCTACGGTATACAACTCTGGGGATATACCAAGCAAACAAACGCCAAAATGACCCAGACGTTTCAAAACAAGGTTCTTCGTAGCATCGTCAATGCTCCGTGGTACATAAGAAATGAAGACCTTCACAGGGACCTTGGGATGGAAAATACATCAAAGATGAAATAAAAAATCAAAACATGAAATAAGGCTCCAGAAACATGGAAACCCCTATATTCGCCATATGATAGATAACTCTATCGTTGAAAGAAGACTGCAAAGAACGAGGCCACTTCACCTAGTGAACTTATCAAATTAAAATTAGTAAATAGGTTTAATTAATTATGGGACTAACCAGTGGGTTTCATCCCATCTAAAGTGAATTGTACTAGAAAAATGAAAATTTGTATTTAAAAGAAAAATTGCTAGATGAGCGCATTCTCAGTCGCAATAAAAATAAAGCAAAAAAAAAAGTCGGTTTAGGTCCCACTCTTATAGTATACATACATGAAAATACAATCGACAGTTTCAGTTAAACCGCGATAGAAAGATGACTAAGAATGATGGAAGTTACATATATCAGTATATCACAAACTGTACTTGAATACCCTCAACTACAAACCGCGGAGATGTTCATTGAGGATTCATCCTATGAGGAATTCACAATGGCAATGCAGAGATTATAGAAAATCGTTCACTAGGAGTTGATTGCATTAATTCAGCGCTCTTGATATTCGGAGGGCTAACTTTGTGGAACTGTCTTTTCGACCTTATTCGATTGGTATGGCGAAATGAAGTAATGCCTGAAGAATGGAAAAAGGCAGCGTTGGCCCAATATTCAAGAAGGGTGATCGCTTGAAATTCGAGAATTATCACGGCATAGCTCTCCTCTGCACAGCACAGAAGTTACTGTCATACATAATCTTGGGAAGAAGTACCCCTCTGGTGGAGGAAATTATAGGTCACTACCAAGGAGGATTCCGTCCAAATCGATCATTCACTGATCAAGTTTTCTTGTAACACAGTCGCAATGCTGTGTTTAAGTTGAGAATAGGCTATTGAGAACTTTTGCTATTACATCTGGTGTAAACCGATCGCCTTTTTGCATATGAGGATGATACCTGTGTGATTGGATTAAATCGCACTCGATTTGTTCTCAAAATCAACGAGTTCAAAACCAAATATCTGACCTCCGGTTTTCGAGACCAAGACGCAATCTAGTTGAAAGAGTAATGAGATTCAAGTATTTTGAATCTTTTATTACTCACGAAAATAGTGTAGGAGAGGATATCAAGGCTCGCCTTGCCTCTGGCAATCGGGCTTTATATCCTCTTGAAGTGAACGACTTCTGAAATTCAAATATCTTGCAAATTCGGATAAGCTGAAATTGTACAGAGTACTACAAATGGACATGGGTGGCAAAAAATGAAGTGTAACGAATTCATGCACTGCTGTTCTTGCCGACAATATGTTCCAACTCACTTTTTCTGCCGGATTAGCCTGTGGATGATAGTAGGCTTAACCTCGTATCGCTGCAAGAAATCTTTAATTTTTTAAAAGATGTCTCAGATGTTTTTCTGATAGCGGACGGATCAACAAACAACAGAAAAACACTTTCCTCCAGGTATTTTGACATTGAACTCGTTTCAGCCGCTATAACTGGTTAAATTAGTACGACTTTACTGAAGACGCCAACTACTATTAATAAATATCGGTTTTCCAATTCGATCGAGGCCCATATAGTCAACGGCAATTATCTCCCATGGGCGTGTAGGAACGCGAGCTCCCATTGGTATTCTCGATATTTCGCACTTCGAAAAGTTTTAACGTATCTGTCTCTTGAAGTCAGATGCTTGATTTAGGAACATATAGTTTTCCCTTCCAGTTATATGTGCCATCACCTCCCAATGACTGACAACATTTATATAACTTATCCTCTTGTACACAAAAGTTAAGATATTTCTCAGGAAAATTAGATACCTCGTTCTTGATTTTTTCAAGAACCTAGGTTTTGACTTGAACGCACTCAACAGCTCGTGAAAATGCATCGGGAACGTCATTAAGTATTCCTTTGTGGTGCTGAAGCTCGAAATCATAACCTTGATGCCGGATCTTTCAGGTTTCTAAGCCATATCAGTGACGCACAGTCGGCAATCACTCGAAATTTCAAACCTAAATTTTTCGATAGCCAATACTACTGCTAAACACTCTCGCTCTGTAACAGGATATTTTCTTTTGGTGGATGTTAGTTTCTGACTCATGTTTGCTATCACTCGCTCCCCATTATCAGCAGCTAGTGTCAGAACGGTACCAACACCTGTGGTCCAGTCAAATTTTTTCTGTGTCGTTTTCTTTAAAAGGTTTGAGATTGGTGCGATTACCACGGAGAAGTCGGGGATAAACCGCCGATTCCAACCGGCCATTCCAATGAGCATTTAATTGTCTTCAATATTTTCCGGTTCTTGAATCAGACCCGTTGTCATGTATGGATGTTGAAGTTGGACCTTGATTGTACGAAGGATGGCTACCAACATAATAATCATGCGTGTGATATATGGCCCAAACGCGTTGATGGCACATACCGAGTTCTGTTCAATCACGAGATCAGGAATTGAATGCTGATCGAAACCGAATGAAACAGCGATTTTTGAAGAGAGAGCCGCCTTTCGTTAGACGAAGAGGTCGCTGTCGGCGTTGATGTCTCCACGCCGTAGAGAGCGATCTGGCTTTTTCTGGTTGCTTGCAACAGTATGTAGATCTGGCTAGTGAGTGAAACCGATGGAGTCAAATTGTTGACACGGTACACCAACAATGTCTAACGTATTTGTAAAAGTTATTCTCCCCTAAGTCTATTCATGGTGAAATGTCATATGAACATGTCAGTTGTCATGCATGAATTCCAATGGGAATCCCAATTGAAAAAAGTACCTCCTATTGGATCACTCGTTACTATTTTATTCGATTCTCATCTAGCTCGTGAAATGGATCGAAACGTTTTATCAAAATAATTGAATACACGCTATTGAACCCCTAACCAATCATGATGACACATAATCGCAACATCAAACGACTTTCAGTTATTAAGAAAATGTATAAAAATTACAAAGTCATGTCATGAAAGTATTTATTTTTTATGTATCGGGGAGTATTGTATACGAGTATACGGTACATAAGCATTTTTCCTCCTCAAACGGCAAAATGAAAATTCCACACAAATTTTTCTTGTGTTGACGAAATTTTCTCGCCTGTTATGTAACTGTGTATGCCTTTGTGCTTTTTAATAAAATATTTAAATTTTTTATTTACGAAACTATACACGATACATACACAAGTATGTCGTATATGTACCGGGGTATAAGAATTTCGCGAGAATGTGAATAAATTCCGTTGTTGGCGGGAATTTTAGTGCTTGTATATATGATGCATGCATTAAATGGCAAATCAATAGACGATATAAATTGATGATATTGTGTTAAGATGGTGCGACTGTCGTATGTATAACTCAATTTATGACTTTAGAAGATTGACAGCTATAAAGGATTTTCGAATCGTTACAATATAAAGCAAGAGTAATGGCTTTTTTATTGAATGCAGTGTTTATAATCGAGTGCTTTTGATTGTGTTTTGTTTTTATCTAAATGAAAGTGTTGGAGCCAGCATACATAACGACAAAGTTGGAAGTCATCACATGCAAGGAGGATTTTATTACCAGAATTCGAATGAAGGCCTCCTTTTTCCGGAAGATGTATTCCCAATATGTAGTACTCCACTATGACTGTGGTGGTAGGTATATGTTGGTATTGTTTGGTTTTTTTCAGGGGTGGTATGGATCTGGTGTAGATCACGTTGATGTGTTCTAATACTTGAACGAAAGCATATCCATGGAATCGGACTACCAACATACACTGCTAAACCAGACACAAAACTCGACTTGGAGGTCATCATTCGCCCCGTTACTGTCAAATACTAAACCTCCTGCTCGAAATTTTTAATTACCATATGACGAGACCAATGCAAAAATAAATGAAATGTTGGGAGCTATCTACGTACCGGAAGTAAGTACCTGGAATCTAAGACCAACTTCTGATTTCATTAGAAACCATCACTAGACGAAATAAATCTGGTGGTAAGGAAGATTTTGTTGTTCTCTTTCAGACGGATTGGTTTGCTGTTCTCAGGGGTCATACTGGTTGGCCTTTTTAAATACGTGAACGGAAGCATCTCCATGGTGAAAAACTCTATCAGTGACTGAACGTGACGTGATTAAGTGCGGGTAGAAAAACTGTTGCTTTGTAAGATTGTAATTTTGAAGAATGTCCAAATGAATTGATTAGGCTTGAATTGGACTATCAACATACACTGCAAAACCAGACAAAGTGGAAGACCTCGTTATTGTCAATATACTTAACCTCTACTTGAAATTTTAAACTACCAAATGACGAGACTAAGTGTCGTTGTCATTATCATTTAAGTGTCGGAGGTAAGTACCAGGACTGTAAGTACCAATTTCTGATCTCGTTGGAAACCACTACGGAATAAAGGTTTCTGGTGGTTAGGAGGAGTTCGATGTTCTCTTTCACACAGATATTTTCAGTATTTGAGTATATAGAGTAGGGTAAAGCACGATTTCTGGTGTCAAGGGGGATTTAGCTAATCTCTTGCACATGGATATTAGATGTATAGAAAGAATCTGTTTGAAGAACCTCATTTTTATGGAGGATGTATTCCAACATGTTGTCGAATACTTTGACACTTCATTGTGACTGCGTTGGTGGGAATTTATGGCTTGGTGTTTTTAGGGATCGTATAGGCTTGTTTGATATGTAGAAGTACCTGGAGCATATATCACGTGATATTTTATAATACTTGAACGGGAGCCTCTCCTTAGTGAAAATACTCGATCAGTGACAGTTGTTAAGTGCGGGCAGAAAAACTATTGATCGTACCAACAAATTTAGTCTAAGTTCAACGCTTTCGAACTCCTTCCAATAACTGGTGAGGTCGTACTGAATTATTAGCTCCTATTTGGCAACCTTGTCGAAGTATATGCCCGAATTCTTCCGGCACTTAATATTCACCGGATGACACTCCACCGGATGACTCTCATCGGGAACGTCATTAAGTATTCCTTTGTGGTGCTGAAGCTCGAAATCATAACCTTGATGCCGGATCTTTCAGGTTTCTAAGCCATATCAGTGACGCACAGTCGGCAATCACTCGAAATTTCAAACCTAAATTTTTCGATAGCCAATACTACTGCTAAACACTCTCGCTCTGTAACAGGATATTTTCTTTTGGTGGATGTTAGTTTCTGACTCATGTTTGCTATCACTCGCTCCCCATTATCAGCAGCTAGTGTCAGAACGGTACCAACACCTGTGGTCCAGTCAAATTTTTTCTGTGTCGTTTTCTTTAAAAGGTTTGAGATTGGTGCGATTACCACGGAGAAGTCGGGGATAAACCGCCGATTCCAACCGGCCATTCCAATGAGCATTTAATTGTCTTCAATATTTTCCGGTTCTTGAATCAGACCCGTTGTCATGTATGGATGTTGAAGTTGGACCTTGATTGTACGAAGGATGGCTACCAACATAATAATCATGCGTGTGATATATGGCCCAAACGCGTTGATGGCACATACCGAGTTCTGTTCAATCACGAGATCAGGAATTGAATGCTGATCGAAACCGAATGAAACAGCGATTTTTGAAGAGAGAGCCGCCTTTCGTTAGACGAAGAGGTCGCTGTCGGCGTTGATGTCTCCACGCCGTAGAGAGCGATCTGGCTTTTTCTGGTTGCTTGCAACAGTATGTAGATCTGGCTAGTGAGTGAAACCGATGGAGTCAAATTGTTGACACGGTACACCAACAATGTCTAACGTATTTGTAAAAGTTATTCTCCCCTAAGTCTATTCATGGTGAAATGTCATATGAACATGTCAGTTGTCATGCATGAATTCCAATGGGAATCCCAATTGAAAAAAGTACCTCCTATTGGATCACTCGTTACTATTTTATTCGATTCTCATCTAGCTCGTGAAATGGATCGAAACGTTTTATCAAAATAATTGAATACACGCTATTGAACCCCTAACCAATCATGATGACACATAATCGCAACATCAAACGACTTTCAGTTATTAAGAAAATGTATAAAAATTACAAAGTCATGTCATGAAAGTATTTATTTTTTATGTATCGGGGAGTATTGTATACGAGTATACGGTACATAAGCATTTTTCCTCCTCAAACGGCAAAATGAAAATTCCACACAAATTTTTCTTGTGTTGACGAAATTTTCTCGCCTGTTATGTAACTGTGTATGCCTTTGTGCTTTTTAATAAAATATTTAAATTTTTTATTTACGAAACTATACACGATACATACACAAGTATGTCGTATATGTACCGGGGTATAAGAATTTCGCGAGAATGTGAATAAATTCCGTTGTTGGCGGGAATTTTAGTGCTTGTATATATGATGCATGCATTAAATGGCAAATCAATAGACGATATAAATTGATGATATTGTGTTAAGATGGTGCGACTGTCGTATGTATAACTCAATTTATGACTTTAGAAGATTGACAGCTATAAAGGATTTTCGAATCGTTACAATATAAAGCAAGAGTAATGGCTTTTTTATTGAATGCAGTGTTTATAATCGAGTGCTTTTGATTGTGTTTTGTTTTTATCTAAATGAAAGTGTTGGAGCCAGCATACATAACGACAAAGTTGGAAGTCATCACATGCAAGGAGGATTTTATTACCAGAATTCGAATGAAGGCCTCCTTTTTCCGGAAGATGTATTCCCAATATGTAGTACTCCACTATGACTGTGGTGGTAGGTATATGTTGGTATTGTTTGGTTTTTTTCAGGGGTGGTATGGATCTGGTGTAGATCACGTTGATGTGTTCTAATACTTGAACGAAAGCATATCCATGGAATCGGACTACCAACATACACTGCTAAACCAGACACAAAACTCGACTTGGAGGTCATCATTCGCCCCGTTACTGTCAAATACTAAACCTCCTGCTCGAAATTTTTAATTACCATATGACGAGACCAATGCAAAAATAAATGAAATGTTGGGAGCTATCTACGTACCGGAAGTAAGTACCTGGAATCTAAGACCAACTTCTGATTTCATTAGAAACCATCACTAGACGAAATAAATCTGGTGGTAAGGAAGATTTTGTTGTTCTCTTTCAGACGGATTGGTTTGCTGTTCTCAGGGGTCATACTGGTTGGCCTTTTTAAATACGTGAACGGAAGCATCTCCATGGTGAAAAACTCTATCAGTGACTGAACGTGACGTGATTAAGTGCGGGTAGAAAAACTGTTGCTTTGTAAGATTGTAATTTTGAAGAATGTCCAAATGAATTGATTAGGCTTGAATTGGACTATCAACATACACTGCAAAACCAGACAAAGTGGAAGACCTCGTTATTGTCAATATACTTAACCTCTACTTGAAATTTTAAACTACCAAATGACGAGACTAAGTGTCGTTGTCATTATCATTTAAGTGTCGGAGGTAAGTACCAGGACTGTAAGTACCAATTTCTGATCTCGTTGGAAACCACTACGGAATAAAGGTTTCTGGTGGTTAGGAGGAGTTCGATGTTCTCTTTCACACAGATATTTTCAGTATTTGAGTATATAGAGTAGGGTAAAGCACGATTTCTGGTGTCAAGGGGGATTTAGCTAATCTCTTGCACATGGATATTAGATGTATAGAAAGAATCTGTTTGAAGAACCTCATTTTTATGGAGGATGTATTCCAACATGTTGTCGAATACTTTGACACTTCATTGTGACTGCGTTGGTGGGAATTTATGGCTTGGTGTTTTTAGGGATCGTATAGGCTTGTTTGATATGTAGAAGTACCTGGAGCATATATCACGTGATATTTTATAATACTTGAACGGGAGCCTCTCCTTAGTGAAAATACTCGATCAGTGACAGTTGTTAAGTGCGGGCAGAAAAACTATTGATCGTACCAACAAATTTAGTCTAAGTTCAACGCTTTCGAACTCCTTCCAATAACTGGTGAGGTCGTACTGAATTATTAGCTCCTATTTGGCAACCTTGTCGAAGTATATGCCCGAATTCTTCCGGCACTTAATATTCACCGGATGACTCTCCTGCGTGCTATTTGAGGTCATTCCCAAGACTTGCTATCAACCATGCGAAATAAGCATATAGCATATGGGTAAAAGATCCTCTCTTGTTACAGGTGACATGGCTTCCCTTTTTACGTTTACTAGCCGACTAGGTAGTTATCTGTGATCAACTCGGTTCCATCTCGTTGGTGGTTGTAACTCATCTCGGAGTGTAACCGGGGGACCTTTTCCAAGTTTTTTGTTTCTTGACGCCATTTGGGACGTTGTTGCTAGCGATGTAAGTACTCTGACATCCATTTTTACCAGAACTGAGTCTGCATGTTTGGGACAACCTTCCATCGTGCTGGTTTTGAGGGTCAAAGGCTTTCTTTTCGGGTGGCGATATGTAGCTACTTACCAATCAAGAAATGCTCTGGAGTTAAAATATCCAATGACTCCGGATCCTCTGTTGTCTGAATTTGATGTGTGAGTGGTCTGAAATTAAAGCAAGTCTCAATTTAAGTTAGTAAAGTGGTAATTTCTGAGCGAGTTAGTGAGTTATAGTTGGTGATTCCGTGACGCAAGAGGCCGTAACACTATAGTCTGATTCTACAATAACATTGTCATGGATTGGACACATGGAAACACGTTAAATCTAAACACAATCCAGCTGATTGTGAGCGTCTTGGAGTGACAATAAAAAAACTAGCATCTCTGAACAGTTAATGGAACGGTTTTAGCTTTTTAGTAACTTTAGAACTATCATCAGATGAAATGTTGTCTGACACATCAGAGCAAAAAGCAATAGTAAGGGGAAGCATTGGACCAGTCAATAGAAGCAGAATCATAAATTAGTCCATGGGTTAAGATCGTGAACAAAACAACGGAGAGCTATACAACCCGAAGAATAGGAGTAAGCATTATCAGTTCTAGTTCGGGCAACTCATCTTTCGGACCTGAACGAGGATCATTCTGCTTTGAAGAAAACAAAAACTCTCTATATGAGGAACTACATCTAATGATTCTACCTCTAATGAAAGGAAACTTTACTAAATTGATACTAGATTGGGGTCACCGAGAAACATTACCCAACTGCAGTGTCAGTTTTATAACATCAAGCGGGACACTGAATTCCTAATTCATTATTATAAGGATGACAGGAGGAGACGACGTAGAGTAGGCGCCACTGTAGTTGTTGAGTAAAGAGATTCACATCCAAATGAGTCAACCTATGTGTTCATGATAAGTGACGTGTAGTCAAGTGAAGAACCGTAGGCGAATGGCCATAATGTGTGTCAAACGTAATTTTATAGAGTTAATGAACACCGCCATAGAGCTATGATTACTGACTTTTTTTATAATAAATAATACAGTGGAACGACAGCACAATGGACTTCCTGTTCCAAACTAGGGTTGAAAATTAAAATTCTAGATTGAACTTATTTGGAGCCAGCTTATCTTCTCAAAGTAATATGTATCAATTTTGTACTGTGTGGGTCACAGGACCAGATGGAAGACCAACTCATGGTTGCTACAGATGTCAACTGTTTTTTATTACTGTGATATGAACAAGGTAAGGTTATAACTGAAACATTGGAGTGTTTAGAAAGTGAAATAGTGTCTAGAATCTACTGACCTCGGGAGATTATTCTAAATAAGCCACAATCACCATATAGTCAATTAAGGATCGGTTGTATCACTTAGTTGTTTGGTCAATATTATTTTCGGAATATGTTGTCGTCAATTGAAACAAGTTTTTAATTTATATTGATTAGAGCTTGCTTAATACACTTTACTGATAAGAAAAATACAATTTGCATTAATAATTATAATCGTCAAAACGTCACTCTTTCGATTATGCATATATCAGATTTGAAATAAAATCAATATGGTCGACCAAGTTGACCAAAATGACAATAGTCCCGTCTGTATTCCAAAATGACACAATTGCCGAAACCTCCGTAGCTTGAACATTTATAACAGGTCCACCCTGATCGCCATTCGTCAAGGCAACCGGCAAAGTGGCCGAGCAAATATTGTCCGATGCTAATACAAACTCATTGAATGGTGGTATGCACAGCGTAGTATTGTGAAAACTGAACAGTATCGCTTGTTGTAGTGTATTGGCCAGAACATTGTTAACGACACCATAGCCAAACACAGAACTGGGCGAACTGTGTGGTCCAATCGGTATAGTTGTGGCTATATTGTCTGACACTTGAATTACACCGATATTGTTAAGCAGGAACGTGCTATTGTAGTTGGGATGGGCGGTAGCATTGGTCGAAATACTCTCCTGATGGTCTGAAACATGAACACTACCATGGCCTATGTACCAGATCCCAAATCTATATTTTTTATACAAAAGTTCATTACTTTATATGTGATAACAAATAGTAGACTGTTCTTACCCATGTATAGCTTGGCCGACAGTTACAACATGATTTAGTGTAATCGCTACACCAGTGCTTAAATATCCAAATGGTGACCCAGCTGATATTGCACTTATGATTCGTACTGTAAAATCATGCTGGTTGCTTGCATTAGTCCCACCGATAATTCTACCTTCGAATTTTGTTTCGAGACTCGCCACGAAAATCAAAAGTGAGCACAATGTTAACACTTTCCCCAAATGCTTTTCCATTTCTTTACAGCACTAAACAGAACACAACAAGTGTCTAATCTTGACTTTATTGAATTTAATAATTTACGTACATAATCAAACAAGCTCGTGCTACGATTATACAAGATAATCCCTAATCTTATCAGTTGGTTTTTTTATGGCTAGTATGCAATACAACACCAACAATGAGGTCGCACACAATTAGATTAGGTGAAAATGAAAGTATGAGCTTCTGCTCATTACATTCATCGACCGCCACTTTCTCCTCACATATACCTACCGTACCGTGATATAATCTCCAAAGTTCGTCGTAGAAACTATTACTACCTTACAGTAAATGATATCTGGGTTAACCATAAAGCTGATAAGATTATGGATTATCAATGGCAATTCAATAGATTATACAGGCAAAACTCAGTCTAAACTATTTTCAGTCATTGTTGTTATTTACCTAGTGCCGACGACATGAAGTATATAGTGATAGTGTTGGCATTGTGCCTACTTTTGAATTGTGTAGTGAGTGACGAAACAAAATTTCAGGGCAGGATTATTGGTGGTACTAACGCAAACGTGATACGAGATTTTGCCGTCCGAATCATAAGTGCACTGTCGGCTAGTTCAACATCGGGTTATTTAAGTAGTGGCGTTGCAATCACACCGAATCATGTTGTAACGGTGGGCCAAGCTATATCCGGGTATATAACGACTATTCCTTGTAAATATAATAAATTGTAACGTTTTCGTTAATATTTAGATTTGGGATCTGGTACATAGGCCACGGCAGTATTCATGTTTCATACCAACTGGAAAGCGTTTCGACGAATGCTACCGCCCATCCAAATTATGATGGTCTATTTTTATACAACAACATTGGTCTGATACGAGTTGCGGATGACATAGGCAGAACTATATCGATATCATCTCCGATCATATCGGGTCTAGTGTTCGGTTATGGTGTGTTTAATCAAGCCAATGAGCTGCCCGGTACTCTACAACAAAATGTTATATACAGTATGCCCGATAATACTGAGTGTATTCCACCGTTTAATTTGGTTGTCATTCGGCCAGATAATAAGTGTTCCGTTTTGTTTGGCGGAAGTGTTTCGAGTGGTGATCAAGGTGCACCTGTTACAAATACTGGCGTTTCGGGGGTTCATGGTATTGTTTCGTTTTGGAATAATGAAGGAAACTTGGCGATTTTGGTCGATTTGAATGCACATATTGATTTCATTGAAAGCCAACTGTTTTGAAATGTAAATATTTGATTGAATAAAATGGGCGATGGAATTTGTATTTATCTTATCGTTTTGATGTGGTCTCATTAAAAAAATTAATGCGTGGATTAATTTATTGGGTGATAACGTGTATTAAGATAAGTAATTATTTAGGTTTTTATAGGCTATTGTTGGCCCGTACCGTGTAAACAATCTGACTCCACCGGTTTCGATCACGAGCCAGTCTTTCATACTGTTGCAAGGATTCTGAAGATGCTCAATCGCTCTCTGCGCTGTGGAGCCATCGTCGCTGACAGTGACCCCTTCGCTTACCGAAAGGCGTCTTTCCCTTCAAAGATTGCTGTATCATTCAGTTCGGATCAGCACGCAGAACGTTACCGAGTCAACGTACTGTATGAGAAATATATCATACATATAAGAAACGCTGACGAGTTGAGTTTCCAATCGACAAATCTTATTATGCAACGGTAATCGAATGGGAATTTTCAAATAAAATATTGATTTAAACTATAAATTTTTTATTATGTTGAACATTAGGATGCATAATAAATTATTTTAAGCATCGACAAAAAATTGGCTTTATGCACATATCGTATATAACATACTCGCGTATATCGACAAAGCAGTTATATTTCAATCATTATATATGCACAGTGGGAATGAGAAATCTATACTTTATAGTTTCACCTCATCTTACATGAGTGTCATAAATTTTATGATGCAGCATCACATTATATCGAAAATCAACAGTTAACCAATGATTATACGCGATTTCTCGAAATTTAATCAATTCCACTTGATATAAGATTTTAAGGTCCACAAAGGTTTTCGGTTTGACTGGTGAGCTCTTCTCTTTATTTGAAAAATATTAAGCCTTAGCTTTCTCCGATATGTTCGCGGTCAAATACACTTCTCTCGCAAGTGAACTAAGAAATCTGTTGTCAAGGAACATTCGAGGAAGTATTTCTCACTTGACTCGATTTTGAATAATTGTAAGCCAGAGGTCTAGAATGAAATATTTGGAATCTAATCAGTCTCTGTGTTGTCACCAAATCGAGTTCAAAAACAAATCGAATCGAAAACACTTTCGTGGTCGATCAAAATCGACATGTTGAATTCAGATTTTCAACAGCTGTAACTGACCCAGCAAAAATATTTTATTAGATCGGATGTAAAACGATGATAAATCCAGTTGGCCATACTGAAACAGAATATGGCAATTTTCTGGCTCTTGGTGACAATATTGTAGCTGGCAATTTTGAATGGTGTACAAATATCGCTTTGAAAACTCCTAACGATTATGTTTGGTATATTTCGTATCGTTCAAGGCAAAAGTGAATGGTAACTCAAATGAAAAAAGATCCAAATATGTTTGACAGTCCAAGTGTGAGTATAGCACAAATTTTACAAGATTCTAGATGCCCAACATGCAATTGGGACAAACGATGTCTCAGAAACTTTCTTTCTGAACAAATTGTCAATGATTGATTGGTGTAGTACTTACATGTGTAGATTTGTTCATGCCGATGTACTAAAATATGAAAGGTAGCAAACGTTAATGCAAATCAGAGGTGAGCAAAAATCTGACGAAAGGTATTCAATGAGCATAGCTTCAGTTTTAATGTTTTTTCTTCATGTTACATATAGGGTATCCACTCACACGGTAGTAACATTATCAGAGCAAATAAGATTGCAACCAATGGAATAGTTTGATCCCAAATTTCGTTGATTTTATCCACTGTCTTGGCAATAAAATTTTCCAATGTCGCATTGTAACGCTGAACCATGCCATCAGACTGTGGATGAAAAGGTGTTGTCCGCAT
>OZ010737.1:187578526-187861026 GCA_963932295.1 Tipula lateralis | reverse complement strand
AAATAAATAAATAAATAAATAAATAAATAAATAAATAAATAAATAAATAAATAAATAAATAAATAAATAAATAAATAAATAAATAAATAAATAAATAAATAAATAAATAAATAAATAAATAAATAAATAAATAAATAAATAAATAAATAAATAAATAAATAAATAAATAAATAAATAAATAAATAAATAAATAAATAAATAAATAAATAAATAAATAAATAAATAAATAAATAAATAAATAAATAAATAAATAAATAAATAAATAAATAAATAAATAAATAAATAAATAAATAAATAAATAAATAAATAAATAAATAAATAAATAAATAAATAAATAAATAAATAAATAAATAAATAAATAAATAAATAAATAAATAAATAAATAAATAAATAAATAAATAAATAAATAAATAAATAAATAAATAAATAAATAAATAAATAAATAAATAAATAAATAAATAAATAAATAAATAAATAAATAAATAAATAAATAAATAAATAAATAAATAAATAAATAAATAAATAAATAAATAAATAAATAAATAAATAAATAAATAAATAAATAAATAAATAAATAAATAAATAAATAAATAAATAAATAAATAAATAAATAAATAAATAAATAAATAAATAAATAAATAAATAAATAAATAAATAAATAAATAAATAAATAAATAAATAAATAAATAAATAAATAAATAAATAAATAAATAAATAAATAAATAAATAAATAAATAAATAAATAAATAAATAAATAAATAAATAAATAAATAAATAAATAAATAAATAAATAAATAAATAAATAAATAAATAAATAAATAAATAAATAAATAAATAAATAAATAAATAAATAAATAAATAAATAAATAAATAAATAAATAAATAAATAAATAAATAAATAAATAAATAAATAAATAAATAAATAAATAAATAAATAAATAAATAAATAAATAAATAAATAAATAAATAAATAAATAAATAAATAAATAAATAAATAAATAAATAAATAAATAAATAAATAAATAAATAAATAAATAAATAAATAAATAAATAAATAAATAAATAAATAAATAAATAAATAAATAAATAAATAAATAAATAAATAAATAAATAAATAAATAAATAAATAAATAAATAAATAAATAAATAAATAAATAAATAAATAAATAAATAAATAAATAAATAAATAAATAAATAAATAAATAAATAAATAAATAAATAAATAAATAAATAAATAAATAAATAAATAAATAAATAAATAAATAAATAAATAAATAAATAAATAAATAAATAAATAAATAAATAAATAAATAAATAAATAAATAAATAAATAAATAAATAAATAAATAAATAAATAAATAAATAAATAAATAAATAAATAAATAAATAAATAAATAAATAAATAAATAAATAAATAAATAAATAAATAAATAAATAAATAAATAAATAAATAAATAAATAAATAAATAAATAAATAAATAAATAAATAAATAAATAAATAAATAAATAAATAAATAAATAAATAAATAAATAAATAAATAAATAAATAAATAAATAAATAAATAAATAAATAAATAAATAAATAAATAAATAAATAAATAAATAAATAAATAAATAAATAAATAAATAAATAAATAAATAAATAAATAAATAAATAAATAAATAAATAAATAAATAAATAAATAAATAAATAAATAAATAAATAAATAAATAAATAAATAAATAAATAAATAAATAAATAAATAAATAAATAAATAAATAAATAAATAAATAAATAAATAAATAAATAAATAAATAAATAAATAAATAAATAAATAAATAAATAAATAAATAAATAAATAAATAAATAAATAAATAAATAAATAAATAAATAAATAAATAAATAAATAAATAAATAAATAAATAAATAAATAAATAAATAAATAAATAAATAAATAAATAAATAAATAAATAAATAAATAAATAAATAAATAAATAAATAAATAAATAAATAAATAAATAAATAAATAAATAAATAAATAAATAAATAAATAAATAAATAAATAAATAAATAAATAAATAAATAAATAAATAAATAAATAAATAAATAAATAAATAAATAAATAAATAAATAAATAAATAAATAAATAAATAAATAAATAAATAAATAAATAAATAAATAAATAAATAAATAAATAAATAAATAAATAAATAAATAAATAAATAAATAAATAAATAAATAAATAAATAAATAAATAAATAAATAAATAAATAAATAAATAAATAAATAAATAAATAAATAAATAAATAAATAAATAAATAAATAAATAAATAAATAAATAAATAAATAAATAAATAAATAAATAAATAAATAAATAAATAAATAAATAAATAAATAAATAAATAAATAAATAAATAAATAAATAAATAAATAAATAAATAAATAAATAAATAAATAAATAAATAAATAAATAAATAAATAAATAAATAAATAAATAAATAAATAAATAAATAAATAAATAAATAAATAAATAAATAAATAAATAAATAAATAAATAAATAAATAAATAAATAAATAAATAAATAAATAAATAAATAAATAAATAAATAAATAAATAAATAAATAAATAAATAAATAAATAAATAAATAAATAAATAAATAAATAAATAAATAAATAAATAAATAAATAAATAAATAAATAAATAAATAAATAAATAAATAAATAAATAAATAAATAAATAAATAAATAAATAAATAAATAAATAAATAAATAAATAAATAAATAAATAAATAAATAAATAAATAAATAAATAAATAAATAAATAAATAAATAAATAAATAAATAAATAAATAAATAAATAAATAAATAAATAAATAAATAAATAAATAAATAAATAAATAAATAAATAAATAAATAAATAAATAAATAAATAAATAAATAAATAAATAAATAAATAAATAAATAAATAAATAAATAAATAAATAAATAAATAAATAAATAAATAAATAAATAAATAAATAAATAAATAAATAAATAAATAAATAAATAAATAAATAAATAAATAAATAAATAAATAAATAAATAAATAAATAAATAAATAAATAAATAAATAAATAAATAAATAAATAAATAAATAAATAAATAAATAAATAAATAAATAAATAAATAAATAAATAAATAAATAAATAAATAAATAAATAAATAAATAAATAAATAAATAAATAAATAAATAAATAAATAAATAAATAAATAAATAAATAAATAAATAAATAAATAAATAAATAAATAAATAAATAAATAAATAAATAAATAAATAAATAAATAAATAAATAAATAAATAAATAAATAAATAAATAAATAAATAAATAAATAAATAAATAAATAAATAAATAAATAAATAAATAAATAAATAAATAAATAAATAAATAAATAAATAAATAAATAAATAAATAAATAAATAAATAAATAAATAAATAAATAAATAAATAAATAAATAAATAAATAAATAAATAAATAAATAAATAAATAAATAAATAAATAAATAAATAAATAAATAAATAAATAAATAAATAAATAAATAAATAAATAAATAAATAAATAAATAAATAAATAAATAAATAAATAAATAAATAAATAAATAAATAAATAAATAAATAAATAAATAAATAAATAAATAAATAAATAAATAAATAAATAAATAAATAAATAAATAAATAAATAAATAAATAAATAAATAAATAAATAAATAAATAAATAAATAAATAAATAAATAAATAAATAAATAAATAAATAAATAAATAAATAAATAAATAAATAAATAAATAAATAAATAAATAAATAAATAAATAAATAAATAAATAAATAAATAAATAAATAAATAAATAAATAAATAAATAAATAAATAAATAAATAAATAAATAAATAAATAAATAAATAAATAAATAAATAAATAAATAAATAAATAAATAAATAAATAAATAAATAAATAAATAAATAAATAAATAAATAAATAAATAAATAAATAAATAAATAAATAAATAAATAAATAAATAAATAAATAAATAAATAAATAAATAAATAAATAAATAAATAAATAAATAAATAAATAAATAAATAAATAAATAAATAAATAAATAAATAAATAAATAAATAAATAAATAAATAAATAAATAAATAAATAAATAAATAAATAAATAAATAAATAAATAAATAAATAAATAAATAAATAAATAAATAAATAAATAAATAAATAAATAAATAAATAAATAAATAAATAAATAAATAAATAAATAAATAAATAAATAAATAAATAAATAAATAAATAAATAAATAAATAAATAAATAAATAAATAAATAAATAAATAAATAAATAAATAAATAAATAAATAAATAAATAAATAAATAAATAAATAAATAAATAAATAAATAAATAAATAAATAAATAAATAAATAAATAAATAAATAAATAAATAAATAAATAAATAAATAAATAAATAAATAAATAAATAAATAAATAAATAAATAAATAAATAAATAAATAAATAAATAAATAAATAAATAAATAAATAAATAAATAAATAAATAAATAAATAAATAAATAAATAAATAAATAAATAAATAAATAAATAAATAAATAAATAAATAAATAAATAAATAAATAAATAAATAAATAAATAAATAAATAAATAAATAAATAAATAAATAAATAAATAAATAAATAAATAAATAAATAAATAAATAAATAAATAAATAAATAAATAAATAAATAAATAAATAAATAAATAAATAAATAAATAAATAAATAAATAAATAAATAAATAAATAAATAAATAAATAAATAAATAAATAAATAAATAAATAAATAAATAAATAAATAAATAAATAAATAAATAAATAAATAAATAAATAAATAAATAAATAAATAAATAAATAAATAAATAAATAAATAAATAAATAAATAAATAAATAAATAAATAAATAAATAAATAAATAAATAAATAAATAAATAAATAAATAAATAAATAAATAAATAAATAAATAAATAAATAAATAAATAAATAAATAAATAAATAAATAAATAAATAAATAAATAAATAAATAAATAAATAAATAAATAAATAAATAAATAAATAAATAAATAAATAAATAAATAAATAAATAAATAAATAAATAAATAAATAAATAAATAAATAAATAAATAAATAAATAAATAAATAAATAAATAAATAAATAAATAAA
The DNA here is from genome assembly GCA_963932295.1 of Tipula lateralis. NCBI lineage: Eukaryota > Metazoa > Arthropoda > Insecta > Diptera > Tipulidae > Tipula > Tipula lateralis. Next base: position 187,855,807 of record OZ010737.1, on the reverse strand, counting down.
TAAATAAATAAATAAATAAATAAATAAATAAATAAATAAATAAATAAATAAATAAATAAATAAATAAATAAATAAATAAATAAATAAATAAATAAATAAATAAATAAATAAATAAATAAATAAATAAATAAATAAATAAATAAATAAATAAATAAATAAATAAATAAATAAATAAATAAATAAATAAATAAATAAATAAATAAATAAATAAATAAATAAATAAATAAATAAATAAATAAATAAATAAATAAATAAATAAATAAATAAATAAATAAATAAATAAATAAATAAATAAATAAATAAATAAATAAATAAATAAATAAATAAATAAATAAATAAATAAATAAATAAATAAATAAATAAATAAATAAATAAATAAATAAATAAATAAATAAATAAATAAATAAATAAATAAATAAATAAATAAATAAATAAATAAATAAATAAATAAATAAATAAATAAATAAATAAATAAATAAATAAATAAATAAATAAATAAATAAATAAATAAATAAATAAATAAATAAATAAATAAATAAATAAATAAATAAATAAATAAATAAATAAATAAATAAATAAATAAATAAATAAATAAATAAATAAATAAATAAATAAATAAATAAATAAATAAATAAATAAATAAATAAATAAATAAATAAATAAATAAATAAATAAATAAATAAATAAATACATGGGTCACACTTTTGACACCATTCAGCCACTGTCTGTTTACATCCTTCGGTACCACCACCAACGATTGTTTTGTTATGCCACCGACCGGAGCTCTAACATATTCGTCATCCATCGTATATTGTTAAACTATCTCATTGAGCCCAATACATTTTGATATTTGAATCGACGTGCTTCGTCCAAAAATTTAATGATGACTGATAAATCTGGACAAAAATTCACAATCGCGCAATCCACCGTACTACTTGTCCTTCGGGATTTTTAAATTGAAGTGGGCATGTCAAGGCGTCATGGTGCTGTACACAATCGCCTCTTAAATCTTGCCACAAATCGATAGTATGTGCAAAGTCCTATGAAACTCCTTAGCTTATATAAGTTTACGGTGAAGATCTTATCTTTATCTGTATGAATGCCGCTTGTTGTTATCTTGTGCTCCAATTATTTGACATAATCCCGGAACAATACACATTTCTTCGGACTTAGCTTTAATCCTATGCTGATTGAATTCTTTTGAATACTTCCTCTAGGTTCTGTCGATGTGCCTTTCCCATAACAATGTTGTCGTCCAAATATACCGTTACAAAGCTCAAATAGCATGACATTGAATTGTCATACCCCATTGCCCACTCTGAACGCTGATTTTTCCTTATCTTCGTCTGTGAGCTCCACTTGCCAATAGCCGCTATGCAAATCTAATGTAGAAAACATCCGTGCTCCTGCCAATGTATGCAATGTGTCGTCCTAAGGTAAAGGGTAACTTTTCTTCTTGGGAACTGTGTTGAGCTTTCGATAATCCACACAGAACCTCATGCTTCCATCGTTCTTTTTCACCAATACTATATACTGGTGAACTCCATTAACTTGTTGACTGTTCAATAACTCCCGCAAACATTATCAGTTACCATCTTATCCACTTCTGCTTGCTTAGCTAACGGTAACCTTCTTAGCGCCTGTCAAATTGGTGTTGTTGTTTCTGTGTCGAATATCTTTCGGTGCACCACAGAAAATGGATTTCTGGAGTAACTCCTTTGCCGCTTGTTTTTCTTCTGATGCTACTTGTGTCGTCCATTTCTGGGTTAGTTCCTCCGTTATTTATCACTGCCGTTGATAGTGCGCTTTTATCATATATTCGGTAAATTAAGAGCCCGTATCGGAACACTTAAGTCACAATCCAGTTTCACCAAAGCTTTTCCAATCAAAATTTCTTTGGCCTGTAGTTCCCCACTGTTGGTTTCCCCAACCCTTGTGTTCGAGTGCCTCCATCCAATTTCCCCCAAACAACCATTTCCGAGTGTGGTGGCTCCTACTTGTTGTTCAGTTGCAGAGGCAGTTTGACATTACCCTAACTCAATGTTCTTCGGTCAACATCCAATACGAATCAATTTCGTTTCATGAAGTGCATTCCCAGGATGACCTCATCCACAATATGTGCAACCAGAACATCATTTTGAAAATTATTGTTCCGATTCATATGTTTACCTCCTTTCCTTTAATAGCCTAACTGTCGCCTGTCGCCGTTTTTAATTTGAACCCTTCTATAGATCGAACGCCATTCCTGATTAAATCCTGCCACACAATCGTTCTCGTTGCTTGGCTGTTTATGAAGGTTATATAGAATTTAGTTGTGCGAGTCAGCTTTTGCTCCTCAAAGTTGACTCTTACTCGTCTTACAACTACATTTTCCAGCATTTCCTCGAGATGTGTCCTGTTTTGTCACAAACTTAACATTCTGGGTTTGGTGTTACTTCTGGGTTTGTGACCAAATACTGGTTCCAATTCCACACGACGTACCTTGACTACTGGTTTGATGATGTTGTTTGCAGGTTACCACTGTAAAAACCACTGTGCAGTTAAGCAGCAAGAATCTCCTAATATTTTTATTGTCAACCATCCCTTATATTTTGGGTATTCATAGGATTGTACGTTCTATATCCCTTTGGTGGAACAAAATTTCCAAGTGGTTTTAAGATGTGATCACATGAGCTCATAATCAAATATGTGAGAAAGTTTCAAATTGATACAAAATTGAGTTCAAAATCCTATATAGTCTGATACTCATGGCAAAGGTCCGAATCTCACATCCATATATATGACAAAGGGCCTGATTGGCACTATTCACCTAATATGTACGTTAGTCTTGTTTTTTAAATTACTGATTTCTTAATTACTAATAATGATTAACATTGCTCTAATGCATTTCTAATTTATCGTTATGAAAAATGCAATTGGGAGGAGTTTCTGACACGATTACGTTTAGTAACAAGAGTAAATGCATTAGTATAGTTTAGTTCGTGTCGAACAGTGAAAGATACATGTAGTAAGAGTAAAAATGTTATCGCTCTTAGTTGCTGTGTTGATTGGTGGACTGCTTCCTGGCAGCTTATGCCAAATTGAGTACGAACCAGCTTACAACTCTATACAAGCCAAACTGGTGGATTTACTCAACAATGAAGTGAATAACTATTTCGATTTGCATATACTAACCATCGATAAATCAACCGAACCAGCGGATCTCAACAGTTTAATACAAAATCTTAAAAGTACCATCGTCCTTACAATCTCAAAAAATAGTTGTGTAACAGTTTTCGGCGAGTACACTAGAACCCCAGATTACTACATAATATTTGTGAGAAATTTTAAAAATGTGGCAACGCATTATAAACTAGCTCAAAATTCAGTTCCAAATCCGAACTATATTTTTGTGATCACACGACAAGTGGACCAAGACTTTGTCGCGACGAATTTTTTATCTAATTTAACACATTTTGATGAATTTTATTCGTTCGGCGTAGTGTACAAAATTCGAAAGTCACCGACCGTCCAAATTGTGTTTGTCAATTTTTTTCGTAATCTTCGAATTCGAAATCTAACTCAAAACTATAACATTATACATAATCGGACGAGCGTTCGGACGATAAGCCAAGTATTTGAAACGACATATTATTATAAAAACTGTATCCGCACGACATACAGTCCGGACAGGATGTACAACATTCTAGTGAATGGGCAGATTAAGGGTGTAAATTGGTGGTTTTTTGAGATTCTCCAACAAAAATTGAATGTTTGTTATGATTTGGTGCCACAGCCATACCGTAAGTCGCACAATATGTCGTTTAACGAATTGATGAGTACTACATACAACCAAAGTGATTTATCGTTGAATCGGTTTCGTAGCTCGGATTCCTATCGTGACACATCATACCTCAAATCGATATATATTATGAAACAAATGAAAATGGTGCTTTTGGTGCCACGATTTCAAAAATCTCGATTATTTTTGGCGTCATTCGACCGATCATCAATCATCGCCTATATTATGTTCAACAATTTGATAATTGGCATTTGGTATTTCGTTAAAATCAAGCTACGGATACCAATCCCGATGCTCGGTTTGATTTTTGAAATGTTCAAGTCACATCTTTTGATCAGTGTTACACTATCACATTCGTATCGGATTGAAAAAGTTTTACTGGTTTCGACGATGGTACTAAGTTTTGTGTACTTCAACTTCTATCAAACGTTTATGATCTCTGAATTTGTGTCAATTGCATACCACGATGATATTGATACGATCGATGAAGTCTTCGAAAAAAATTTAACGATTTATGTAACTGATTTTTTAACTCTCTTTGACTTGCTGATGATGGACAATCTGGAGTTGAAAAATCAAATCGAATATGTACCTAGGACATTCGTAACGGACATGATTAGCAGAAATTTAAAAAGGACCTACGCGATTATGATGACGGATGAAGAGGCGGTGAAACTAATTGGATCGAGATATAGTTCGAACACTCGACTGCCACAATTTCATAAACTGAGCAAAGTGATATTTGACAGTTATCTTTTGTATCGTGTCCGAGGCCGGAAACCACTATACGACCATGTTAATCTATTGGCATCACAAGTATTTGAAGCTGGTCTAGAGTATTATTGGCGACTGCGCTCCGAGCACGATTTGTTTGTAGCCAATTTAACCGATCGCCTGTATAATTGTGGGGAGAACATTGGCAACGAACTGGAGTTTTCGATAAATTATAAAGATTTCTACTCAATTGCGTCAGTAATTTTTGTATACGGTTGGTTAGCATCGGTCGCCACATTCATCGGTGAAATTTTATGGTATCGTTTGTGCGAAATAGTCACACGCGTGCGTCAACTCATTCCATTTGCATGGTAAAAAAAATATTTCAACTGTGTATTGGATTCTATAATCACTGTAATCTCAGTTTACCTTAATGCACAATAAATTATATGTTTTGATGTTTTATGCTTAGTGTTAGACATTACGTCAAAAATAATAAAAGAATGCAGGTTTTCAGAATTCTGTTTTTATATTATGTCCATAGATTATACTGTCTTCCATTTCTTGATGCGAATGATATAGAGGAACCACTTAGTACTCAATAATCCTTGGAAGCATTCCATCGAGACTTACTGTATATTGCCTTAATATGGGTTAACCGCAATCATTTCACGAAAGCAGAAAGGTCAGCTCTAAGTTGATGGGTGTCATCACAAGAAAGTGAGTAGTTTTGATAAGTGCTAATTTGGTGAGCAGATGCCGATTGGGGATGTTATCCAAACCAGTATAACTACGAAATTGTAAGTTCCGTCAATTGCCGCTTTAATTGTATATAGGACTTACATATATATGGAGCCACTGTGATTATTTAATCGTGAGAACTATCGTAGGATTCCTACTGGATACTGCCTTCTTGGAAAATATGCAGGAACTGTAAGGATTTACTAGTACACAGAAGATACTTTACTTGGTCCTCCGTGAGCTTGTGATAATGGAATAGTCGCATTTTATGTCACATGTAGTTCTGTTGGTTCATCGATAACTTTGGTTGGCTCTACTTGGTATGAGACTGGTCCAGTTGTGTTGGTGACAATCACCGAAATCCATTTAGGACCTGCCGCGTAGTTTCGGGCCCAAACGACGGAATACTCAGTACTCTAGTCTTTAGTTATTTGGTATTAGCTCTTGGTCAACGGTTTTCTTATAGTCCCAGCAAAGCCGTACTGATCCATCAGATTTAATCACTGGAGCAATCGGTGTCGCTCAGGCACTATAGTGACAGACTCTAAAATTGCCTCGTCTAGCATCTTTAGTAGTTTCATTTCGATGGGTTCACGAAGACAGATCAAGGCGATTTATGAATTGGTACGAAGGTTGGATCAAATTTGAATCAAACAGGCGAACCCCGGAATTTTCCAAGGTCATTGGAAAATAAGTGATCATAAGTTTTCATTATCTCCGAGAACACACTCTCTGGATAGATATTCCGAGTGGCTCAAAACCTGTCGAGGCCCAAAATGTTGGTTTTGTATCCGGTGGTCACAAGTTAGGGCATGTTGTCAATAAATCGCCCATTATATTCGATATTAACTTGAATACGACCAAGAATCTTTATCGGATTCTGTTAAAAATCTCTTATTCCCTTCGACACGAAGATTTTTTTTTCTAACTAAATAAATGATGATAATGATTAAAAAAAAAAAAAAAAAAAAAAAAATTTGCTTGACATAGTTTTTGTATCGCTTACTCTTCTTAGAGTTCCTTTTGTTCGATGTTTGCTGGTTGTTCGCAAATGATTTCTCCCCAGCATTCACATTGTTTGGTTAGACGTGGTTGAGGGATTTGTTCATCGTAATTGACCCTCGTGAAGTGGGCGGCACGAAAAGTAGCAAATGGCTGAGCGGTTGCGGAACTAATTTCACTTGATTGGACTGCTGTTGGACATTGGTGATGGCTTTGTGATCCTCTGGCACTGTTTCAGTAGCAACATCATTTTCACAAACTTTTCCTAACCTCAAGATCTTCTCTGCTAGGAATTTCTGTTACAATGCCGAATTGCGGATTCCACAAACGACTCGATCGCGAAACATGCCATTGAAACATTTAGATGGAAAATTACACTTTTTCGGATTCGACAATATGTGCAGTTTAATCTAAATAATTTTACCTCTAGCACGTTACTGTAACATACTTATGTGATATAAACCTCAGCTCTATAGCAAAGTTTTTATTATGGGTTAAACGTTAAAGTGGGTTGGGGCATGGATGAAAACGAAGATGCAAAACTAACCAGTCAATACCAGAAGCATTCACCTCCAGTTAGGTTTCGTTTTATTAAGTATGCTGATCGAGTGTATTATGACCCAAACACTGACAATTGCTTGTGGTTTTGGGTTTGGATTGTTGTCGCAAGGGATTTACATAGTTGATTGCATCACTAAATGTTGTGTGTTGTGTCTCGGGCGTTGGTTACGCGAACCCATTTTTAAAACGACAAAAATGGAATGGGTGGATTCTATAATGTGTGTGTGTGTTTTGGATGACGACAAAAAATAATATAATTATTAAGAGAATTAGAATTAATTATAATTATTATTATTCACTTCATTGTTTAACACTTCCACTGATAAACGAAACACCTGATTAAAATATGCTGACAAAAGTATTTTAAGAAACTGTACAAACGATAAGCTACACATCCTCTTCCTAACTGAGTAATATGAAAACTGTATCAGCCAGTTTATTACCTTATGCATATGTTATGTAATTATAAACTGACGCTTTCCAATCCATAAATTATATTGAATATTGATTAAAACGTTTTCAATTCATTAGTATAATTATAAACTATAGTGGGGGTGTATGCAAGCAGCTTACGTAAAAGCTTAACACTCAAAAATTAATGTGATTAGTGTTACTGATATCTTTGCTGCATATCAGGAACAAACACAAAATACCCACGTCACAAGTACTACCAGTGTACTCAGTTAGCAAGAGAACATTAGTCTGATGCCACCAGATACGCACAACTTCTCACTAATGTGTAAAAAAGGTCACTGCCAAATTCTCAAATATTCCATCAATACTGAATCTGATCAGTAAAACCCTTACCTCACCCAAGCAACATATAATCAAATGGAAAGAGTTGCTTTGATGCTAGCTGCACAAGCCAACCGGATTACGAACCTCTAGATAGCCACTATAACGAAACTACCAACGCTCATCCACCAACGGAGCGAAAATTTAGAATATTGATAAATCATTATTACTATTGAGAAACTTAACGTCCCTTGTCTAAAGTTAAGCTCAGACCGATTTCGTTTTATGAAGTCTATGTCTAGTATAAACTGATCAACATATACTTGCTAAGCTTTTCTGCTTGGCGTGCACTTATTTTTCAATGGTCATAATGGAACATCGGCGATAAACCTCTCGCCTGAATAATCATTATCTCCTATCATTCTCATATGATGGCCTGTTTTTTCACAAAGCCAACATCTAAGTATGTTATCTGCTGGTCTAATGATATAAAAATGCACTTACTGCTTGAAGTATTGTACTAGACCCAGCATTATTTAGTCTTCCTGTTTTTCCAGTACGGTTTGTGACATTGTAATGCAAGAGGGATTGCCTGTTCCTCTTCGTAACGGTCTCTAAGCCATAGATTATTTTTTATATTGGTGTATGGCAATGAGGACAATCTCATATTTTACCAATAGATTATATTAGCCAGGTCACATTTTACGTACTGACCCGGAGCAATCAATTGCAAAGTTCTGTGTCTCAAATATAAAACTCTAGGGTTTACTCGAATGAGTGATCTAAATACATAATTCGCGTACACCAATGGAGCTATAGCCTTAAACTGTTTACTTCTTATACTTAGACCTTTTTGACCTGCACACTCAGCACAGATGGTCTACATAAATTAGATACCACAAAAGAGCGGAAAGTGTTACTGATTTCAGATAGTAAAAATAAATTGATTGTTAGTTTTTTGACATTGAAGTACGAACAATTTGGACGAATCAGCTACGGTTTTGTATCTGATCTCATCCGAATTCAATTTTTAATACTTTTTATTATTTTAAAGGTCAGGTGACAAATATAGTGCATATATTTAGGCAAGAGACGTAAAATTATTGATAAATGTTGTTATTTTACTCAAATGGTACACTGCAATTTCCCCCACAAATACTGCAAACGATAACGTCCAACCGTACATAAAAATTCCTAAGCAAATTGCATAAAAATCATCCTGTTGTATCAAAACATTTTCATTACTGTCATCGAGTTGAAGTTGGTCACGGGTTAAATTGGCCAGAAACATATCGTGCTCGGAACGTAAACGCCAGTATCGTTGTACTCCGGCCTCGAACGTTAATTCTGCTAAATGTTTTATCTTGTCGCACAACGGTTTTTGGCTTCGTACACTATACACCATATAATTATCAAAGAATTCCTGTCTCATTATATGAAACCGTTCCACGCGACCAATCCAATTGTATTTGGAGTTTATAATATCGGCAGCGTCTTCATCTGACATCATAATTGCATAGGTTCTATTGAAATTGGTTGTAATTATTTCCATCCTGGTATTGTTAGCCGAATATGTTGAAAGGTTGTACAGTGGTTCGTTTGGAAGTGACATCAAATCTATGAGTGTAAAGGCATCAGTTACGAAGATTGTTAGATTTTTATTGATTAGCTCATCGACCGTGTCAATATCACGTTCGTAGTCTAATGTCATCAGTTCAGACATCATGAAGGTCTGATAGTAGTTGAAGTAAATGAAATTTACGAGCAGCAGCGAAAGTAGCAGAACTTTTTCAATCCGATGCGAATGTTGTAGGTCCACACTAATCATAATGATTGATTTGAACATTTCAAAAATCATACGGAACATCGATATATTAATTCGAAGCCGAATTTTAACGAAATACCAGACGCCACCAATCGTCATAATAAATAAGACGAACACTGTAATCGAAATTCGATCAAACGATGATAAAAATTTCCGTGTCTTTAAGAAACGTGGCACTAGAATAACTGTTTTACTAATTTTACTCAAGTAGATTGATTTTAAGTAGATTGGCCACTGAAGAGAGGACTGTCGGCCACGTACTAACGAGAGATCACTGCGGTTTAAATATAGTTCCATAAATTCATTAAATTGAAAATTGTTGGTTGGCATGAAACTTGAACTCCTGACGCTGTAACAAATATTTAATCTATGTTGTAGAATATCAAAAAACCACGAATTAATACCTTGCATCCGACCATTGACCCAAATATTGTAGATCCCATCGCGGATGTTTGTTACGCGAATACAGTTGTTATAGAAATTTGTGGCTTCAAATATTTGGCTAATCATTCGGCTATCGGTTCGATTGTATATCACATTAAAACTCGAGCTTATACGTTGTGTTTGCAGATTTCGAAAATAGTTAACAAACACAATTTGAACCGCTGGCAACGATTCAGTTTTATACATTATGCCGAACGAGTAGAACTCATCGAATTTAGTTAAATTTGATAGATATTTGGTTGGGGCCAGATGGTTGGGTGGCTGAGTGATCACAAAAATATAATTTGGATTTGGTACGTGATTATCAGCCAGTCGATAGAACTGCGATATATTTTGTAAGTGTGACAAAAATATTACATAGATATCTGGACTTTTGGTTTGTTCTGCCCTGTGTTGAATATCATCTAGTTGGGATACAGTTAAAATTATATTTTTCTTTAAATTGTGGATGAGGTTGTTGAATTCTGCTGGCTCGGAAACACGATCAACGATTACGATTTGGATATCAAAATAGTCGTTTATTTCATTGTTTAAGAGGTCCACTAATTTATTAAAAACTGGATTTGTATATGGTTTATGATTTAGTTGAGAATACGTGCCCGATAGCACACCAAACAGTAGGATAACATGCAAGTTGGACATTTTCAACCAGACTGAGTCTTCATTACAAGAATTATATAGGTCACATATATTATTTTCTATTCTTGTTGGAAATTTATTTTATATAATTATTAGGTATATCGGTTTCTTATCTATCACTAGAATTGACTATACGGTTTTATAATACAATTAATTAATAATTGTTGTGGTGCGTGGAATGAGCTTTATTCATAACTCGGGTGAACGTTTAATTAACGCTAAACATAAAGATTTTGGTATGATATTATTCAACATTATGAATGACATGTTCCTTTATTCAATTTGACAACGATCGGTCCTTTCCCGATCTATATAAGATGTACAAAACTCGAAAAGTATTATCTAACCGAAAGGGCATCAAAATGCATTACCTCATCCCATTACTTACACTAAACATCAAATATATTCGTATTCAATGTTTTTTCGATCCTCCACCATCCCTTTGCCGATGTAAGTCAATATTTGAATGGTTTTTAAATTGTTAAAGGAATGAGAATTATCTAACAAAATACTGCATCATCCCAATTGAGGATCGTCCACTGGAAAATGATAAGGTTATTAAAATGTTCAGCCCAGTTATCGATGTAGTCAATACAGCAGTCATAAAATAGTTTTAGTTCCTTCATAAATTTATTTCTAATTTATGGGTTGCTTTCTTGTGCAATTTCTAATTTATTTATAACTGGGGAGGAAACTTTGCTCTTGTAGCGATCGGATTTGTTGTTGGAGCTCATTGAGTGATGAATATAATTTTGTATAAATTTTATATAATTTTGCCAAAACTCTTTTTGGACATTTATCGATACTGAGAAAAGTATGACTTAAAAGGTTCAAACATTGGAGTTATGCTCTCAATTGATGGCATTAGAGATAGCCATCTTACGTTAAACAATCTTACGTTAATCTTTTTGGATACTAGTTAGCTTTTAGACAAAAAATTTTTAACTCTGTATTGCACCCGATTCTTTTTAAATTCTTCCCTAGTTTATCCATCATTTTTTTGTGTAGATTATAAACACTTCGTAGTTTGAGCCCGCCACAATCTCGTTTTTATGTCATCCGGTTGCATGTTAATTTTTGGTCAATGGCGGGGATCGAACTCGAGACCGCGGCGTGATGAGAAACTCTCTTAACCATTAAGCTACATCCGCCAATAGTGCCAACAGTTTCTTTGCAATATTTGCCTCACTAACGGAAGCTACCACAGGATGTTTATCCCTGGATGGACCGCATTTATAATATGTTTGTGCTAATGCCTTCATCAATATCGAAATATCTTATTATTGGATACATTTTGGTTTCGATATGGTTTGAAGTATCACAGAGTATTGAAACAAAACGCACTTTTGATTATTTTTCTTATAAAATTATTTCAGTAAACTTCTTTAAAACTGACACTACAAATTTCTTCACATTTTGTACGGGTACAACTAAATCTAGTATTATGATTTTTTTTTTACTAACTTTGAAGTGAAAGCTATGATTATAATGAATTGTATAAAACGGAAAAGTTCCTTCCTCAATGTTTGCAGCGATCTTCAATTGTTGATCGTCCTCTTGATCTAAAATCAAATTGTGCATTATAAATCGTGCATTTGACATCTTTCGTTTTATAAATATTAAACGGATATTGCTTTTTCAGATTTTCGCTAAACGCATTTACTCTTCGTTTATTATATTCCGTAATTCGGGAAATTAATTAGGAAATTCTAATGAATAATCTGTTTACTGTATTACTATAAAGCCTCTATTCCATGGGAAAAATTTTCTGAAAAAATTGACAATTACATTTTTAACGTAATTTAAAATTTTAAATATTTTCACTAGTAATATTTTTACTTAAGCATTCAATGAAATACGTTATGAATTTAAACACGAAAAAAAAATTAACCTTTGACCATAAAAATTGCGAACGATTTATTTTACAAGTGTGTGTGAAAAATGTTTTCATTTTTATACGTTTTTAAAGATGTGTTAAAAATGTTGCCATACAAAAGGCTTCGGTTTACATTTTTTAATGGACAGTATCGGTTTTTACAGGCCATTGTTGGCCCGTACCGTGTCAACAATCTGACTCCAACGGTTTCGATCACGAGCCAGCTCTTCAAACCGTTGTAGACAGTTTGCAGATGCCAGATCGCTCTCTACGCCGTGGAGCCATCGTCGCCGACAGCGACCTCTTCGCCTACCGAAAGGCGGTTCTCCCTTTAAAGATCGCTGTATCATTCGTTTCGGATCAGCACGCAGAACGTGACCGAGCCAGCGTATTCGCTGTCCTTTGATTTCATGCACGATATCAGGAATTTGCATTAAATTCCTGATCTCGTGATTGAATAGAACTCGGTATGTGCCATCAACGTCGCGTTTTGGGCCATATATCACACGCATGATTCTTCTCTCGAATGTTAGAAGCCATCTTTCGTACTCATCCGTCAAGGTCCAACTCTCACATCCATACATGACAACGGGTCTGATCAACACTCTGTACAGTTTCAGCTTATCCGTATTTGCAAGATATTTTGATTTCAGCAGTGGATGTAGAGGATACAAAGCCCGATTGCCAGCAGCAAGCCGAACCTTGATATCGTCTCCCACACTATTATCGTGAGTAATGAGAGATCCAAGATACTTGAATCTCATCACTCCTTCAAACGTGTGGTTACCACTACTGAAATCAATTGCGTCTTGGTCTCGAAAACCAGAGATTAGATATTTGGTTTTGGACTCATTGATTTTGAGACCAACGGAAGCTGAAAACTGTTCCAGTGGATCAAGTATCTCTTTCACTCCGTTGCCATTTAATCCAATCACACAGATATCATCTGCATAAGCAAGAAGTTGATTGGATTGTCGGAATAAGATATTGTCCTGAGGTGTTTCACTTTTACGAAGGATGTATTCCAACATGAGATTAAAAAGTATCGGGGACAGCGCATCTCCTTGTCGAACACCAGAAGTAATTGCAAAAATTCTCGATAGCCTGTTCTCAACTTTGACACAGCATTGTGACTGCGTTACTGTCATTTTACACAAATGTACATATTGTTGTGGTATTCCTAAATATTCAAGCGCATACCATAGCCTCTCTCGAATGATCGAGTCATAGGCTTGCTTGAAATCTAGAAATACCTGGTGTACATTGCGAGATGTTTCGTAGTACTTGGAAAGAATCATCCGTAGCGAAAAAACTTGATCAGTGACTGACCGATTTGGACGGAATCCTCCTTGGTAGTGTCACCGACAATTTCCTCCGCCAAAGGAGTAATTCTTCCCAAGATTATGTAAGACAGTAACTTGTATGCTGTGCAAAGGAGAGCTATACCGCGATAGTTTTCGCGTTTCATGCGATCACCCTTTTTGAATATTGGGCATAACGCGGCCACTTTCCATTCATCAGGCATAACTTCATTTCGCCATACCAATCGAACAAGGTCGAAAAGACAGTTCCACAAAGTTAGCCCTCCGAATATCAAGATCTCTGAATTAATGCAATCAACCCCTGGTGAACGATTTTTCTTTAATTTCTGCATGGCCATTGTGAATTCCTCATAGGATGGATCCTCAATGAACATCTCCGCGGTCTGTATTTGAGGGTATTCAAACACAGCTTGTGATACATGTGGAACATTGAGTAGATCAGAAAAATGTTCACGCCATGTATCGAGTACCGCATCGACGTTAACACAGAGGTTTCCATCCTGGTCCCGAATGGCAGTTGACCGAGATCTTAAGGTATGGTGCAATTCGGTGATTCCTTTAAAGAAATCACGCGAATTGTGCTCATTGCTGAGTTGTTGTACTCTTAAGACTTTGGCCTTCCACCATTCGCGCTTCTTCTGTCTACAAATGCGTTTAGCTGTCCTCCTAGCAAGAACTGCCTTGTTTTTCCTTGCAATTGTAAACCGAGTCTGCGCTTCATTATAGGCTATATTGCGTTGCTCAACAGCAAGACGACACTCCTCATCAAACCAATCATTTTTGGGCTTAGTTTTCACTATACCGAGAGTGTGCTGGGCAGCATCGACAACCGAGGTTTTCAATACTTCCCAGACACTGTTCACATCATCAGATTGGTAATTGGATCGTAAAATGCTATTACTGACAAGATCTTGATATTTTCGTTGCGTTTCTTCATTTATCAGACCTTCACAGGAGAATCGCGTATTATATTCTCCTGTCCTCCTTGACTTGTACGAAAATTTCCATCGCAGCTTTGCAGCAACCATAAAGTGGTCACTGCCTACGAATTTGGTTGACGACCGATACGATCTCACGTCTTGGACAACCCGAGCCCGGTCTTTTGAAATCAACACATGGTCAATTTGGCTTCGGGATGTTTTACGTGGATGTGTCCATGTTTCCAAATGGATGTTTTTATGGGGAAAGAATGTACTTGCCACTTGGAGATCATGTGCGATCGCAAAGTACATCATTCTTTCCCCATTTTCGGTCGCAGTTTCGTGTCGGGAGTACGGACCTATGTTGTTACATAAGTCGGTCTGATTTCTGCCAGCTCTAGCATTAAAGTCACCAATCACCAATCTGATATCGTGCCCAGGTATAGAGCCCATCAGATTATCCAAATTATTGTAAAATGAGCCTTTATCTTGAGGTTGGCTCACATCAGTGGGCGCATGTACACATACAATTGACAGGTTGGCTAATCTCATGTGCAAGCGAAGCTTACACATTCGATTATCGACTGCTTGGAAGTCCAAGAGAGCCTTTTTTACCTGTGGCCCAATGAGGAAGCCAACTCCAAGATTTCCGAGGTCATCTCCACTGTGTAGCAACGTATAGCCTTGGGACACATGGACTCCACTTTTAGGCCATCGAGTTTCTTGGAGCGCTACGAGTTCCAGCCGATACTCCTTCATACATGTGATAAAGCCGTCCAACGCGCCAGGTTTTCTTAGTGACTGCACGTTCCACGTGCTGATCCTCAATCTCGTATCCGGGTACTTAAGCGGGGGGTCATTGTTATTTAGGCGGTATCCGATTTTTTTGTTTTTGTTGACATTTTTAACTGTAATTGTTTTTTACGGATGCGGGTCGTCAGCCCAGCGATCCAACCAGATTTAGTCGCCTCCTACGACAAGCTCTGGATACTGTGGTGGTATTCTATGGATCTCATGTTTCGTTCGAAATATTTACGAAACATGGTTGCTCCCACCCACAGGGCCAGCACACTAACACTATGATAAATTTTTTGTAAGTAAAATCTTGCTGACAGCATTTTGGTTTCGTACACACAACAAGTAAATATATATTTTTCTCTCGCTTTAATTTTTGCTATCAGCAATAATTTCCCATGACCGCCCAGGTGGCTCAGTGGTTAATGCTGTGGCAGTTGGAGCGGGAGGTACCGGGTTCGAATCCCGATAGGGGCAGGATGCAAAAGGGATTTTTCACCATCTGATTACGATCGGTGGTGTTAATGAACACATCTATGACCCCCTGTTGGAGTGCAGAACTCATAGGCCGACCCATCTTCCATGTCAGTACTATAGGCTGGCATGGAGCTATGCAATGCGCAGATGGTTCTACGAAAATCGGACCTATAGCCGTACGTCCTCGATTTGGCCGTTAAGGCGTAAAGTAGGACGTAAATAAGCGAACCGCAAAAGAGCTGGGACAGCCTTGAGCCCCAAAAAAGATAGCATAGAATAAAAAAAAAAAATAATAATAATAATTTCCCATGTAATATAGGCTTAAACCGACACTTATTTAAAATATGTACTTACAAATGTGTTGAAAATATGTATATTATTTATTACATAAAACTCCTCCTTAACGTTTTTTATCTTTTAACGATGTGTAACGATTCAAGACAAAAGCAAACTGCAAAACTATTTAAATATTTCAATGTGCAAATGTAAAAGAAAACGAAAATAATTTATTAGTTTATGGTGATTTCCCTATTTTTCTCGCATTTGCTATTTTTTCATTATCTTTGGGTGCGTTCTATAGTAAAAAGTTTAATTTAGCTCAAAACGATATAAACAAAACTAACTCAAAAATTAGCTATCGTATTTGCGTTTAAATATGAGAAAATATATTATGGTTACTGCGTTTTGTTTAGAAATCTGCATATTATTTGACGTGTTTAAAATTTTGCTTGTTTATTTATATGTTTGGAATTTCACAGATTTGGAATTTAGATATGATGCACAGTTCGAGTACAGTAATTTTTGTGAACTAAGATTTGGTAATATTTTTAAAATATTCTTTAAACTACAAACATCTGTTGGGGTGCAGACAGATTTGGTTCGAATGTACAGAACATGTACATCAAAACCTAGTGCAGAATATTACATCTGTGAGCAGGGATCCGTTCACAACTGCATATTTTAAAATGACATTGTATAAAACGGCATATGGTTCAAAATGACATTTTTTAAAACGGCATTTTTCAAAACTGCATAAGGTACAAAACGGCATAAGGTTCAAAATGACATTTTTCAAAACGACATAAGGTACAAAACGGCATAAGACACAAATTGTCATTTTTATAACCTCATAATACAATAAAAATAGTAACTATATTCATAAAAAACATTTTGATGCATTGTTGCCAATAATTACGAATATAAGAAAAACTACTAAAGAGGTAATAAAAATATTACGTATTTTATTACGCCTTGGTTATTTTCATATACCTGTATGTATATGAAAAAAGTGTAGTGTGCTTTAAAATTTGGCCTTAATCGATAAAGAAAAAATCCAACTCCTTTTCTTTTGTCCATACTGAGATTTTAATCGAAACATCTTAACTTTCATTGAACATCTTAACTTTCATTGTCATCGATTAAGAAATAATACAAAAAGTCTCGTCCAATATTTTTTATTTCATTTTCTGCCTTATCCTGTTTGAAAGATACCATTTGAAACTTTATGCCGTTTTGAAAATGCCGTTTTAAAAAATGTCATTTTGAACCTTATGCCGTTTTGTACCTTATGCCGTTTTGAAAAATGTCGTTTTGAAATATGCTATTTTGAAAAATGACATTTTAAAATATGTCAGTGTACCCCGGACCCCTGTGAGCATACATGTATAAAGATTCAAAATAATTTTATTATTCTAAATAATTAAACAAATTAAATGTTTTCAGAAGCGCCATCTATGGACCATCAGAAGCACCATTTATGGACTTACTGCGGATGTTATATATGGCTACGAAAACGTTCCTTCGGAGTCCCCGGTACTATTACTTAAAGTGTTGGAATAGAGACGATGTGGACACCCCAGCTCTTTACCTGACGAAGAGTTTGAAAAATTAATTGTAATTTCTATTCTTGAAATAAATAATAATTCCAAACCAACTATCAATAGAGCACTCTTACCACGTATACGACAATCGGTAAGAGATTTTTGAGAAATTTTAAGCGGGACATGGAGTTTTCAGACATAAAAGAAGATAATAGGCTCAAAAGGCTGGCAAAAAACGAAAGCACAATAAATTGATAGCCTTATTTTTGAATATTTTTTATATTAGATAAAATACACAAAACAAGTGAATTATTTAACAGTTTTAAGTTATTATTATTAATTTAAAAAATTTTCTTATTTATAAGGGGACTCTTGTCGTCTATTTTCAGATTGGCCATTATTGGATGGTTCTTCTAACCCCAACTCGTCCAATTCAATATCGATTTCGGTTTCTTCCTCACTTCATTCAAAATTAGATTCTTTAATACATTACAATCATTAAAAACGAATTTCATGTAGAGATCTCGGTTCGCCACAGTAAACATCAATGAATCGGTTTTTCTGATCGACAACAGCTTGGGTTAAATAATATAATATTTGTTCTGTTACAGAACAAATGTTTCTTCTCCGTTGGTGACCTTATGCGTATATGTGTACCGTCTATTACGCCTAGAACCCCTTCATTCCCTCGAAACCTGTTGTGATGCTATGTATATCCTGCGGTGTACATGGCCATTTTATATATGTGTCATTTTATATAATACTGGTAGCTTAAGAGCTTACTCGATTAACTATGTTCCATGTGGTTCTTTCGCATACACCAACTATAGGTTTCCTACAAAGTGTTGGCTATGTACCATAGAAATGTAAATATTTCCATTCTACCACCGACCTTATCTCGTCCGCCGTGTCGATGATTAGGACATATATTTGAAAATTTATAGCGCTCTAAAAATATACAATATAATTTTTTGTATTTTCGTCAATATAAATTTTGTAAATTTATAAAGAAAAGAGTTTCAGTTTCGTTGTGCGACTAAGAGAAAATTAGAGCGAGTAAAATATTATTTGGAAGATATCGTTTATATTGAATTAAAGCAAAGAATCTATAAAAATATAAAATCAATTTATAATTAATTTTGATCGTGATTTATTTTGGTTTGAAAAAAATCATTGATGTTCCGATCTAATCTAACCCTTTCTATGACATTTTATGAAATCAAATTTTAAAAGGTCTAATTTTCAATACCTAATAACTTAAAAAAGAAATTAAACGTTTCGTATGAGTTTCTTGATAAAACGTTCATTATTGGTACACCAAATAAAGATCATTTCAAAAACTGAGTAGTCATTGAGGCTTTAATAATAAGGGTGGCTTTGCTATACCATACAATCCATAAAATTATAGAATTGTTCAACTAGCCTTTTCGACGTCGAGCTGATTGGAAAAATTAAGGAGCAATTACATAAATTACTTGTTCTAGTATTAACTGTAATTATAGTAATTTATTAAATCAAAACTGAATCAATTATTTTGATTATATAATTATTTTAAATCGTTATTTTATAATTTAAAAATGTATTTCAATTGAAAAATAGAATTAAAATCTTATAACAAATTATATGTAATATCGTAAGGACGAGGATGTATAACTTAAAGCTTCTACTATTATTTGGGCTGGTTCATGCCATTTGTTGCCAAAATAATATCGAGCCATCTACAAACGATGTGCTCAATAAAATAGTCGAACTGTTAAACAATGAAGTTAACTATGTTGATGTCCAAATCGTCATTGTTGATCGTGTCACCGAGCCAGCAGAATTCAACAACCTCATCCATAATTTGAAGAAAAATATAATGTTAACTGTATCCCAACAAGATGATATTCAACACATGGCAGACCAGACCAAAAGTCCACATTTCTACGTAATATTCTTGTCACACCTACAAAATATATCGCAGTTCTATCGGCTGGCTGATAATCACGTACCAAATCCAAATTATATTTTTGTGATCACTCAACCACCCAACCATCAGGCGCCAACGAAATATCTATGAAATTTAACTAAGTTCGATGAGTTCTACTCGTTCGGCATAATGTATAAAACTGAATCGTTGCCAGTGGTTCAAATTGTGTTTGTGAACTATTTTCGAAATCTGAGAACACAACATATCAGATCAAATTTTAATGTGATATACAATCGAACCGATAGCCGAATTGTAAGCGAAATATTTGAAGCCACAAATTTCTATAAAAATTGCCTACGTATTTCATACGTTCGAGATGGGATCTATAACATTTGGGCCAATGGTCAGATGCAAGGAATCAATATGTGGTTATTCAAAGTTCTAGAACAGCAATTGAACACATGCTATGACGCTAGGCAAGAAACCTTACGGGAAAGCCATTATTTCCATTTTAATGATTTTATGGAGTTAAATCAGAACCGAAGTGATTTATCTTTTTTACGATTTCGGCAATCATCACTTCGTCGAAAACCATACATTCAATCGATATACCTAAGTAAAAGAACCGAAACTGTTGTTTTAGTGCCTCGGTTTCTCAAATCACGGAAATTTTTATCGTCGTTTGATCTAATTTCGATTACAGTGTTCGTCTTGTTTATTATAACGATTGGTGGCGTCTGGTATATCGTTAGAACTCGGCTTCGTATTAAAATCTCGTTGTTCCGTTTGATTTTCGAGCTGTTCAAATCAATTATAATGATAAGTGTGACCCTACAGCATTCGTATCGGATTGAAAAGGTTCTGCTACTTTCGTTGCTGCTCGTAAATTTCATATACTTCAACTACTATCAAACATTCATGATGTCTGATTTGGTGGCGAGTGGATACGAACGTGATATTGATACGGTCGATGACCTTTTGGTGGCCTGAATACGAATTGAACCATGTCCTTAGGATTTTGATACGTTTGTGAAATCTTGTGGTGAGCACGGTGATGACTTGTTCCACGTTTCAATGGTTGCATATAAATAAGACTCACGGTATATTTAATTACATAAATTATTTGTACTAATATTTTACATAAAATATTCACAATATTTGTATTATAGTGTATTATATTAATTAAGAAGTATTTTTGATGCGTGTTTTTATTTCGATTCGATTAAGGAATTCTGTGTCATAATCAGGATATTTAATTAGTTATATTTTAATTTTATATACATTTTTTAATACAAGTTATCGTACTAAGGAACAGGAAAAAACTTATTACAAAATCAATGAAAAACTAACGAACATTGTTTTTCAAAGTTAACTTGAATTATATAAAAAAACTATTTACATGAGTTGTATACTCAACTATTCATTTAAGGTGCCAGAAATTTAGATAATCAATCACAAATAAATTTAAGAGCGAGGTGTGAAGAAGCACCAAAATACCATGCGACACCACAAATACTCCCCTCCCAGAGAGATCGAAGATCTATCGACCAAGTATCAATCTGGTAGGAGCCCTGGATACACGACCTGACCTTGTAATATTTGTCGTTTTCTGTGACAAGTCGAATCGAACCCGTTTGCGAACTTTCGGCTCTTCATTAGAAAATTTAGGTCCGTCGACTGAAATAATATGTTCTGATTCGTGAGTCGGTACAAGAAGGCCAGTCTGTACAGTTGTAGTGTCCGTATTCTGTGATTGATTGTCAGAGTAGCATGGTTTAAGTCTGTCAATGGAAATTTTCGTATGCCGTCCGTTTAGGTCTAAAGTGTAAAATTTATCTGTACGGTCGATAACTAAAAACGGTCCAGTGTATGGTGGTTGTAAGGATTTACAAAAAAAAAACATGCGAGTAAAAAAACATGCGAGCTAGTCAGAAGATCGTTACTGATGAAAATTTTATCCGAAGTATGTCGAGAAGCTGGTACAGGTCGAATTTCATCAAAGTGTCGTCTTAAATTAGTAATAAAGTCAGATTGTAAAATATGATCGTTCGTAGCGTCTAAAAATGTTCCAGGAACTCGAGTCGTACATCCGTAAACCAGTTCAGCTGGAGTAGCTTTTAGTTCGTCACTGTAAGTCGTTCGTAATCCTAGTAAGATTGAGGGAAGAACACTAGTCCAATCAGATCGGTTGTAGCACATAATGGCAGATTTGATGATACGATGCCATCTTTCAATCATGCCGTTACATTTAGGATTGTAACTAGTTGTTCTCCTTCGTTCAAAACCGAGTAAGTTAGCCAGTTCGTGAAATAGTTGTGATTCGAATTGCATGCCTTGGTCCGTAACAATGGACTCTGGCACACCAAAGCGAGCTATCCAATGCGAATAGACAGCAACAGTTGCAGCAGTTATATCAGCCACTGGAATTGCCTCGGGCCAGCGTGTGTATCTATCAATCAATGTAACGCAATACCGCTGATTATCAGAAACAGGCAACGGACCAATGATATCAAGGTGAATAATCGAAAAGCGTTGAGAAGTTAATTTGTAAGTACCAAGCGGAGATTTTGTATGACGAGAAACTTTAGCCTTTTGGCAAGCTACACAACTTTGAGCCATCTTCTGCACGTCTTTTTTAATTGATGGCCAGATTACATTCTGAGTCAAAAGTTTTATGGAAGCTTTGACGCCAGGATGAGACAGATTATGAAAAGCATCGAAAACTTGTTTTCGGAAATTTAAGGGTATGAATGGCCTAGGTGTGTTACAAGAAGTATCGCAATAAATTAATTGTTTCGAATTGAAGGAAACGGGAAATTTCTCAAATTTGATAACAGAGTTACTCCTTAAAAGTTCTTGAAGTTCCTCATCATTGGTTTGAGCATCTGCGATGATAGCATAATCAATGCTTTCAGGGATAGAAATTTGATTAATGCGTGAAAGTGTATCTGCGACTACGTTGTCCAGACCAGAAATGTGTTGAATATCGGTCGTGAATTGACCAATGAAATCTAAGTGTCGAAATTTACGAGGAGATGCTTTTTCCAGTTTCTGATTAAAAGCGTAGATGAGTGGTTTATGATCGGTATAGAGCGTAAAAATACGACCTTCAAGAAGATGTCGAAAATGTTTTATACCCGAATAAGCCGCGAGAAGTTCACGATCATAAGCACTATATCTTTTTTGCGTATCATTGAGACGTACCGAAAAGAAACCGAGTGGTTTCCAAGTATCCGAAACAAGCTGCTGAACCACTGCTCCGATCGCAGTATCGGAAGCGTCAACCATGATGGCCAGAGGAGCTGATGATAATGGATGACAGAGTAAAGTCGCGTCCGTAAGTTTCGTTTTACAATTTTCAAATGCTTCAGTAGCCGCAACTGACCATTTAATTGGAACTTGACTGTTCTTAGTATACCCTTTCAGGTAGTCATTCAACAATTCCTGGTCAGCAGCAGCACCAGGAATGAAGCGGCGATAAAAGTTTATCATGCCTAAAAATCGTTTCAGTTGTTTAACAGTCAGTGGTCGTTCGAAATTTTTGATGACTTGAACCCGTTCATGTGACGGTAATAAACCTTGTCCAGTTACTAAATGGCCTAAAAAGGTAATTTCCGTTTTTGCAAAAACACATTTGTCAACATTAATAACTAGTCCGTATTCCTCTAATTTAGTAAAAGTCAATTTAATATGTTCGAGATGTTCGTCATAATTTCGAGAGGCAATGAGCACATCGTCCAAATAAACAAAGCAGAAATCCAGACCGCGTAGTGCTGCATGCATAAGCCTTTGGAACGACTGTGCTGCATTCCTCAGGCCGAAAGTCATTCTGCAAAATTCAAAAAGTCCAAAAGGTGTCGAAATTGCTGTCTTCGGAATGTCTGCCGGTTCAATGGGAATTTGATGGTAGGCCTGGACAAGATCTATTGTTGTAAATATAGTGCAACCCTCGAGTCGTTGCGTAAAATCTTGAATGTGTGGAATTGGGTACCTGTCCGGAATTGTGACTTTATTAAGCGCACGAAAGTCTCCACAAGGTCTCCACTCTCCATTCTTTTTAGGGACCATATGCAATGGACTTGACCAAGGGCTGCTACTAGGTCGACAAATCCCGAGTTTCATCATTTTTTCGAATTCTGTCTTCGCGATAATGAATTTGTCTGGTGCTAGTCGTCGTGGTCTGCATGCAACCGGTGGTCCGTTCGTTTCTATTTTATGAGTCACGTCATGTTTTAAAGAGTCAATGTTTATGTTACCATGAATGACTGTTGAAAATTTTGAAACAACGTTGAAAACTCCTGGATCCATTGCTGACCTGTCGATCCTAGATACAGTAGTTTGGTCATAGCTGGAAGTAGTACCGGTTGTATACAACGAGGTTAGCGGATCAAAAAGTCTTTGCTTCTGTATATCAACCAGTAGACCAGTTTTACACAAAAAATCCGCGCCGATAATAGGCATCGACACGTCAGCAACAATAAACTCCCAGGTGAATTCGCGGCGCAGTCCAATGTCTAGTCTTAAAAATTTTGTACCGTAAGCGTCAACTGAAGAACCGTTCGCAGCAAACAACTTGAAGGATGGATCGACCCTTGGGTTCCGAACAAAACGGGCTGGCAATACAGAGACATCTGCGCCTGTGTCTATTAAAAAATGTGTCTGAAGAAAAATTTCGAAAATTAAAAGGCGGTTAGTTTTAGTAATGTCATTACACCCCGCCACTTGTGAATGACAATTTAGTTTTTTGGAACATTGCTATCGGATAACTTGTTTGAACTAAATTTACAATTTGGCTTGCATTTTAAAGCTTTTGTGCCGAAATGATGGTGATAGAAGCAAATAAAATTATTTTCGGCTGAAGGATTGCCATAAAATGTATTTCTATGATTTGGAGAATTGTTCCGAGAGTAGTTATTTTTTGAATTCTACCTAGAATGATTAGGACTTCGTGAATTTGAAACAGACCGAGATCTATAATTTTGATTTACAATTTCCGCAATTTCCGATAGCAATGTTCTTTTAAATTCCGAAAGCTTTTGGTCCATGGTAAAATTTGAATTCGGAGTAGAACTGCAGGAAACAGAAGTCTCTATAGCATCAACTCGCGAGTGATTCATTGTTTCATGCACATTGTCAGCCCGTTCTGCAAGGACCGACAGTGAGACGTCATTTTCAAATGGTGTAAGCACCATTTGAACGGTCTGGGGCAACCTCTTCATCCAAAGTTGACGAAGGGTCGCTTCGTTGAAGTTGTTCCCAGCATTCAACTTCATGGCGCTCAACAGTTGAGACGGCTTCCTGTCTCCAAGAGCCAAACCATGCATCAAGGTGTTCAACTTGGTCTTTTCCGACTCGCCCAGAACTCGAATTACCTCCGCTTTAAAAGAAGTATAAGGGGTATTTCCCCTAGGACCGGTTATCAAATATGCGAATGTGTCATGCAATCGTGCGTCCAAAGCACCAACCGCATGAGCATACCTGGTCGCTTCTACCGTAATCTCTGCCACTGTGAACTGCTGCTCGAGTATCTCAAACCACACACTAGGATTCTGTGTATATAAAGGTTGGGGTGGTTTGAAGGCCACTCGAGCAACAAATCCAGTATTGGCAGAGATATTAGCATTTATCCTCGACTCAGAAGGAGGAGGATTGATATTCCTGTGTGCCACAGCCTTGGCAACAGCATCGTTAATTAGGCTAGCAAGCTGAGTGGCTGTCAGAGACATACTAGGTTCCTCAACTGCATTGCTACCTGATGCTGATGACGGGTCTGCAGCACTGGAGGACGCATTGGTACCTGGCGGGTCGTTCACACCATGAACAACACGCCGAAACAAAAACGAAAAAATCAGAAATAAAAACGAAAATACGAACAAAATCAACGCGAAAGACATTTCAAAAAATTAAAACAATAAATATTTTTTAAAACAACAAAAAGGGAAAGAAAAAATAATAATTTATCGGCACCGTTAATTAAATAGCTGAGTACTTACAATTTTTTTTTTTTTTTGAAGAACGCTGCAGAAATCCGCCGAAAATTTGTGCCGCCCGCTGCCTCGAATGTTGGAAGACTGTGTGTTTATTATGTCCAGTTGATTGAAAAAAACGGCGTCCGCTATTGTTGGTTCTCGATTGTAGATCGTAGATTGTAGATTGTGGTAGTCTTGCCAAATGTTAGTATTCACAATTGCTCAGCACGAGCCCTATCACGTCGGTGTTACCAATTTGGTGGTCTGAATACGAATTGAACCATGTCCTTAGGATTTTGATACGTTTGTGAAATCTTGTGGTGAGCACGGTGATGACTTGTTCCACGTTTCAATGGTTGCATATAAATAAGACTCACGGTATATTTAATTACATAAATTATTTGTACTAATATTTTACATAAAATATTCACAATATTTGTATTATAGTGTATTATATTAATTAAGAAGTATTTTTGATGCGTGTTTTTATTTCGATTCGATTAAGGAATTCTGTGTCATAATCAGGATATTTAATTAGTTATATTTTAATTTTATATACATTTTTTAATACAAGTTATCGTACTAAGGAACAGAAAAAAACTTATTACAAAATCAATGAAAAACTAACGAACATTGTTTTTCAAAGTTAACTTGAATTATATAAAAAAACTATTTACATGAGTTGTATACTCAACTATTCATTTAAGGTGCCAGAAATTTAGATAATCAATCACAAATAAATTTAAGAGCGAGGTGTGAAGAAGCACCAAAATACCATGCGACACCACAACCTAATGAACAAAAATCTAATAATCTTCATAACCGATCCATTTACACTCATGGATATGCTTTCAATACTAGAAAAATTCAAAGAACTGGAAACTTTTACGAAATTCACCGCAAACAAAACTATAATCGATATAATCACAATCAATTTCAATAAAACTTATGCAATTATGATGACGTATGAAGAAGCGATGGACATTATAAATTCGAAATACAATTGGATTGGCCGAGTGGAACGGTTTCATATAATGAAAGAGGTTCTTCTTGACGGCAATATGTTGTACAGTGTATTAGGTCGGAAACCAATTTTGAATCATCTGAATCGATTAGTAACCCGGGCGTTTGAAGCTGGGTTGGAGAAGTATTGGCGAATCCGTTCCGAGCACGATATGTTTCTGGCCAATCTAACCAAGATTGGCCAGCAAAATGATGATAATAATGAAAACGTTGTAATGCAGCAAGATAATTTTTTTGCGATTTGCTTAGCCATTTGCTTAGCGTACATGAAGTACGGTTGGATGATATCGTTTGTTGCATTCTTGGGAGAACTTGTCGTTTACCATTTCAGCAAAATAAAGAGATTTATTAATAATCTTATACCCCTCCGTTTGACACCTGATATTTAAGATAATAAAAAATGCTTTTGAAATTAACTTTGTGTTGATTTTTGATGGAAGGACCTTGTAGTTGGCCTTCATGGCTGATTTCTCTTTCCACAAACTTAATTATTTTTATTAAGAAATATGTGTTTTCAGTTACAAAAAAGAAACTCAGCCATCATTCCATCATTTTTCTTGTATACCTTCAGGATCGCGTTAATGATCATTCCTCAATAACAACAATCTCCATTCACCACCGGAGTAGGAAGGTATAAATGGCATTGTAAAACGGAAGAGCAATTAGGCTGCAGATACACTAACATCAATAATCAAGGAAGTGCGGGTTCTGGTGGCAAATTCCACAAAAATGGAAGAAAGGCTTGACAATTTCTTGCCTCTCCTCAACACAAACAATAAAGACACTTGTCATCTTTGACCGAATCATCAGAAAGAAGTTGCACTGATCACATCAACTCAATCCGTATCAATATTAAACAATCCAGTGAATTGAGTTCACCACTTTATCTGCGTATAGCTGTTAGTTTCGAACGCGAATTTAATACGCTAATAGGAACGCAAAATGGCCGATACTTTGTAAAATAGGCAACCCAAATTGATTATGTCATACAATAAATGTATCGGATCGGGATGTGAAAATCTATAAAATGGGAGAAAAAATACAATTGAATCACCTTGAAGACCGAATAAATGGACAATTTGTGCTGAGTTGTTTCAATTTTGCATGCCTGATGTGAGATGGCGCTATCATTTTGATTAACTGGATTGCCAGTGACGTTTTCTATCGAAACTAAACCGCCCTAGTGATTTTTTCTACAACACAGATTAGTTGTTCGAATTTTACCCTATTTAGTGCATAATACATGAAAACCTTCTGTAATACAATTCAGAACACGTTTCATCTTCGACCACGGTAGTTCAAATAAGTTCCATCAATACCTATACGAATTTGGCTGTCCAGAAAATTCTATGCAGCAGCATGTCTAACCCTTAAAGTGAACGAAACAATCGAAAAGTCGTTCAAATGATTCTGGAAGGTTTAAGTCATCTAAAGATATATGATGATCTGTCTATACATCCTTTCAATCTCAGGAATTTGGGCTAAATTAAGGAAAGTGAATTTGCTACAGAACGGAGGACATGAACTTAATAAAAATAATTTAGTTTGTGGAAAGAGCAATCATTATGGAGGCCGACTACAGGGTCCCTCTATCAAAAACAAAAACCCAAATTTCATTTCAAAAGCATTTTGTATTATCTTAAATATATCAGGTTTCAAACGGTGAAAATGATAATTTCATACCAAATCTATACGATAAATATAAGATTATTGATAAATCTCTTTATTTTGCTGATATGGTAAACGGCAAGTTCTCCCAAGAATGCAACGAACGATATCATCCAACCGTACATGAAAATTGCTAAGCAAATCGCAAAAAAATTATCTTGCTGCATTACAACGTTTTCATTATTATCATCATTTTGCTGGCCGATCTTGGTTAGATTGGCCAGAAACATATCGTGCTCGGAACGGATTCGCCAATATTTCTCCAGTCCTGCCTCAAACACCCGTGTTACTAATCGACTCAGATGATTGTAAATTGGTTTACGACCTAATACACTGTACAACAAATTGGTGTCAAGAAGAACCTCTTCCATTATATGAAACCGTTCCACTCGGCCAATCCAATTATATTTCGAATTTATAATGTCAATCGCTTCTTCATACGTCATCATAATTGCTTAGGTTCTATTGAAATTGGTTGTGATTATATCGATTATAGTTTCGTTTGGGGTGAATTTCGTAAAAGTTTCCAGTTCTTTCAGTTTTATCGAAATTGGAAGCAGATCCATGAGCGTAAATGGATCGGTAATGAAGATTGTTAGATTTTTGTTCATTAGATTCTCGGCCGTATCAATATCACGTTCGTATCCTATTGCCACCAATTCAGACATCATGAATGTTTGATAATAGTTGAAGTAGATGAAATTTACGACCAGCAACGAAAGTAGCAGAACCTTTTCAATCCGATACGAATGCTGTAGAGTCACACTTATCATTATAATTGATTTAAACATCTCGAAAATCAAACGAAAAAACGAGATTTTAATACGAAGCCGAGTTTTAACAACATACCAGATCCCACCAATCGTTATAATAAACAAGACGAACACTGTAATCGAAACTCGATCAAATGACGATAAAAATTTCCGTGATTTGAGAAACCGAGGCACTAAGATAACAGTTTTGGTTCTTTCACCCAAGTATATCGACTCTATGTATGGTTTTCGACACAGTGATGATTGCCGAAATCGAATGAACGACAAATCACTTCGGTTTAGATTTAACTCCATAAATTCACTGAAATGAAAATAGTTGATCTCCCGTAGGATTGCTTTCTTGACACTATAGCATGTGTTCAATTGTTCTTCTAGAATTTTAAATAACCACGAATTGATACCTTGCATCCGACCATTGGCCAAAATGTTGTAGATCCCATCTCGAACGTATGAAATGCGAAGGCAATTTTTATAGAAATTTGTGGCTTCAAATATTTCGCTAGCCATTCGGCTATCGGTTCGATTGTATACCACATTAAAATTTGAGGTTATATGTTGTGTTCGCAGATTTCGAAAAAAGTTCACAAACACAATTTGAACCAGTGGCAACGGTCCAGTTTTATACATAACACCGAACGAGTAGAACTCTTTGAACTTAGTTAAATTTGACAGATATTTCGTTGGTACCAGATGGATGGGTGGTTGAGTGATCACAAAAATATAATTTGGATTTGGTACGTGATTATCAGCCAGCCGATAGAACTGCGATATACTTTGTAAGTGCGACAAAAATATTACGTAGAAATCTGGACTCTTCGTCTGACCTGTCATGTGTTGAATATCATCTTGTGTGGATACAGTCAAAATTATATTTTTGTTTAAATTGTTGATGAGATTGTTGAATTCTGCTGGCTCAGTGACACGATCAACGATTACGATTTGAACATCAAAATGGTCGTTTACTTCATTGTTTAAGAGGCCAACTAATTTATTAAAAACTGGATTTGTGTGTGGTTTGAAGGAAAGTTGAGCATAACTGCCCGAAAGCACAACACACAGTATTATAACGTTTAAGTTGCACATTTTCAACCTTACTGAGTCTTCAATACAAAAGCTCCACTTTATTATTTAACTCCTTTTTGTCGGAAATTTATTTTATTTAATTATTAGGTATGTCGTTTTCTTATAATGCAATTAAATTATAATTAATGTGGTGCATGGAATGAGCTTAATTCATAACTAAAACGAACGTTTAATTAACGCTTTACATTAAGATTTTGGTATGATATTATTCAACATTGTGAATGATTTGTTACCTTATTCAGTTTTATCTATATAAGTCGTTCAAAACTAGAACGGGCTAATTCCATTATTTACACTAAACACTAAAAATATTCGTACACTGGCTTATTCATTCAATATGTGTTGTCGATCCTCCACGATCTCGTTTGTTGGTTTAATCCATAGCTTGGCAAAGGCCAAGAAGTTATCATATGTCTCAACTTTGTATTTATGTTGAGACAATTACATGTATTCGGAAAAGAGATGTTTACTCACTCATACGCCAAAATAATACATCTGACATTAATGCTTATTGAACTGACCTCAGCATAGACACATGTTGGTCCATATACAAATCACGTAATTTAACTTGTTTCATTTTACTCGGACTTTTCTGAGCTTTTGATGAATATCCCTGAATTCATCTCTATACTGAAATTCGTCAGTATACTCAATATCAATAATGTAGAATTTCGATTTATGTCGATGAGGATAATTTGCATAAGCTCGCAAATTCTAACAGTATTCTTGCACACTTTTACAGTATTATCATTTCGCGTATATAGTGTGTATCTTAATTTTCATTGGTTCAGTGTCAATCGGCCAGATATCATAGCATTGTATCAAAACCACTCTATACATCACTGTATACTAGCTGTCATTTACTATATGTTTTAGAATTGATGTACTGACCCAGAGAGATCTGATTGTAAATCGAACGTATAATCCTGAGGAAAAACAAACGTCGATTTGATGAGCATGCTACGTTTCAGACCAATCGAACCGGCGAACTATAGTCATCAACAAAACGATCAAAATAATGATCAACCTGGTGATTTTTGCAAGCGTTAGCTGCACAAGCGAACTGTATATATATATATATATATATATATATATATATATATATATATATATATATATATATATATATACATATATATATATATATATATATATATATATATATATATATATATAAATACATATATATATATATATATATATATATATATATATATATATATATATATATATATATATATATATATATATATATATATATATAACTAGCACAAATAATTAAAGATGGTTACACTTAAGATCAAATTTTTTATGCCGACGAAACCGGATTATTCTGGATATTAAAACCTTTATTGATCAACCGATCATTAAAGCCACGAGCTTTGAAAGACCAGAACATTAATCGGCTTTCCGTTCATTGGATGGCGAATGAATAAAAAGGCATGGATGACGGCCGATTTTTTTAAAAAATGGTTCTATATTAATGCTTCGTTCCAGAAGTCAAAAAATATTTAGAGGAAAAGGGTCTTAAATGTATAGCACTTTAACTCATCGATAATGCACCCAGCCATCCTGAGATCGATCATCCAAATATCCAACTGTGATTTTGGCCACCTAACACCACATCCTTGATTCAGCCATTGGATCAGGGTATAATAGCCACATTTAAAATGTATTATATTTAAATTTATCTTGGATTTATCTTGAATTTATCTTGGATTGCATTTAAATTTATCTTGGATTCAGTTGAGAAAAAAAACATGACGGTCGTAGAATCATGGAAAAAGTATACAATAATGAATTGTATTTCAGTCGTCTCTTTTGCCATAAAACGACTTCAGACCCTTACGCTTAATGCATGTTGGCGAAAAATTTGGCCAGAATGTGTCAACAGAGAAAATTCTGTAATACAAACATCTGTTTTATGCTCTGAAATTATAACTCTATCACACGCAATTAGTGGTGATGGCTTTGAGAACATGGAACCCGCTGATATCGATGAACTGATGACTGAGCAACCTTTGGATGATGATGATTTGATCGAAATGGTTTACGCATTAATAAGTAATAACCACTCTCAAACAACTCAAGGATTATTATTTACTGTTATTTTAGGAGTTTATTGCTACACGTATGGCACATCATTTCCTCGCTCATGATCCCGACGTAGAATGTGCATTAAAATTTCAGCGCAATTTGCAGGTTTGTGCCGCTGCGGATACCAAGAACTGTATAAGGAACTTGAAAAATCAATATAATAATAATCAATATAGTACTAAAAAGAAAGTCAGCATCAGAGGACGTTAACGATCGGGAATCTCCAATAGGCTAAAATTTTATATTTTTACTCATCAATGAAACTTATAAATTATGTATATAATCAATAAAATATCAAAGAAATATATTTTATGAATTTTTATAAATTGAATTGATATACTATGAGTTATCTATTTTTTTGCACGGTTTTTTTTAAACAAAATGTGGTTAATTTTTCATCTTACACGGTATTTTATAATTGTGGAACTCATCCTCGATTTTACTATGAGCGCCATATCTTTTTTATCTCTTACACGGTTTTCGGTGGAACGTATCTACCGTGTAATAAAAGAGTTGGGTGTTTATATATATATATATATATATATATATATATATATATACATATATATATATATATATATATATATATATATATATATATATATATATATATATATATATATGTATATATAAAGGTATATATAGGTATATATATATATATATATATATATATATATATATATATATATATATATATATATATATCTGGTAAATAAACATTTCAGCAATTTAGCAGATATATCATTAGGCACCACTGATAACGAAATAGTCACTGTTGAGACTCACTTCGATTACCACATCATCACTAGAGCAGACCAACAATTTCAGAATTTTCTCTGTAGATTCTAAATGTCTAGTTTTATCATAAAACTTATAAAGCTTTTATTAGTCTCTTTGGCCTCGAAATCATCTGTTAAATCTGAAATAGTGTCAATCCAGTTGTTCAACATTTTATATTCAGGTATTCGTTGTTCTGTAAATAAAATTCTGTTAACTTATTAGGTGCTTTAAATGAATACCCATAAGTTCATGATCTGCAGGATTCCTGGAAAATTTCATTTATCCGATTTGCATGAAATTCTTTCACAGAATGGGATGGGTGAACAATTTGATCTCAATTTATTCTGATGAGCTGGGATTATTTTTTAGATTAAAATGACTTTCAGGACGTCATCCATCAAAATTAAACTGGCCAAGTGAATACTACAACAACACAGATTACTTATTTTACGGATCACGATTTAAAGTGACGATTCTGTTATGTTGATAATACATCAAAACCTTATAAGATGTATAAGATCCTTAGTGTCCAGTAATACAATTCAGTATACAATTCTTCTTTGAAAATGGACGCTTAGATAAGTTCCATCAATGAAATTTGACTGACTATACGTACATTATACGGATATTTTGGTCTGAAAAATTCTATGGAGCAATACACAAAACCACTTAAGTTAACGAAACGATCGAAAAGTCGTTTAAAATTAATCGAGAATATGATTTGATGATTACATGATCTGGAGTATATACAATCTCATGGGTTATGGCTAAATTAAGGATTATCTAATTGAATTGACACGAGCTATTTCACTATAATGATTCTATCTAGCGTCTTAGCCTTGAATCTTACAAAGAACGACATCCATGTGTAAATTCAAATGGTTGCCTTTGATCTTGGGTTGCTTCCGTTTCAAAAACTGTATTGCGCTTTGTTATTTCAAAATGGTTACTAGCGTCATCTTTCGGGCATACATCTTTCTTGATTGCAACTGACGGCACGTATCTAACAAAAACTCTTAAGTTTGTGGAAAGTGGAATCATTATTCCATAAAATAAAAACCCAACTTCATTTCAAAATCATTTTTTATTTAATTAACTAAACAGCAGGTGACAAACAGTGAAAATTATAATTTCATTCCAAATCTAGACGATTTATATAAGATGATTGATATTTATCAATCTTTCTATTTTGCTGAAATGATAAACGGCAAGTTCTCCCAAGAATGCAACGAACGATATCATCCAACCGTACAAGAAAATTGCCAAACAAATCGCATAAAAATTATCTTGCTGCATTACGTTTCCATTATTGTCATCAGCTTGTTGACCGACATCGGTTAGATTGGCCAGAAACATATCGTGCTCGGAACGGAGTCGCCAATATTTCTCCAGCCCTGCCTCAAACACTCGTGTTACTAATCGATTCAGATGATTGAAAATTGGTTTACGACCTAATACACTGTACAACAAATTGGTATCAAGAAGAACCTCTTCCATTATATGAAACCGTTCCACTCGGCCAATCCAATTGTATTTGGAGTTTATGATGTCGATGGCTTCTTCATACGTCATCATAATTGCGTATGTTTTGTTAAAATTGGTTGTGATTATATCCATTATAGTTTCATTTGGCGTGAATTTCGTAAAAGTTTCCAGTTCTTTCAGTTTCATCGAAATTGGAAGCATATCAATGAGTGTAAATGGATCGGTTATGAAGATTGTTAGATTTTTGTTCATTAAATCTTCGGCTGTATCAATATCACGTTCGTATCCTATTGCCACCAATTCAGACATCATGAATGTTTGATAGTAGTTGAAGTAAATGAAATTTACGAGCAGCAACGAAAGTAGCAGAACCTTTTCAATCCGATACGAATGTTGTAGTTCCACGGTAATCATTATAATTGATTTGAACATCTCGAAAATCAAACGGAACAACGAGATTTTTAATCGAAGCCGAGTTTTAACGATATACCAGACGCCACCAATCGTTATAATAAACAAGACGAACACTGTAATCGAAATAAGATCAAACGACGATAAAAATTTCCGTGATTTGAGAAACCGAGGCACTAAAACAACAGTTTCAGTTCTTTCACCCAAGTATATCGACCTTATGTACGGTTTTCGAATAAGTCCTGATTGCCGAAATCGAATGAACGACAAATCACTTCGGTTTTGATATAACTCCATAAAATCACTTAAATGAAAATAGTTGATCTTCCGTACGATTGCTTTCTTGACACCATAGCATGTGTTCAATTGTTGTTCTAGAATTTTGAATAACCACATATTAATTCCTTGCATCCGACCATGGGCCCAAATGTTGTAGATCCCATCTCGAACGTATGAAATGCGAAGGCAATTTTTATAGAAATTTGTGGATTCAAATATTTCGCTAGCCGTTCGGCTATCGGTTCGATTGTATATCACATTAAAATTTGAGGTTATATGTTGTGTTCGCAGATTTCGAAAATAGTTCACAAACACAATTTGAACCACTGGCAACGATTCAGTTTTATACATTATGCCGAACGAGTAAAACTCTTCGAACTTAGTTAAATTTGATAGATATTTGGTTGGCTTCAGGTGATCGGGTGGTTGAGTGATCACAAAAATATAATTTGGATTTGGTACGTGATTATCCGCCAGCCGATAGAACTGCGATATATTTTGTAGGTGTGACAAAAATATTACATAGATATCTGGACTTTTGGTCTGTTCTGCCATGTGTTGAATATCTTCTTGTTGGGATACCGTTAAAATTATATTTTTGTTTAAATTGTGGATGAGGTTGTTGAATTCTGCTGGCTCGGAAACACGATCAACGATTACGATTTGGATATCAAAATGGTCGTTTACCTCATTGTTTAAGAGGTCCACTAATTTCTTAAAAACTGGATTTGTATATGGTTTATGATTTAGTTGAGAATAGGTGCCCGATAGCACACCAAACAGTAGGATAACATGCAAGTTGGACATTTTCAACTAGACTGAGTCCTCAATACAAGAGCTGCACTTTATTATTTAATTTATTCTTATTTAAAATTTAATTATAAGTTTTATCGGTTTCTTATACTCGTATACCATTAGAATTGACTACAAGGTTTTATAATACAATTAATTAATAATTGGTGTGGTGCATGGAATGAGCTATACTCATAACTCGGGTAAACGTTTAATTCTCTCTAAACATTACGATTTTGTTGAGATATTATTCAACATTGTGAATGACGTCTTCGTATATTCAATTTGATAACAATCAGTCTTTATCAAATCGATAAATGTATAGAGTAGTTTCGGTGCAATGATATGATATCTGCATTGAATCGATCAAAATTGAAGTACCTCATTTATACATGAAAGATACGGGAGCAACACTGATATGTTAACACTTCATCAAAAGTTCGGGAAAGATTGAGTTGAATGAGAAAGGATACATTTCATGAAATGACCAACTTGTGTCTATGGTAAAGGGACAGTTCAATCAGCATTAATGGCAGATGTATTATTTAGGCGTTTTAAAACCTTGTTGCCTATTAAAATTATTTCATATCTTAAATATTCTTTTGCGACACTAGAAAACTACGTATCAAGATAATTGACAACTAGTCACGGTGATTTGGTGTACCTGCAAATAAGCTCCATGTACTAAATCATCAATCACTTTATGTAGTCCACCATAATGAATCGACCACCAACGTTAACGACTGACGATTACTATGAAGGATTGTGAGCTGTTTTTATATGATTCCTATGTGGCTCCTGGAAAACTATAACTCGTCTGGTTTCCATTAACGTCGTTCACCGAGCGGAACAAATAAATAATTTTGGCTTATTTATTTCATTTGCGTGTACCTGATGAAATGGGACTATCTTTTTGACTAATTGATCGTCTTCCATCGTAACCAAACTGGCCAAGTAAATATTACTGCGACACAGATTACTTTTTCGAAATTGACAAATCATGCTTTAAATTGGTGAAATCCGACGACCCTATATGTTTAGTGCAGAATACATCAACACCTTCTGATACAACCTACAAAATTTACAATACAAATATTCGGTATACACTTCTCCATCGAACACATTAGTTCAGATTATTTCTATCAATGTTATTTGTTCAGGACATTCTATGCAGCAACAAATCTAACCACTAAAGTGAACGAAACAATCAAAAAATCGTTTAAAATGAATCTGGAAGGCTAGAATATGACCCGCCAATGTCCTGGGTTGCTTCCGATTTCCAAAATTGAATTTCTTGTTTGCAACTGAGGACGAGCCTGTGAAGTATTCCACAATTCTTCCACACGTATATATATATACGAATCCAATTGGAATAGTTACTAATTCTGATTGCTTTCATTTGTAGTGGTAATTTACACTGTTATGATTATTAAATTGTATGTTTTTCAGTAAAAATTGTAATTTAATCAATAATAAATAACAAAGATAGTTGATTAATTTTAAATAAAAATAATATGAAACAGATATATTAGTTGTAACATTTATCACCATTTACAAAATATGAATGTACCCTTTAAGACTGATAAAATAAATCTTAAGAAAACAATGTGGCACATATACGATTTTCAAACTTTAGTTAATGTGATTATCCAACTGACTTTGCTTAAATTATTACATAAAAATGTATTATTATTATCTGTCGTATTAAATTAAATTAAACCTGGTAAATAAAATCAAATTGGAGTTGAAATCAGATAGTCATGAATGAACACATAAAAAATAAAAAATAGAATTCCAATTGGAATATTCCACAAATATAATATGTTATTGTTAATTATTTGCACGTCTCAGCCTTTTGAATTTTAGAGTGTAATTAAATAATTATAATAAATATAATAACAAAACCCAACATCTATAGGGATTACCGTATTGTGTTAATAAATCGAGCGTGATTCGTCATTTAAGGAAATAAAATTCTATGTAACAACATATTTCCACACATAAAAAACCACACTCAATTTTTCCACATTCCATAGCTATTATCGGCCATCTCTATAGATGTTGACTCAAGTCTAGCTTCGGATTTGTATAGATATTAAAATTATCTGATTAGACACAAAAATTCAAAAGGTTTGAGCGTTTTGATATTTTGATATGGAATTACTTCCACTATTTCCGAATCACACTCAATTTTTCCACATTCCATAGCCATTATCGGTCCTCCCTATAGATGTTGACTCAAGTTTAGCTTCGGATTGGTATAGATATTGAAATTATCTGATTGTACACAAAAATTCAAAATGTTTGAGCGTTCAGATATTTTGATATGGAATTATTTCCACTATTTCCGAATCACACTCAATTTTTCCACATTCCATAGCCATTATCGGCCCTCCCTATAGATGTTGACTCAAGTTTAGCTTCGGATTTGTATAGATATTGAAATTATCTGATTGTACACAAAAATTCAAAATGTTTGAGCGTTCAGATATTTTGATATGGAATTATTTCCACTATTTCCGAATCACACTCAATTTTTCTACATTCCATAGCCATTATCGGCCATCCCTATAGATGTTGACTCAAGTTTAGCTTCGGATTTGTATAGATATTGAAATTATTTGATTATACACAAAAATTCAAAAGGTTTGAGCGTTCAGATATTTTGCTATGAAATTTATACCACAAAAACCAAATTACACTCATATTTTCCTCGATCCATGGCCATTATCGGCCAACCCTATAGATGTTGACTCAAGTATGGCTTCTGTTTATTATAGATAATGATATTATCTACTTGTACAGTAAAATTCAAAAGGTTTGAGCGTTCAGATATTTTGCTATGAAATTTACATATTCCACAAAAACCAAATCACACTCATATTTTTCTCGGTCATTTTTAATTTTCTTTAATTTAGTTTGAAGTAAAATGTATTATTGTATTTTGTCATATTGAATTTTTAAATATTTCAAGTATCAAATATAATATTTCAAGTATCAAATATCATATAATTAAAATCTACTCAAGTCCTAAATAAGAAATAATTTTTCTAATTGGAATTGCGTTTAGCAGTGTTCTACTAACACATTGAAGTTTTGTGGAAAAATGTGGAATTCTTCACACCCGTACTGAGGACACGAACTTAGTAAAAATAATTAAGTTTACTGAAAGTGCATATTATTCCATAAAAAAAACCAACTTCATTTCAATAGCATTTTTATTATCTTAAATATCATCTTAAATATCCACATTTATACGAGTAGCATACGATTGCTTATAAATCTCTTTATTTTGTTCAAATGGTAAACGGCAAGTTCTCCCAAGAATGCAACAAACGATATCATCCAACCGTACATGAATATTGCTAGGCAAATTGTATAAAAATCGTCCTGCTGCATTATCACGTCATGATTATTAACATCATTTTGGTGACCGACTTCGGTTAGATTGGCCAGAAACATATCGTGCTCGGAACGGATTCGCCAATACTTCTCCAACCCAGCTTCAAACACCCGTATAACTAATTGACTCAAATGATCGTAAATAGGTTTACGACCTAATACGCTGTACAACAAATTGCCGTCAAGAAGAACCTGTTCCATTATATGAAACCGTTCCACTCGGCCAATCCAATTGTATTTCGAATTTATAATGTCGATCGCTTCTTCATACGTCATCATAATTGCATAAGTTTTATTGAAATTGGTTGTGATTATATTTAAATGAGTCTGATTGGGCGTGTATTTAACAAGATCTGTCACTTGGTTCAGTTTCTTCACGGTTGGAATCAAATCCGTGAATGTTAATATATCAGTTATGAAGATTGTTAGATTTCTGTTCATCAGATCATCGGTGGTATCAATATCATGTTCGTATCCAATTGCAACTAATTCAGACATCATGAATGTTTGATAGTAGTTGAAGTAAATGAAATTTGCGAGCAGCACCGAAAGTAGTATAATCTTCTCAATCCGATACGAATGTTGTAGATCCACAGTAATCATTATAATTGATTTGAACATCTCAAAAATCAAACGGAACAGTGTAATTTTAATACGAAGCCGCGTTTTAACGACATACCAGACACTACCAATCGTTATAATAAACAAGACGAATACCACAGCCGACATTAGATCAAATGACGATAAAAATTTCCGTGATTTGAGAAACCGAGGCACTAAAACCACAGTTTTGGTCCGTCCACTTAAGTAAACCGATTTTATGTACGGTTTTCGATGAAGCACTGATTGCCGAAATCGAATGAACGATAAATCACTACGATTTAGATTAAGCTCCATAAATTCATGAAATTGAAAATTGTTGGTCTCCCGTAGGGTGGCTTTATTGACGATATAGCATGTGTTCAATTGCTGTTCTAGGATTTTGAATAACCACATATTGATTCCTTGTATTCGACCATTGGTCCAAATGTTGTAGATTCCATCTCGGACGTAAGAAAAGCGAAGGCAATTATTATAGAAATTTGTGGATTCAAATATTTGACTAACCATTCGGCTATCGGTTCGATTGTATATCACATTAAAATTCGAAGTTATATGTTTTGTTCGCAGATTTCGAAAATAGTTAACAAACACAATTTGAACCACTGGCAACGATTCAGTTTTATACATTATGCCGAACGAGTAAAACTCCTTGAACTTAGTTAAATTTGATAGATATTTCGTTGGTACCAGATGGTTGGGTGGTTGAGTGATCACAAAAATATAATTTGGATTTGGTACGTGATTATCAGCCAGCCGATAGAACTGCGATATATTTTGAAGGTGCGACAAAAATATTACGTAGAAATCTGGACTTTTGGTCCGGTCTGCCATATGTTGAATATCAGCTTGTTGGGATACAGTCAAAATTATATTTGTCTTTAAATTGTGGATGAGGTTGTTGAATTCTTCTGGCTCGGTGGCACGATCAACGATTACGATTTGGATATCAAAATGGTCGTTTAACTCATTATTCAAGAGGTTCACCAATTTATTAAAAACAAGATTTGTAGGTGTTTTGTAATAAAGATGAGAATAGGTGCCCGACAGCACACCAAAGAGTAGTATAACATGCAAGTTGAACATTTTCCAACTTACTGAGTCTCCATTACAAGAATTATATAGGTCGCGTTTGATATTTAATTTATTCTTTTTGAAAATTTATTTTATATAATTATTAGGTGTATCTATCGGTTTCTTATCTATTATTAAAATGACCACTAGGTTTTATAATACAATAAATTATAATTAATGGAATGAGTTATTTCCATAGCTCGGGAGAACATTTAATTAACTCTTAACATACCGATTTTGGTATGATATTATTCACCATTGTGCGAAGGACTTGTTACCTTATTCAGTTTTATAATGATTGGTCCTAATATCCTAATCTATATAAGTCATCTAAAACTCGTTGGGCCTTATCTGATCGAAAGGACATCACTATAAGTTACCTCAATTCATTAATTACACTAAACACTAAAAATATTCGTACAGTGGCTTATGCATTCAATGTGTTGTCGATCCTCCACGATCTCGTTTGCTCATGTAAGCCCATATTGGAATGTGTTTGTTAAATTATAAAATGATGGGCTAAGTTAGCTCTTTTAGTCCCTTTTAACATCTTAGTGTTGTCATTTTGGAAATGTATATATTCCATAGGCCCTTGTCCAAGAATATACTCATGCCTTCAGACTAGAGGCGTCAATACCATAGATTTAGTATTTGTCATTGGTACTAATCTATACAATCAGCAAAGGATCTGCTCAAATTCAAGTACTTCAAAAGTATAAACTGTTGATATGAAATAGATCACTGTATCGAGTAAAAAAACATAAAAGGCACATGATGGAAGCCTATAATATTTAAGAGATTTACTAAATACATAATATAGAAAACAACTCCACCTTCAGTCTTAATAATAAATAATCTCCGAATAACAATCGCAACATCACATTTAAGATATTACATATAGTTTCAATAAGGAACAAGGTTTCGCCAATATAATACATCTGACCTTCATGATTATTGAGCTGACCCTCAACATAGACACATGTTGGTCCGTGTACAAATCACGTAATTTAACCTGACTCATTCTACTCGCACTTTTCTGAGCTTTTGATGAATATCCCTGAATTCATTTCTATATACTGAAATTCGTCAGTATACTCAATATCAACAATGTGGAATTTCGACGTATGTGGATTAGGATAATTTGCATAAGCCCGCAAATTCTAACAGTATTCCTAAATTCTAACCGTATATAGTATGTATCTTAATTTTGATTGGTTCAGTGTCAATCGGCTGGATATCATAGCATTGTATCAAAACCAGTCGATACATCACCGTATATACTAGCTGTCATTTACTAGATGTTTTAAAACTGATGTACTGACCAAGAGAGATCTAATTGTAAAGCGAACGTACAATCCTGAGGAAATACAAACGTCTATTTGATGAGCATGCTATGTTTCAGACCAATCGAACCGGCGAATTATAGTCATCAACAAAACGATCAAAATAATGATCAACCTGGTGATTTCATCTATATATCTATATATATATATATATATATATATATATATATATATATATATATATATATGTATGTATATATATATATATATATTATATATATATATATATATATATATATATATATATATATATATATATATATATATATATATATATATATAAATATATAAATATATATATATATATATATATATATATATATATATATATATATATATATATATATATATATATATATATATATATATATATATATATATATATATATATATTTATATATATATATATAATATATATATATATATATATATATATATATATATATATATATATATATATATATTATATATATATATATATATATATATATATATATATATATATATATATATATATATATATATATATATATAAATATCTGGTAAATAAACATTTCAGCAATTTAGCAGATATATCATTACCACTGATAACAAAATAGTCACTCACTTCGATTACCACATCATCACTAGAGCAGACCAACAACTTCAGAATTGTCCTTTTAGATTCTAAATGTCTAGTTTTATCATGAAACCTATAAAGCTTTTATTAGTCTCTTTGGCCTCGAAATCATCTGTGAAATCTCAGATAGTGTCAATCCAGTTGTTCAACATTTTATGTGTAGGTATTCATTGTTCTGTAAATATAATTCTGTTAATATTATACTTTTACTTATACTTATATACTTATTAGGTGCTTTAAATGAATACACCTAAGTTCATGATCTGCAGGATTCCTGGGAAAATTTCACTTGTCCGATTTCCGTGAAAGTCTTTCACAGAATGGGATGGGTGAACAATTTGTGCTCAATTTTTTCTGATGAGCTGGGATTTTTTTTTAGATTAACACTTTGGCTGCCAATGTTGTAATGAACATACACTCTTAATTCCACCCAACCATGCCGATGTTGCTCTAGACATACATGTGAAATTCTGTTATTCTGTGTCAGTGTTTTTTTAGACATACATCCAAAATACCATCTTACTATCCCAGTGTTGTTGTAAACATGCATTCTAAATGCCATCCAACCACACCAATGTTGTTCCGGACATACATTTCAAAATCTAACTTAGTAGGCCAGTGTTGTTTTCAGCATACATCCAACAGTATGTGTTTCTATGCAAGTGTATTAACACTGGCGTAGTAAAATAGAATTTGGAATGCATGGCTAGAACAACACTGGCTTAGTGGGATGAAATTTGGGATGTATGGCCATAACAATACTGGCGTGATTGTGTTAAAATAGGAATGTATGTCAAGAACAACATTATGGCATGGTTGGGTGGAATTTAAAATGAATGTTCATTACATTATTGGCAGCCAAAGTGTTAAAAAGACTTTCAAGACGTCATCCATCAAAATCAAACTGGCCAAGTGAATATTACAACAACACAGATTACTTATTCGGTTACTTTTTTTACGGATCACGATTTAAAGTGGCGATCTTGTTAAGTTGATAATACATCAAAACCTTCTGATATAAGATCCTAAGTCTAACAAAGTGCGACATCCCTGTGTTAATTCAAATGGTTGCCTTTGACCCTGGGTTGTTTCCGTTTCCAAAACTGTATTGCGCTTTGTTATTTCGAAATGGTTATTAGCGACATCTTTGTTG
The DNA here is from genome assembly GCA_963932295.1 of Tipula lateralis. Lineage (NCBI taxonomy): Eukaryota > Metazoa > Arthropoda > Insecta > Diptera > Tipulidae > Tipula > Tipula lateralis. The sequence continues at coordinate 187,811,695 of OZ010737.1, read as the reverse complement.
ATTGCAACTGACGGCTGGTATCTAACAAAAACTATTAAGTTTGTGGAAAGTGGAACCATAAAATAAAAACCGAACTTCATTTCAAAATCATTTTTTATTCAATTAAATAAATATCAGGTAACACACGGTTGACCAAATAATGTCATTTCACATCTATACGAGAAGCACACGATTGTTGATAAATCTCATTATTTTGTTCAAATGGTAAACGACAAGTTCTCCCAAGAATACAACAAACGATATCAGCCAACCGTACAAAAAAATTGCTAAGCAAATCGCATAAAAATCATCTTCCTGCATTACAACGTCTTCATTATTCGCATCATTTTGATGACCGACTTCGGTTAGATTGGCCAGAAACATATCGTGCTCGGAACGGATTCGCCAATACCTTACCAATCCGGCTTCAAACACCCGGGTTTCTAACTGACTCAAATAATCGTAAATTGGCTTCCGACCTAATACGCTGTACAACAAATTGCCGTCAAGAAGAACCTGTTCCATTATATGAAATCGTTCCACTCGGCCAATCCAATTAAATTTTGAGTTTATGATGTCGATCGCTTCTTCATACGTCATCATAATCGCGTAGGTTCTATTGAAATTGGTTGTGATTATATCTATCACAGTTTCATTTGGGGTGTATCTCGCCAAAGTATCCAGCTCCTTAACTTTGTCCGCTATTGGAAGCATATCCATGAGAGTGAATGGATCCGTTATAAAGATTGTTAGATTTTTGTTGATCAGATCATCGGTCGTTTCAATATCACGTTCGTATCCTATTGCAACCAATTCAGACATCATGAAGGTTTGATAATAGTTGAAGTACATAAAATTTACGAGCAGCAGCGAAAGGAGCAGAACTTTTTCAATCCGATACGAATGTTGTAGGTCCACAGTAATCATTATAATAGATTTGAACATTTCGAACATGAAACGGAACAACGAGATTTTTAATCGAAGCCGAGTTTTAACGAAATACCAGACACCACCTATCGTTATAATAAACAAAATGAATACGACAACCGACATAAAATCAAATGACGATAAAAATTTCCGTGATTTGAGAAATCGAGGCACTAAAACAACAGTTTTGGTCCGTTCACTCAAGAAGATCGATTTTATGTACGGTTTTCGATGAAGTCCTGATTGCCGAAATCGAATGAACGATAAATCACTTCGGTTTAGATTTAACTCCATAAATTCACTAAAATGAAAATAGTTGGTCTCCCGTACAGTGGCTTTCTTGACGTTATAGCATGTGTTCAATCTCTGTTGAAGAATATTGAATAACCAAATATTGATCCCTTGCATCCGATCATTGGTCCAAATGTTGTAGATCCCATCTCGAACGTAAGAAACGCGAAGGCAGTTTTTATAGAAATTTGTGGTTTCAAATATTTGGGTAACCATTCGACTGTCCGTTCGATTGTGCATCACGTTAAAATTTGAGGTTATATGTTGGGTTTGCAGATTTCGAAAATAGTTCACAAACACAATTTGAACCACTGGCAACAATTCAGTTTTATACATTATGCCGAACGAGTAAAACTCCTTGAACTTAGTTAAATTTGATAGATATTTCGTTGGCGCAGAGTGGTCGGGTGGTTGAGTGATCACAAAAATATAATTTGGATTTGGTACGTGATTATCAGCCAGCCGATAGAACTGCGATATATTTTGTAAGTGTGACAAAAATATTACGTAGAAATCTGGACGTTTGGTCTGTTCTGCCATGTGTTGAATATCATTTTGTTGGGATACAGTCAAAATTATATTTTTGTTTAAATTGTGGATGAGGTTGTTGAATTCTGTAGGCTCGGTGGCACGATCAACGATTACGATTTGGATATCAAAATATTCAACTTCATTGTTTAAGAGGTCAACTAATTTATTAAAAACTGGATTTGTATATGATTTGTAAGAAAGTTGAGCATTACTGCCCGACAGCACAACACACATTAGTAGAACAGTCAAGTTAGACATTTTCAACCTTACTGATTATCACAAGGATTATATAGCTTGAGTTAAGTATTTAATTTAATTTTTTTAAATTTATTATATTTAATTATTAGGTGTAGCGTTTAGACGACTATTACGTTTAATAATCGTTAATAATTAGTTAATAATCGTTGTGGTGCACATGGAGAAGCATTTATCATGATATTATTTAAAATTGTATCATTGTGAATGTCATTGGTCCTTTATTCAATTTCATAACGATTGGTCATTTTCTGGTCTATAAAGGTCGTTCAAAACTCTAAGGACGCAATCTAATCGCGAATGCGTTAGTACCAATAAATTACCTCAATCAACACTAACACTGTGAAAATATTTGCTTTCTGGGCAAATGCACTCAATGAGTAGTCGTTGTATGTGTTAGATAGTGTGTTTGAATTATCCATTATATTTTCATACTTATATACATATCTCATTACCACTTGCGAAAAAACAAGCAGAGTAGACACAGTATTGACATGGCTAATGCGATAAAGCAGGAAAAGCTTGCTGACTATAGCACAGTTATATCCAAATGTATATATCGCACCAATTTGGACCACTGCAGTTCCACAGAAAACTAACAGGAAAAAATGGAATATGTTCCATGTTTGTATATTGAGGAGAAACGCGATGAGAACCTAAAGTGTTAGCCGAATAGACGGTATAACTTATAACTGAGCCTTCTCCAAGAAATAACACCAAGTAGTAAATCCATGGGATCGAACAAGAGATCAATCAGAGGTTGGGGTCTAGTTGGTAAAAATCCGAACAACTCGCACATTTGATAATGATCCACATGGCATGTCTATCTGAGACTTCTCTCCAACACAAAAAAAACTCATCTTATAGGTATCCCAACCTATCCTATAATTTAGTTAAGATTTAATACAAATTTATACATTATACTATGATTTTATCCGTAAATTTGGAGATAAGATATGGGATGTGTGTTTCTACCAGCAGGAATTAGGGTAATGTACACGAGAGCAAGAATACTGTAAGAGTTATAATTTGTTACCTTTTGCAAATAATCCCAAGCTACGAAAGTTGGATTACACATTTGTTGATTTCGAAACCACAAATTTCCGTAATAGTGACGTCAAGAATGTTCAATATCCTATCAAAAGATCAGGAAAGTTCAAATAAATTGAAATATGTAAAGGGTCAGTGTAGTTTAAAGCTCACTGTTTGTTCATAAACCGACCATTATTGCTCACGACGTTCGTTTCGATATAATCAAACAGTTTCCAACGGTAAGGTTTAAGCTGCATTTGATACACATCGCAGATATTATACCACCCTTGTCTTAGAAATCACCCCCGATAGGAATATATTCCTTTTATTACCAAATGCATTTGCCGATTAAAATTTAATTTCAATAATTATATTCTAAACGTAATTATTGACTAGCTATAGCGATAGTTTTTTATTACATTACTTTCATTAAAAATTATGTAAATGGTGGAGCATATTATGTTGTAGTGGGGCGGTACAGATACAGTAGGAGTGAGTTATTCATGCATGTTGTATCTTCTCTATATTTTCCCACTATATATATATATATATATATATATATATATATATATATATATATATATATATATATATATATATATATAAATATATATATATATATATATATATATATATATATATATATATATATATATATATACATATACATATATCCACTTGCTTAAATTGTTTGATCTCTCTTCGAAACTCATAATTTATTGTATACACTAATGCATTTACAAGTTCTCAACAACTTTAAACTCGAATCACTCCTCAAATCACCGCCCACTTTGCGCAGTGGTTAAAGCTGCATCAGTTGGAGCGGGCAGGATGTAAAAAGGGATTTTTCACCATACGATTACGGTCGGTGGTGTAAGTGAACACATGTATGACCGCCTGTTGGAGTGCAAAATTCATAAGCCAACACATCTTCCACGTCAGTACTATAGGCTGTCATGAAGCTATGCAATGTGCAGATGGTTCTACGTAAATCGGACATATAGTCGTACGTCCTCGATTTGGCTGTAATGGCGTAAGGTAAGGACGTAAATAAGCGAACCGGGAAAGAGTTGGAAGTGCCTCGAGCCCGAGACAGATTGTAGAGATAAAAACATACAAACATTCCTCAAATCAATGTAACTGTTTCACAAATTCCCACATATTTTCTTCCGGGACCTATATATGATGTAGTCATTTGTAGATTAGATGTCTGCTATATATGACTTATCGTTTTTGGAGATTGGAACATGTTATATCTTCGATGAATCAAGCATTTATGATAGACATTGCAAAATCGTACTTTAAAACTCGAATTTTGTTATATATAGATGATAATCGTTTCCAAAACTACTCAGCGATATCGTATATCGACTTAATTGGTTCATTGGCTTTTCCACAATTCCTCTGACTTCAGGCAGTTAAAGAAATTACGTGAAAAAATTCAAGTCTCATTTCATGTTTAAACTGAAAGAAATGCTGGATCATAATTTCTAGATCCGCAAAAATTTATGGCGGCATGGACCATCCTTCTTGCTAACTATGCCTTTTAAATGTCGTGGAGATTTTTCCGTCGAGAACTGTCGTGGCGCTCAACAAACAATGTCAATTCTGAGGCAAAACAATTGGATCATTGATGGCAAACGAGCCATATCACGTGATACGAAGATGCGTGATATGTTTTCAGCACAACAATATGAACATGGAACAACTAATGGCCAGTTTACCATCATCAACAGTGAGGCCATGAAAACTGTTCTGTAAAACGGGAATTGATTATCCAGGCCTTTTCAACTTAGAACTAGGAAAGGAAGAAGCAACAAATACTTCGCTCTTTTAGTATGCATTCATAGCAGCTTGCAAAAGCTTTATCTCCAGGAGCGTTCTTTGTACAGGATATTCTCGGACAGTGGAACCTATTGTACTGGCGCAAATTCTGACAAAACTATACCTGCGACGACATAGTAGCCGTGTTAGCAAATGATGGGACAACTTGGCAATTTATTCCTCCACACACTCATTGGTAGAATTTGGGAAGCAGGAATAAAGTCCGTAAAACTCAACATTCAAAAATACTTTCACAAGGCAAATCTAAGCCGTCCTCATTTCTCGACCTCACTAGCTCCACTTACCAACGATGCATCTGATGCAACAGTGCTAAAACCAGGACATTGGTGACTCACTAAAAGCTATGCCGGAGACGATGATTAAAACAAGATGGCACTTGGTCGAAAAGCGGGAGCAAGATTTTTGAAAATGATGCGGTCTTCAGAATACCTGCACGAACTTAAACAACGCATTAAGTGGAAAACCGCCCAGCTAAAACCACCTAGCAAAAAATGATCTGATATTAGTAAAACACGACCAACAATACTTGACCAACTACAAGATGGAAGCTATAGAACGTGTTCATGACACTAGTGTCGGGAAGGATGATCCAGTGCGAATTGTGACAGTCTAATGTAAAGATGCCACGCTCAAACGGCCAATAACAAAACAATGTAAACTATCTATATTATTGATGATTCATCACCTAATCAGTCAATTGCATCAATGAAAAATTCCAAAATGGCTAATACAACTTTCAATGAAAACAAAACTACAGACCAAATGATCCACTATAGCAATAGCTTTTCTCTCAGTGTGCTGTCTATGTGGACTCGTGAGCTGTAACATTGTGGTTAAACCATTCAACCAATCTATACAGGAATATATTTTGAAAATTTTGGTAAGTTATAAATTAGTGGTATGGAGTGGAGTCTGGCAATTCAAGGTAGCTCACAATGAAATAAAAGCCGCTTACAATGAGTTATCCGGTTTTCTTTGCAACATTCTAGAACAGCTAAATTAAAAATTCAATAGCTGCTGATAATGAATTGATACTAGGCAGTAACAAGGAAAAACAACGCATTAAACAAGTCCTTGGAAATTCAACAGGCATCAGCCAATGAATATGAAGCTTTTTAAGAGACGTAATAACAATGAGCACGAACAATTGTCTCGGTCAAAATGATGAAACACAACATCAACCTCACCGCCACATCAATAAACAGCTGGATACGGAGGCACAACCAACTACGAGAAGAAATGACACAATTTCAAGAATATCGAACATAGGTATGAGGGTAGGGTTCGCTTACTATTAATTGGCTTTCTCGAATTAAGCCTGGTGTTAAATCACCTATAGGATTAAGAACAAGGTTTAAGATGCGCAAAATGGGAAAATACACCCCTCAATTCTCGCACCAAGTCAGTTAGAAGAGCAGTTTCCATTGATATTCGACAACATGTACCAGCCTCCATCTCCATTCCAGGATACGATATTCACGATCTCAGTCACATATATTAGATCATGAAAATTTGTAGAGTAATACAACGAGGTATTATTATCAGTGTTGTGCCGTATTGTCTACATGACGTAGACAATTCATTGTCTACACGTGTCGACAATGTATGTCGACAATTAAGAAAGCTGTGTCGACAATGTCGATAATGTCGACAATTCGTAGACAATGTCGACAATTGATAAAAAATTGCGTACAATACCGAATAATATGTTAGTTTATCATAACTATAGATAATGAAAATAAACAATTTAAAAGCCAAGTACTTACGAATTTTAAATTTTATTTTGAGCCTTCTTAGAACATAATATGTTATATGTATGATGTAGTACAAAACCGAAATAATCAATTTCATTCAACAACTACTATTGTAATTCCATAATTGGTAAAAATTTACTTTTAAATCTTTATTTCTTTGAATAATACAACCAAATGTCAACTTACAGATGAACAGATACAATAACAACAAATAAAAAGATAATAAAAATGAAAAGTTTTAACCATATAAATGTGTTTTAATATTCAAAAACGGTTGGCTTTTTTTAGGAAGTTTCATTTTAACAATCTTAGTATCAGGTCGACTAAGTGACATCATATACAAATTATCCACCATCTCATTTAAAATTTAATTTGAATTATCCATCTTCTGAAAGACATTTAGCCCCCATTTTTATAATGAGTGTCATTTTTAAGAACTAAAATTGCGCTATTGTTTTGAGCACAAAATTCAGTCAATTATAAAAATTTTCAAAAGAACTGCTCCTGCGCATTCGATCGAACTTAAAACTTGTTCGACACCTCTCGATTCATCAAACCCACCAAATTTCATAACTATAAATACGATTATTAGATGTGAATAAGATAAATGATAGTACCACTCTCGGTGAATTTTCAGATTGTGATAATGTAAATGTAAATTATGTTAATAACACCAATTTCAATAATCAGCCGCTGCATGCTCTCAGTGTTCATGGGCCGACATGTGTATGTATCGTTCTAAATAAACAAATATTATTTCTGAAATCAGCTGCAACACAAAACAAAAATCGTATTTCTTTCCTAAAAAAATAATTCGTATCGTTGGTACATTGTTTTCCGATACACAAATATGTATGTTTTTTACTTAAACACGGTTTAGTTTTCGCCGACGATATATCGCCTACAATTTTGTTGGATTGTTGCGTTTATTTGGTTAAAAATTTGAAAATATAGATCTTAGCAAGCGTTTAGAGGGAATTAAGTAGAAATATATTTAATGTTTTATGAATGACATTTGAAAAAATATATTTTTTGAGTTATAGAACGCGATTTTTTTTTGTTTTAGTTTTATACTGTTTTTGTACACACGAAAATTATGATCATACTTATACAATACATGAATGTTAGAAAAAGGTAGACCGATATAATTACAAAATCTATTACAAAAGTTACACCAACAAATTGCATAAAATATGTTTATTTTATATTGGGAATTTTCTTACCATAGAAACTCTTTATCTATTGTAATTTTCTATGACATTATTAAAAATTCGTAAGAATTTTGCTTTTAAATAATATTATATTATTTTCGTTAATCTGTATAGTTATAATAAGCTAATATATTTGGTATACTTCGGAATTGCTTATTAAACGTCGACATTGTCCATGAATTGTCGACATTGTCTACGAATTGTCGACATTGTCTACGAATTGTCGACATTGTCTACGAATTGTCGACATTGTCTACTAATTGTCGACACCAACATGTCGACAATATCAAAATACGCGTAATCGCACAACACTGGTTATTATAGATATTACTCTTCCACTGTTATTCACGTAAGACTACACGCAATCACCAATTGTAACTTTGAACTGAATATCTCACCATAGATGATCATAAAGAACATTTCGCAACATTGACAAGAGATAACGTAAGTCGTTGTCAAATATTTACACCAATTCAATTCCTATGAGAAATTTTACCAATAAGGAGCACATTATACAGTCAAGAGTTATGCGAAGGGTTCTCTCGAATATATGAGGGCTATTATTTGGAGGCTCTTATCTAAATGATTTCAGCCCACACATGATCTTTATAGTTAAATATTGGTCTGTTCCACTAATGATTTAGATTCACGACAAAGAAGCCAACAAGAATCAGAGTTTCTTGTTGGCTTCTGAGGATTGGGAAGACTAGAAAGAGGAATGAAACTGGAGGTCAATTGACAATAGTTTCACTTACTTAACCCAATCCACAATATATGAACTGCGTGGTTCTTTCAATAAAAACCAAACACAATTTCAAAAGCATTTTTTTATTATCTTAAATATCAGGTGACAAATAGTTCGATACAAAGTGTCATTCCTCATTTATACGAGTAGCATACGATTGTTGATAAATCTCTTTATTTTGTTCAAATGGTAAACGGCAAGTTCTCCCAAGAATGCAACAAACGATATCAGCCAACCGTACATAAAAACCGCTAAGCAAATCGCAAAAAAATCATCTTGCTGCATTATGACGTCATCATTATTAGCGTCACTCTGCTGGCCAACCTCGGTTAAATTGGCCAGAAACATATCATGCTCGGAACGGAGTCGCCAATACCGTTCCAATCCGGCCTCAAACACCCGGGTTACTAGTTTACTCAAATGATCGTAAATTGGCTTACGACCTAATACGCTGTACAACAAATTACTTTCAAGAAGAACCTGTTCCATTATATGAAATCGTTCCACTCGGCCAATCCAATTGTATTTCGAATTTATAATGCCGATCGCTTCTTCATACGTCATCATAATCGCGTAGGTTCTATTGAAATTGGTTGTGATTATGTCTAATTTAGTCACGTCTGGCGTGTATTTTGAAAGAGTTCCCACTTGTTCGATTTTTTGCGCAATTGGCGCCAAATCCGTGAATGTAAATGGATCGGTTATGAAGATTGTTAGGTTTTTGTTGATTAGATCCTCGATCGTATCAATATCACGTTCGTATCCAATCGCCACCAATTCCGACATCATGAATGTTTGATAGTAGTTGAAGTAAATGAAATTTACGAGCAGCAACGAAAGTAGCAGAACTTTTTCAATCCGATACGAATGTTGTAGGTCCACAGTAATCGATATAATTGATTTGAATAGCTCGAAAATCAAATAAAACAGTGAAATTTTAATACGAAGCCGAGTTTTAACGAAATACCAGACACCACCAATCGTTATGATAAACAAAATGAATACCACAACCGACATAAGATCAAATGACGATAAAAATTTCCGTGATTTGATAAATCGAGGCACTAGAACAACAGTTTTGATCCGTTCACTGAAATAGATAGGTTTTATGTAATTTTTCCGACTAAGCGATGATTGCCGAAATCGAATGAACGACAGATCACTACGTTTTATATTCAGTTCTATAAATTCACTAAAATGAAAATTGATGGTTTCTGGAAAGCTTGCTTTCTTGAGGCTATAGCATGTGTTCAATCTCTGTTGAAGAATATTGAATAACCACAGATTAATTCCTTGCAACTGATCATTAGCCCAAATGTTGTAGATCCCATCTCGAGCATAAGAAACGCGAAGGCAATTTCGTTGGAAATTTGTGGTTTCAAATATTTGGCTTACCATTCGGCTGTCCGTTCGATTGTACATCACATTAAAATTTGAGGTTATTTGTTGGGTTTGCAGATTTCGGAAATAGTTAACAAACACAATTTGAACCACTGGCAACGATTTAGTTCTATACATTATGCCGAACGAATAGAACTCTTCGAAGTTTGTTAAATTTGATAGATATTTTGTTGGCGCCAGATGGTTGGGTGGTTGAGTGATCACATAAATATAATTTGGATTTGGTACGTGATTATCCGCCAGTCGATAGAACTGCGATATATTTTGTAGGTGTGACAAGAATATTACGTAGAAATCTGGACTTTTGGTCCGGTCTGCCATGTGTTGAATATCATCTTGTTGGGATACAGTTAACATTATATTTTTCTTCAAATTGTGGATGAGGTTGTTGAATTCTGCGGGCTCAGTGACACGATCAACGATTACAATTTGGACATCGAAATAATTATCCTCATTGTTTAACAGGTCGACTATTTTATTGAGCACATCGTTTGTAGATGGCTCAATATTTTGTTGGCAACAAATGATATGCAGCAGTCCAAACGACAGTAGAAGCTTTAAGTTGTACATTCTCGTCCTAACTAACTGGTGTGTAAAAATTTAAATGCATTTTTGGATTTAAATAAATTTTTTAATTATAAAGTAACGCTTTCGTAATTATATAATCAAAACTATTGATTCAGTTTTGATTTAATAAATTACTTTAATTAAAGTAAGTACTTGTATATGTAGTTCTACCATAACAAGAAATTTATCATGACCTCAAAAAGTCTATAAGTTGAGACATTGCATGTATTGAACGAGTTGTGTGTGACGACTTATAGGAAATTTGAATATTGTACAAGGCATATTTGACCAATACTGCCTAAATCAAACTATTCACAATCCAAGACAATCTCGCCACCTCAAATTACCCCGGACCAGACAACATAGATTTGATACATAAACCAGCACCACAGTAAAGAAACCATCACTATTGAAACTCACTAAGACAACAACATCATCTAAAGATGAAAACACTTCACAATTTTATTTCTCGCAATCACTGATATGATACCAGGAAAATTTTTCTCGTTCGATTTACACGAACGTTTTGCACTTAATGGAATAAGGGCACTTAGTTACGCTTAGATAAAAAATGAATATTCCTCAGTGACCGGATTCTATATTCAGTGACTTCACTTCAGTTCAGTGACACTTCACTTCAATTGTGAAAAGAACTTTTCAGTACATACGATTTACAAACTTGGTCTTGAATCGAACATTTGATAATACAAATGTTTGTCTCGGAAATTTTTTCACATCTTTATTGAAGGAATAATGGCTGACAAACAGACAAAAATCTTCAGTTTGTAAAGGGAGGAAACCTTTATGAAAAAATAAATTAAAACTCAACTTCATTTCAAAAGCATTTTTTATTCAATTAAATATCAGATGACAAATGTTGGAACGGATCCATAACTATACAATTAATATAAGATTATTGATAAATCTCTTTAATTTGCTAGAATGGTAAACGGCAAGTTCTCCCAAGAATGCCACAAACGATATCATCCAACCGTACAGAAAAATTGCTAAACAAATCGCAAAAAAGTCATCTTGTTGCATTATGACGTCATCATTATTATCATTATTTTGTTGAACGACTTCGGTTAGATTGGCCAGAAACATTTCGTGCTCGGAACGGAGTCGCCAATACCGTTCCAATCCGGCCTCAAACACCCGGGTTACTAGTTTACTCAAATGATCGTAAATTGGTTTACGACCTAAAACGCTAAACAATGAAAAGCCATCGAGAAAAATCTCTTCCATTATATGAAATCGTTCCACTCGGCCAATCCAATTGTATTTCGAGTTTATAATGTCGATCGCTTCTTGGTACGTCATCATAATAGCGTAGGTTCTATTGAAATTGGTTGTGATTATATCTAAATTAGTCTCATTGGGCGTGTATTTAACAAGATCTGTCACTTGGTCCAGTTTCTTCACAGTTGGAAGCAAATCCATGAGCGTAAATGGATCGGTTACGAAGATCGTTAGATTTTTGTTGACCAGTTCATCGTTGGTATCAATATTACGTTCGTATCCTATGGCCACCAATTCAGACATCATGAAGGTTTGATAGTAGTTGAAGTAGATGAAATTTACGACCAGCAACGAAAGGAGCAGAACTTTTTCAATCCGATACGAATGTTGTAGGTCCACAGTAATCGATATAATTGATTTGAATAGCTCGAAAATCAAACGAAACAGTGAGATTTTTAATCGAAGCCGAGTTTTAACGAAATACCAGACACCACCAATCGTTATAATAAACAAGACGAATACCACAGCCGACATTAGATCAAATGACGATAAAAATTTCCGTGATTTGAGAAACCGAGGCACTAAAACAACAGTTTTGGTCCGTTCACTCAAGTAGATCGATTTTAGGTATTTCGGTCGTTGAAGTGTTGATTGTCGAAATCGAATAAACGACAAATCACTACGGTTTAGACCCAATTCAACCAATTCATTATATTGAAAATAGTTCGTTTCCGGTAGAGTTGCTCTTTTGACGCCATAGCATACGTTCAATCTCTGTTGAAGAATTTTGAATAACCATAAATTGATTCCAAGCATCTCATCATTGACCCAAATATTGTAGATCCCATCTCGAACGTAAGAAATGCGAAGGCAATTCATATAGAAATTTGTGAATTCAAATATTTGGCTAACCATTCGGCTGGCGGTTCGATTGTATATCACGTTAAAATTGGGATCGATATAATATGTTTGGCGATGGCGAAAAAAATTAACAAACACAATTTGAACGTTTGGGGACGATTTAGTTTTATACATAACACCGAACGAGTAGAACTCTTCGAAGTTTGTTAAACTTGTTATAAATTTTATTGGCGCCAGGTGGTGATTGGGTGATTGAGTGATCACAAAAATATAATTTGGATTTGGTACGTGATTATCAGCCAGCCGATAGAACTGCGATATATTTTGTAAGTGTGGCAAAAATATTACGTAGAAATCTGGACTCTTCGTCTGTTCTGCCATGTGTTGAATATCATCTTGCTTGGATACAGTTAAAATTATATTTTTCTTCAAATTATGGATGAGGTTGTTGAATTCTGCTGGTTCGGTGACACGATCAGCGATTACGATTTGGACATCAATATAGTTGACTTCATTGTTTAAGAGGTCCACTAATTTGTTCAATACTAGATTTGTATTTGATTTGTAATAAAGTTGAGAATAAGTGCCCGACAGCACACCACACAGTAGTACAACGTTTAAGTTGTACATTTTGAACCTTACTGAGTCTTACAGGAATTACATAGTTCGATTTTGTTATTTAATTCAGTTTTTTAATTTATTATATTTAATTATTAGTTATGTAGTTTTGTATTACATTTTACTATACAATTAATAAATAACTGTTGTGTGCATGCAATGAGCTTTTATCCTAATAATACTATTTAACATTGTATAATTGTGAATGACTTGTTCGTATTTTCAATTTTATAACGATTGGCCCTTCCCTCATCTATATAAGTCTTTAAAAACTCAAAAGGCTTTATCTAACTACGGCAATCCCATACTAACCCTTAAAAGGCAAATCTCTGTCGTTTAGTAACAATAAGACTCTCCATTGGTTCCCTTTTCAAATTCTGTCTGTCTTTTAGGGTTGCGTGATGCTGCGTAATCAATATGCCGTTTGATGCACCAAATCATACCACATGAACTTCATGATAAAATATTGGTTTACTTAGATGATTTGCTGGCTACACATGGTATATTCGAGGGTCATCTTAGGTTATAAAAACTTGTCACCAATCATCTGTAAGATTCTTGTCTAACAATGAATATTGAAAAGAGCAGCTTCGTTATGAAGGAGATCGGATAATCCAAATAGGTTATTTAATAGGAGAAAGTGGGTTGAGAGTGGAATGGCTGGATGGTATCGACGGTACCGATGAAACCCAAAAGGCATTTGATACTTTAAAGGTGAGATTGTCATCTCACCCGTTTTATCTAACCCCAATTATGATTTACCTTTTTTCAGTACTGGTGGAGCGGCCTTTGGCGTTCATGTCTTAAATAGTTAATGAACCAGCGTAATTTAAGTGGCCGACTTGCTCGTTGATATTTCCTTTTAATCTGTGTATGGTGTAATGTGTGAAAAATAAGCTTCAAATATCCATAGTTTGTCAAAAACCAATGGGATTAGAGCTGGAAACGACATCTGCACACAGCATAGCTTTATGCCAGCCTATAGGGAAGATGAGAGTTCTGCACTCCAAAGGGGGTCCATAGTTGTGTTCATTCACACCACTGATCATAATCAGATGGTAAAAGGTTGTTTATGCATCCCGTCTCTATCGGGATTCGAACTCAGTACCTCTCTCTCCAACTGCTGCAGCTTTATCAACTGCACCATTTTATCAGTTTGATGTTAGAGGTTTACTAGGCATAATGGAGGGAACTGTGGTTATATTGGTAGGTAATATTCAAAAAATTAGGAGTAAATGAAATAATCATAAGAAGAAATAACCGCATAGGTATTTGGGTATATGGATTGATCGACGGTTGAATTTTGCCAAGCATATTAGTTTTTTGGCAGATAACTGTAAGGAACGATTGAATGTGACTAAAAGGATATTACTAATATGTTGCGAAAGGCATTGGTATCCTCCAAAATTACGTATGGAACTTCAGTGTTTTTTGGAAACGGAGCGAAAGAGGTTTTTAGCTAATTAATGAGAGTTGAGAATGCATGTGGAAGGGAGGTATTGAGTGCGGTAATTTCAACTCCAATACACGCCCTTTATTCTGAGTTGGGTGATCTATACCTCTTCATTTTAAGAAAGAGTGGATTACAATGAAAGAAACGGGACGAATGATGATTAGAAAGAATAATCTTTTGAGTAAAATGAAAAGTAAATTACAAAGAGGTTTTGTGTATAAACCGACTTATAGACTTAGTGTTTTATCTGAAAACATTGCTGTTATTTTGAACACAGATGCTTGTGAAAATGATAATAGAGTAAGTGTTGGAATATATGTTGAAAGAAAGAATGTTGGAAAATCTTTTTGACTCGATGAAGGCATCTGTATGATGAATGCTGAATTGATTGCAATGTATTAAGTAAGGTATGAACGAAGCGGGGTTTTGGACGTATGTGAAGTTAGCCCGAAAACCATCCCGAAAATTTAAAAAACATACTTCTAGCTCTGTATTTCTGTTCACAGAGGTTGACAAAAATATTGGCATATGCCAATTGCTTAACAAGACTATCAGTAATCATGATCCGAAACGCCACTACCATACGATGGGGAAAGGGATCAGTTCTGAACGATTTTCCATTTTTAATTATATTAATATTTTATTCAAGATTTTTTATTTTTTTATTTTTTTTTATATTTTATTCTATGCTATCTTTTTTGGGGCTCAAGGCTCTCCCAGCTCTTTCGCGGTTCTCTTATTTACGTCCTACTTTACACATTAACGGTCAAATCAAGGACGTACGGCTATAGGTCCGATTTTCGTAGAACCATCTGCGCATTGCATAGCTCCATGCCAGCCTATAGTACTGACATGGAAGATGGGTCGGCCCATGAGTTATGCACGCTAACAGAGGGTCATAGATGTGTTCATTAACACCACCGATCGTAATCAGATGGTGAAAAATCCCTTTTGCATCCTGCCCCTATCGGAATTCGAACCCGGTACCTCCTGCTCCAACTGCCACAGCTTTAACCACTGAGCCACCTTTTTTATGTTTTTTATGTTTAAGATTTTTTATGTTTTTATAATAAAATAGAACTTTTAAAACATAATTAAGTTTTTGTTTAAGACTGATAAACTCTATATTATTCTGCCAATGAAGAAAATCTATTTCGTTAAAATAATTTTTGAAATTATTTCGAATGTTTATAACATTTGTCGAAGAGTTGTTGGTACCTGCTCGATCATTACGTTGCCGAGCCCCATTGCTGTCTTCTCTCGTTTCTCGACGCCATCGGCCTTTAATACCTTTAATAATAATCCATTGTCACGTTCAACGTCTGTATAACCAGCTGGGCAATAAAAAGCATTCTGTTTTTTAATCCAATTGTAGCAATAGCCTTGACGAATTTCAGCACATTTTCCTGCTTTGCGTGTATGGGCCTTCGAAAAATTCGCCATTTAGCGGATAAAATTCCAAATGAATGTTCGATGACCCACCTTGCTCTCGATAAACGATAGTTATAAACCGACTCTGGTACGGGTAACCCAGTAGAAGAATTTCTTCCCGGATGGCCTCATTAATATTCCTTTACAATGGGAAAGCCTCGTCTGCGACTATCACATATAAGGAGCACTTATATAGGTAAACATTGATCAGCAGGGACACCACACCGCTATTGCTAAATCTTCTAGATGCTTCGATGTCTACAACTAAAAAGTTATAATCGATAAAAAATAGCTGAAGTAGAACAACGCAACAAAAAAAATTACCTGAACTGTGCAATGTTTCCCGCCAAGAGCTCCAATGCAATTTGGGAAATTCCACTTATTTCGAAAACCACTTTGCACTAATTTCCATTTGCTTTCGGTTAACGCTTCAAATAAAGAACGAAAAAGAGAGTGCCATATTGCGACACATGTTTCGGCAATAATGCAGCTTACAGATGCTTCAGACACTCGGTAATCATAGGCTAGTGATTTCATCATGTCGCCACTTGCTGGGTATCTAAAAACATGGTTAGAATTTTACAATTTTTGTATCATCTATTAGCTCTCATATTCACCTCAAGGTTAAAGAAAACCTTGTTCCTGGCGATATCGGCTCTCGAGTAAGGTACAATCTTTCAATCCTGCTTCGAATTTTACTCAACAATTCATCGAATAAATCCACCGACATTCGATGATAATTAAAAAAAATTTTGAGTTTCATGAAGCCTCAATTCTGCCACCAAATTGTTAGAATTGCCTTGTTCATTACGCCTTAAAAGTAATTGATTTACCCAACATCTTTTGGAATATTCAGTAGTCAGCAAAGCAAATATAAGTATAATTTTAATTTTTTTTCCTTTTTTTCATTTTTGCTTGTTGTGCCACATTTCATTACTGCTTAAAAAATTATTGCTTCCCCGAGAATATTACCACAATGGCAGTTAAATGTTTGATACTCAATTTACATTAAAATATTACGTATAACAAAAACTGAAACTTAAATAAATATTTAAATAGTGCGCTTGGCGTGGCAGCACCCGTCACAAATGTAAATTGTTATCATACGCGTCACGGTATTTCCAGCCGCCACACGTCGCACATGTAAATCAAGCTTGAAGGCACTAAGCTTTAATTATACTTGAACTTTGTATGGATTAGTTGGCAATATGGCTCCTTAAGCCTTTGAAAAACATGAAAAAAAATATTCCACTATGCACTTTGAATGATAAATTACAGTACTTATTCGTATGTTCGTTGGTTCGATTGGTCTGAAACATAGCATGCTTAGAAAACTGACGCTATCTAGCATTTATTTAGGATTGTACGTTTGATTTGCAAATCAAATCTCTGTGGATCTGAGCATCAGTCATATTGAGTCCTGGCGAATTTCAGAGGTAATACATCACACTCATAATAGTTCGATTATAATAAGACGAACCAATATATGAAGAGGTGATGGAGTAGGCATTAATGTTTGTTTGATGAAATGTGTCCAGATGCGTGATGTACAAACAATCAAACGCTCAGTAAGATTAAAGCTGAGTTCAATGTCGAAGTGATCATACCATCATTGTCATATAGAAACTACACCTAATGGGAATTGATTTGTTTTATTACTTAATGCATTTGCCGATTAACATTTGATGTATGTAATTATGTTCTATAGCGCTGTAGTTTTTACGTAATTATTGACTATAGTGAGGGATATTTTTTTAATACATGATTTTATTGTAAGTTGTTGAGTATATAGAAGAAGCATTCGATTATGAGTTATGTTTTTGGAACAGCCAGTTATTGATCTCCAAATATGTTCTAAAAAGATTCAACCGTCCAACACTGTAGAAATGACTAAACCACAGTCCGTTTATTGTCTGCACAATTATTATACTCAAAGCTTAAAGTTCCAATGGAGCTAGCTAGTAATTCCATATACATTGCAGCTCTTGGTTTCAAAACTTCTAGTCACGGCAGTAGTTAAAATGATGTTTGATTTGGTCAGTAAACATATCCACCCCTGGAATTGATATGACAATCATTTGACAATCTGAAATAATTGCAGGATGGGTAGAGTATACAAACAAACCATATAGTTGAATTTTTTGTTATTATTGCAATGGATATTCAATTGTAACCAATAATCAATTTTAATTATGGGTCGTATTGTTGTATGTATATGGATAAGCTTTTATAAAATGTTAAACTAACAAAAGCTTTAGTGTAAAGTAAACCGTAGTAATGTACAAGTTAATCGTGATATTGCTATGTGGACTGCTATCAAGCAGTTTAGCCCAACTTATGCATAACAAGCCATCTTCGAGTCGTGTAGTCGATAAAGTGTTGGATTTATTAAACAGTGAGCCTAATACCAATATTGATGTCCAAATTATAATCGTTGATCGGGCCATCGACCCAGTTGAATTGAGCACCTTTATACATAAATTAAAGGAAACTATCATACTGACTGTGTCCAACCAAAATTCCATCCTACCAATAGGAAATAAAACCAAAAGCCCGGATTACTATGTTATATTTCTGCCACATATACAAGATATAACAAGGTACCATAGACTGGCTAATAATCATGTACCAAATCCCAATTATATTTTTGTAATAATTCAAGCTACGGAGAGATTTGCACCGCCGATATATTTATCCCAATTGACTCACTTTAGTGAATTCTACTCGTTCAGCATAATGTATACAACACAATCTGTCGTACACGTTTTGTTTGCCAACTATTTCCGAAACCGTCGAACACAAAATTTAAAACGGAATTTTAATATCATCTTCAATCGAACAAACAGCCGAATGGTTAGTGAAATATTTGGCGTCGCCAATTTCTATCAAAATTGCATGCGTACATCATACTCGCTAGATGGGATCTACAATTTTATGGTAAACGGTCGGATGGAAGGTATCAATTGGTGGTTTTTTGAAATTCTGCAACATAAATTGAACATCTGTTTTCGCGTTCGAAGTACAAATTTAAAGGGGGACAAGAATTTCCAGTTTCATGAATTTATGCAACTTCATTTAAATCGAAGCGATTTATCGACCATTCGGTTTCGCCAAGCAAATCTTAAACGGTCAAACCATATCAAATCGATATATCTGCGTAAAATGAGCCGAACTGTTATTCTGGTGCCACGTATTCTCAAATCACAAACATTTCTATCGTCGTTTGATCGAATTTCGATTACAGTGTTCGTCTTATTTATTGTGACGATTGGTGGCGTCTGGTATTTCATTAAAACTCGGCTACGTATTAAAATCTCGCTGTATCGTTTGATTTTCGAATTGTTCAAATCAATCATTATGATTAGTTTGGACCTGCAACATTCTTATCGGATTGAAAAAGTTCTGCTCCTTTCGTTGCTGCTCGTAAATTTCATCTACTTCAACTATTATCAGACCTTCATGATGTCTGAATTGGTGGCACTAGGATACGAGCGCGACATTGATACGATCGATGAACTGATCGATAAAAATGTAACCGTGTACTCAACCGAACTATTTACCTACATCGATTTGGTTACAATTGCGAACGAACAGCTGACTGCTCTTTCGGTGTACACGTGGAATGAAACCAGGATGGACATAATCACAACCAATTTCAATAAAACCTATGCCATTGCGATGCCACATGAAGAAGCGGTCAACATTATAAACTCGAAGTACAATTGGATTGGTCGCGTCGAACGGTTTCATATAATGAAACAGGTGATTCTCGATGATTATTTGTTTTATAGTCTACTGGGGATAAAACCGATATACGATCATCTTAATCGATTGGCAGCATTGGCGTTCGAGGCTGGGTTGGAAACATATTGGAGACTCCGTTCCGAGCACGATATGTTTCGGGCCAATCTGATTGACCACGTTCAACAAAAGGACGAAAATGATGAAAACGTTGTAATGCAGCAAGATGATTTTTATTCAATTTGCACTGCAATTTTTTTGTACGGTTGGCTGTTATCGTTTGCTGTATTCTTGGCTGAAATTTTTGTTTACCATTCGTGCAAAGTAATGAAATCGGCCCAAAATCTTTTATCAATTATGTAATTTTAATTGTATGACATTTAAATTAATAAAGATTTGCATTCAAAAATAAATATACACTTGGAACCTTTTTGAACCCATTCTTATTTGACCGGATCCTGAACATGAAGCTGAAGATCATTTCTTAAGTGTGGAGTAGAAGAAACAGCATCCAAAGGAAATTGGCCGACCAAGAAGAGAGAAAGTGACTACTGTAGATGTGATGGATATTACAAGGGAGTGGGAGGAAGTTAGAAACTGTTTTCAAACGAATCAAAGAAAGGACCGTGCTTCCATTTCTTCTTTGAATAATAGATAAACTTGTGTTCATGTCTGCTTGGTCAGACTGCCGGGTGCAAATCTCACTTGTTTGACAATATAATTTCAGACGGTTGCCTAGTAGGTAACATATGCCAGTAGGTTGTTATATCTTAGTCTCACTGAGGATAAATTCCTTGCTCGCTGAGTCAGTATAAATAGGCCATTTTGATTACTACGTCATTAAATAAAAATGGATTCAAGACAGACTGTTGCGTCTCTTTTCATCCAGTGTGATTAACATCTATGATAACCTTTCAACCGTGTAAGCGGTATGAAGCTGCAGACAGTGTTTTGGAATCAATTGTAGTATGTCAGAATATTATCGTGGAAATGATAATCTGGAATCTCCTTAGTCACCAATCTAGGTAGTTCACTAATTCAGTAATAATCGAGACTTAAATTTCGTCCAATAATCCAAGTAATTGACTGTTAGGAGCGTTAGACCTCGCTTATATATGTGCGATCTTGCCGATTGTGAGAAGATGGAATAAATATTCGCAGACAAGAAGAAAGTCAATTTTGTTCGGCTTACTGAACCCTTGATTGAAATTGAGCAAATTACTGGCATAATCTAAACTTGTGTAGAAATACTTTAACCATGGCCAATACATGAACTGATTCTAAAATGAAGACATCACTTTAGATAAGACTACCTTGTAGTTATTCAAGGACTTAATAATTGTTATAAGAGGCTTAGCTTTGGTAATGTCCAAATAAGCAATCCAAGTCTAGGTGAAATTCGGATTGTTATAACTGAATTCGGTGGTGTAGCAAATTCCCTGCTTTGACGTTGTTGGTTAATTAGATCCAAGGAACAGGTTAGATATTGCAACTTTTTTTTTATATTTAGCTTTAATTGGGTGCAGGGCGGACTTTTAGACTTTCCTAGCTCCTTGTAACTGTCAGAGCTCCTGCACCCAACGCGTGGTCCTTCAAGTAAAGGTTGATAGCTGCCTTAATCTTGTGCATTTTATACTCAAACGGAAACTGAAAACCGGATAACGAATTCCACTTCCTGGATGTTCGATGAATGAATTCGCGCTTTGTACCTTCAGTTCGAGGTTTCGGCAGCTTCACCGTAAACCCATGCGCATCGACCGTTCCTCGTGTTACCCGTTCTGGCGTAACTAATGGTGGTATTTTCTCCTTTAATTCTGCAGAACATTTACCATTTATCAATCTATAGAACACGCAGAGCTCTGCATCATCTCTGCGGTGTTGTAGACTGTCTAGATCTTTTGTAAGTCTGGAGTTTCGTAGTATTCGTATGGCATGCCGCTGAACTCTATCCAGCAACTGGAGAGCAGTGCCATATGCTCCACCCCAAACTTGACAGCAATATTCTATACACGGTCTAAAAAAGGGTTTAATATATCTGGAGAACTTAATGCGATTTAAAAAACCGTCTGCATCTATTAAGATGAGGTTTTACCATCAGATCAATTGAGAACCATATTTTGTCCACATTTTGAAAAGCTTGGTTTTTGTTACAACGATTTTTCATTCTGATATTATGGAATTTGTTGCCAGTGCAAAGTTTATGAGAGTGAAGAAGTATGACCTTGAGTGGAACTAGAAGTTTACAGAGTACATACTGGTCAAGCGTTGGATAATCCGTTTCTGAAATCACGTTCAGATGCTTCCGAACCTACTGAATGATAAGTCTTATCATATTTCAAATCGCTATTTAGATTTCAGTGATTGCATGAGATGATTGGTCAAATGCTTTAAGTTCTGAGTGGGAGGTATAGTATTGATTTTCATGAAAGGTGGAAAAAAGTCTTGAAATGCCCCATTGCTCATACTCTCCTTCATTCTGGGTAGTTTAAAATCAGATTTAAAACTATTGGCAGACATGGTAAATGGAATTTTCGGGTTTTGGTTCATAGTTGGAGGTTTATCATAGTGTCACCATGGAATTGAGCAGACTGAGCAAGCAGACAAGAAAACAGGCATTAAAAAACTGTTTAACTCAAGAAAGTTATGTGGTAACATCAAGGTCAATATCGGAATTCTAGACAAACCTGATGGAAGTCTAGAAAAATCTTAATTCTGGTGCTGGTTATACATAAAAAATTCTGAAGTCAAATTATCTATCTCACTTGATAGGTACACTATGCTCTCTTTCAGGTTAAATTTGCAACTTTGAGAGCAGCACCTCAAAAGGCGATTTTCTTAAATACTGTTTTATCGACAACCCGGTATTGTCACGGGACATTGTTCCCTGAATAACATGTGTCCCGAATAAAAATTAGGAAAATTGCAAACCACGAACAGTGTGGGGAAGGAGCAGAAGAAACCGTTGAACACTGCTCTTGATCACGATTGCCATTTTAGGATCAAATTGTGATGATTTTGAGAATATCGTACATCTTGGACTTCGTTAGAAGAACAAATATATTTCGGGGCTGAGAATGAACGTCTGGGGAGGGATGTCATAATGTAACTAGGGGAAAAAAACTGTAGACTAAAATGGAGCTATGCATAATGCTAAGATGGCTCTACATAAATCCGATGTACGTCCTCAATTTGTTGGTAATGGCGTAAAGTAGGACAAAAATAAGTGGACTGGTAAAAACTAGCAGGTAAGCGTTGTACACCAATTGAGATGACAAATGAAAGTAGCACTAAGCTTTTGTAAAATTACATGAACCTGAGGCACTTCGTCATTAACCCTTTATAATGACATCTTGGATTTAAAAGATAAGGTATAAAAGATTCATTATGGTCAATAGATTATGAACCAGCTCTATCTACAAACTATGTAGTTTACCGAAACTAAACGAACAGGAAAGCTTTCACGATTATGTTGTGTTGTAAGTACCAAAAACGATTACCTGTATTAATAACATGAATTATTTGAAGATGACAGTTTCACGATTCGGAATATCCTACCTGAACTTAGGATCAACGCTCCTCCGGCTTAAGCGGAGCACCAACTCTCCATGCGTCCTTTCTTGTTACTTTTGGTTTATAATCATTCGAAAATTATGTTAGTCAAGGCTATCGTTGATAATCCTGCAAGCTAGAACAATCAATCGAAGGATGGGAACCAATTTGCCCCAAAAACCTAACAACAGCTTTATTCTATGTGTCTTCTGAAATGGTTCAAAAGCACGAAGAGATGAATTAGATTCTCGAAGAAAATGATAATTGATCCTAAATAGAATTGAGAGTAGTTCCCGAGTGAATCAGGAAAATAAGAATTTACATGAGCTACTCAGTGTAAATGCTACATAAAGGTGCCTTGTCTTTAATCAGATGAGTGATCCGGTTAATGAATGAAAATAAGTAGCTGCCATCAACAGCATTTTGTTTTCAAAAGGATCACCCTGCAATCGAGTATACTGAAACGTTTGAGTTACAGGTAAGAAAGTATACCATAAAGTAGCTGTGGTATTTTTGGACGTTGAGAAGACATTTGAGACGTTAACATGAGAGGTTCTGCTTTGTTAAACTTAAGTTCTTCTGAGTGTGATAATCTCAATGTTGGATGTGAGCCTATACTTTTGTTAACTCTGGTCGCAGGGAGATAATATACATTAGTTTGTGTTCCTGTCCTTCACCATATTTATATTGAACTGGAGACTGACGAATAACTCTCACCTCGGAACACAGGTGCATTTCCTTTCATATTAATCTTAAAAGGTCATCGCTTAAACCTTACCGTAAAAGGAATCTTACCAACAGGGAAACATTCTCTGTTTAGCTTTTTCCCTTACTCGAATCACCTATGATGATTTTTTCGTCTGTCGATATAGATCTTGTGTCCACCTCACAAAGACTACCCGGAAGATGAAGAACAAGGAAAAAAGATCTAATCTTCAGTCTGATTGGGAAAGCTTTCTAGCTGCACAAAAAGTGTACAAAAGAACTTCACAGAGATCCTCATGGGTAATCTTAAGTGAGGAAATTAATAGCTTACCTGCTGCAGTTAGACTCAACAAGTCGCTCAGTAGGAATAATACTTGTAGAATTGATTCACTTCGTCTACCTGATGGCAAGTTTACTTCCTCTTAAAAGGAAGTAGGTGACCTACTACTCACTACCCATTTTCAGGACTGTAAAACCATTCGAACCGACAATACTGGTGTAGTCACCAACGATTTGGAGGTAATTTCCTATTGGGACCTATAGCCTGCCGATTAATTAATTATAAGGTCCTACGTTGGAGTTTGTTCAATTTCAAACCCTTTTAATCCCTTTAACTCTCGCATTAAGGAACACTTACTTCACTTGTTCCAGGCATGTCTCGCTTTTTGTTTTGTTCCTCAATCTTGGAGCACGGCAAGTCGGATTATTCCGACCCCAAATCGTTTCGGCCATTTGTCTGTCATCAACTTTTCTGAAATCTTTAGAAAGGACTGTTGATAGGTTCATTAGGGACCAACACTTAGTTACCACTCCACTCAGTACCATGCAACATGCTTGTTACTAAGTGGAGCGATAAATTTATGTTGGTCTCTAATGAACCTAATGAAAACATACAGAATTGTCAAATCCTGTGAGACTGCATTACATGAACTCGTAACTAGGATTGAGAGATCTTTGCACAACAACGAGTTTCTTTTGGGCACTTTTCTAGATATAGAAAAGTGGTGTCTGGATAAGAGTTTACATGTGAACCCGTCAAAAACCGATTTGGTTATTTTTACAAGGCGTAGGGATACCATAGCTTTTTCTGTACCATCACTTTTCGGATGTAAGGTTAACAGCTCAGCCTTCGTCAAACACCTTGGTGTTTTTCTGGACATTTAACTGTCTTTGAAATATCATCCGGATTTTAAACTACAAACAGCCACTGCGATTTTTTGTCTATGTCGTAGAGCTTTTGGTAATTCCTGAGGATTTCTCCCCAAAATGCTATATTTTATCTACAAATATCTGGTTTAACCAATGCTAACTTATGCATCTTTTGTTTGGTGGCCAGTGGTTAAAGTTAAATCTTTAATTGGCAAACTATCGCTTGTCGGAATTCTCTTCAATTAAGCTCCTGGCTATGAAGCTCATGCTCTTCCTATACCACAGTACCATTCCTTTATTTTAGGTACACCTTGGTCGGTTGCCTTTCGCTTGAGAAACACTGTGGCTTGGAATGATTTTGGCACTTCTTCAGGTCACATAGATCAATTCTTTACGAATTTAAACGTACTATACCTGAAATCGGCATGGTTACTGATTGGCTTCTGCCTGTTTTTTATTTCCACAGATAACATGAGGTGGCTTATCCATCCAGGGATATGTGGTTCTCACCAGAGTTGTTCAAACAGATATCCGATTCACTTGAATTCTTTTCAGGGTGCTGGCTTTGGTTACTACTGTCCATCGCATGATTTGAGAATATCTGGCAGTTTGAGGTTCTACTGTACTATTCGTCAAGCGTGTTTTCAGCTTTTAATTTTCGTGTCGACGACAAAGAGATCTTATTTTGTACGCGGATAGTAAAACTGTTCTTAACTAACTAATCAATCCTCTTACCAACTCTAAACTGATAGGGGATTGTAAAAAATTGCTGAACCTCCTTGGTTGTAATAATAAGTTGACGGTCATGTGGGTTTTCTCTCTTTGCCGCAAGGTGAAATAGTTTAAAATGGAGCTAAATCCGAAGCTGACCAAATACGTTCTTTCATTGAAGGACAACTAGAGAACATTGGTTTCTATAATTACTGACCATGGTCGTTTCAAAACTCATCTTCATCGCATGGGACTTGCCATGGTAATGCCGTATGCAACGTATGTCTTGAAGATGTTGATGACAGCTTACACTTCATCAGCAGCTGTTCGGCTTTCGATCGCATTAGATCCCTTGTTTTCAACTCCAGGATTATTCCTGTAAATCAGTTTTCGTCTCTGCCCTGGTTCAAACTTCTCCAGTTTGCTAAGGTTGCAGAGTGCGCATGTGCGTTTTGATGAATTCTTGGTTTGCACCATGGGCCCTTCGTGGCATTGAGTGCAGAACCTCTAACGGTTCCAGCCAACGTTAATACAAATAAGACCAATTAAGAGTAGCATCATGTTGAACCATCGAAATTGGAAACAATGCTTGTGGGAACGTCGTGTGGAAACATTTTTTACAGCACCTCCCAAGTTTCTAGAACCAAAATTTCATAACCACGTCAAGCCTAACCTATAACAGATACTTTCCAAGATCATTTAACATTTGAACTTTTGATACGAGACTAGCACGAACTAGACAAAACGCAAATGGTTTCCAATCGTCCAAACATATATATACTCGTAACGATATCACCCGCATTGGGTATTATAATTGTTGTTATTCTGCCACAATGTTCAAACTTCAACCCAACTATTTGATTTGATCATTTATAAAAATTATAATTTGAAATCAATAATCAGTTTAATGTATAATTAGAACACAACAAATGCATTAATTAAAAACCATATTAGTACGTCGTTTTGTGTGATTGAAAAAGGTCGAGAATGGACAAGATAAACATTATAGTACTGTGTGGACTGATATTTGGCAGTTGTTCCCAAATTCATAGCAAGTTAACTCAAAACACAGTACTCAATAAATTAGTGCAGCTTTTGAACGATGAGGCGGTCAACAATTTGAATGTCCAAATCGTAACCGTCGATCGTATCATCGAGACAGAAGAATTCAACAACTTCATCCACAGTTTAAAGAAAAATATTATACTTACGGTCTCCAATCGAAATATAATCAAACCTGTTCAGAAAAAGACCAAGAGTCCCGATTATTACGTAATAGTCTTATCACACCTACAAAATATATCGCAGTTCCATCGACTTGTTGATAATTACGTACCAAATCCTAATTATATTTTTGTGATCACTCAACCACCCGATCATGTGGCGCCAACGAAATATCTATCAAATTTAACTAAATTCGATGAGTTCTACTCGTTCGGCATAATGTACAAAACGGAACCGTGGCCAATCGTTCAAATGGTGTTTGTCAATTTTTTTCGAAATCTGCGAACTCGACATATCAGCTCGAATTTTAATGTCATCTACAATCGAACGAACAGCCGAATGGTTAGCCAAATATTTGAAGTAACAAATTTCTATCAAAATTGTATTCGCACAACATACTCTCGAGATGGGATCTACAATTTTATGGTAAACGGTCGGATGAAAGGTATAAATTGGTGGTTATTTGATATTCTACAAGACAGATTGAATATTTGTTGTAGAATTGGGAGTTCGAATATAAGAGACCATAAGAATATTCAATTCCGAGAATTTATGGAACTTCATTTAAATCGAAGCGATTTATCGACAGTTCGCTTCCGACAGTCAAATGTTAAACGGTCAAACCATGTCAAAACGATACATTTACGTAAAATGAGCCGAACTGTTATTCTGGTGCCACGTATTCTCAAATCACAAACATTTCTATCGTCGTTTGATCGAATTTCGATTACAGTGTTCGTCTTATTTATTGTGACGATTGGCGGGGTCTGGTATTTCATTAAAACTCGACTTCGTGTTAAAATCTCGCTGGTACGTTTGATTTTCGAAATGTTCAAATCAATCATCATGATTAGTGTGGACCTACAACATTCGTATCAAATTGAAAAAGTTCTGCTCCTTTCGTTGCTGCTCGTAAATTTCATCTACTTCAACTATTATCAGACCTTCATGATGTCTGAATTGGTGGCACTAGGGTACGAGCGCGACATTGATACGATCGATGAACTAATCGATAAAAATCTAACCGTGTACTCAACCGACTTATTTACCTACATCGATTTAAATACAATTCCGAACGATCATCTGCCGAGTCTTTCAAAATACTCGAAAAATCAAACCAGGATGGACATAATCACAACCAATTTCAATAAAACCTATGCCATCGTAATGTCGGACGAGGAAGCGGTCGACATTATAAAATCGAAGTACAATTGGATTGGTCGCGTTGAACGGTTTCATATAATGAAACAGACGATCTTTCACAATTATATGGTGTACAGTGTGCGGGGTCGAAAACCGATATACGATCATCTTAATCGATTGGCAGCATTGGCGTTCGAGGCCGGGTTGGAAAACTATTGGCGATTACGTTCATTACATGATTTTGAGCAGGCAAATTTGAGCGACCACGTCAAACATGATGTGGAAGATAATGAAGCCGGTATGATGCAGCAAGGTGATTTCTTCGTTGTTTGTTCAACAATTTTTTTGTACGGTTGGACACTATCGTTTGTTGTCTTCTTGGGAGAGCTTGCATTTTACCAAGTTTGTCAACTAATGAAATTTATCAATAACATTATGTCACATATGTAGAAAAGTTTTCAAATTAATAAAGTTTTGTGTGTATACGGAGGTTTGTGCGTTTATTGAACATAATGAACCAAATGGCAAACTCTTCTATCATCTGCACACTCACCAGTCAACACATTATACTATGCATGAGTTACCGTTTTGAGAGAGTGGAACATGTGTCTTCGACGAAGAATCAATCAGTAATGAAGGATAATTTCAAAAAGTCTCCATTCGAAGCACCACTCATCATAAGGGTGTATGTTACCTTTCAATCAGAAAAAAGCTTTTATTCGCCAAAAGAGAACTTAGAGAAAATTTCTCCTGAAAGCTCTTCTGTTGTGTTATTTCCAGTAATTTCACCTAAATACCGGAGGGTAGTCGGTATATCTGAGGCGAATAAGCCACTCGATAGCTTGGTGTTAAGTCCTACATTAAGTGCTTCCAAAGCCTGTTTGCTTAAATAGAAAATTCATCCGATTGTGCATAAATACTTGTCTGCACCTCAAAGCTTGGTCTAACTTCAAATAGGTAGAGCAAGAGTGCGAGATAATTTTATGTCTCATTCCATGTATAAAAGCCGAGAGAAGTTCGCCAAGTAAACGAGACGAGTACTATGTTATTGGCTGGATTTGTACCCACTTTCAAGATCATTTAAAATAAAAGCTTTCATTAATGCTTTATTAAATGTCGTAGTTAGTATTTTCAACATTAACAAATGGTATATAATTTATGTTATAACACTGTTTGTACAACATTAAAAGCTTTCTAATACAAAAATGTTGATTTAATACGTAACGATATAATAAAGTAGAGCTTTACTTGGATGTACTAATGTTGTTAGCTTTTCTATGATTTGGCGACTGATTATCTTATATACATGCCCAGCTACACAGGTACCTTCAGAAATAGGAATTGGATGAGGCCGTGATCTGGCGCAAGAGGCGAAATATGGTTCAAGATGGTTGCATGGAGGTACCAAACCGGTGTTGGAATGAAGTTGGACCTTTTCTAGGTGCTGTACGCTCTGGAACGTGTGCTTCGATACCTCTTACTATCTGAAACTCAAGTGGTTGGCTTGACCGATGACTTGGCCATAGTGGTATTGGCACAACACAGGGAGGATATCATAGAAATTTGTAACTCAACGATACGACACATTCACGCAACCGGTCATCAGGTACCTATAGGGGTAACGATTGATGCTAGAGTTTCATTTAAGACACATCTCGTTTCCTAAGCAAAAGAACAGAGTGAACGAAACATTGGCACGTCTAATGCTGAAAACGAGAGGAGTGCTATGAAGCAGAAGAGCTCGGCTAGCTAGTGTAGTTACATACACTCTCATGTATAGCGTGCCAATTTTGATCAATACAGTTCAATAAAATGGTATTGAACGGCTTTAATTGTGTTTTTGCGGAAATCCATCACATAGATATACTGATACCATGATAGCATGGAATGACTGAACCATAGGCCGATATAGTTATCGCCAATCCTATTGATCGAGATATGGCTAATCAGACGACAAGGTGGGGTGGATTAATATTTAATTCAACTCCTTACTGGTCATGGATGGCTTATAGCTGCACCTGGACATCACCTTATTTTGTTTGCGGGGGAAGGCTGATGTAATTTCGTGAGTGACGCTGTGATCACGGATCGAGAAGGAGTGAATATTTCGGTTACAGTGGGTTAAAATCTGACACACAATCGCATGTTTACTAATCGTCGCCATGTGATGTCTATCGAAGATCTCTATACCTCCACTTCTTTCTGTTAACCACAATTTCATGTGAAGCTTTCATGTGAAGCTTATGCATTGGCCTTCTGTATGGGACGTATAGTAAACCATGTCATTATCGTTTGCGTACATATATTTCTGGCATTGGTTTTTGCTATCTGCCTAGTATATCTGATTAACTTTATTTAATGAAAACAGATAGACTTGTAGCCCTCATTGGTGGTAACCCTCCGAATTTTCAATATAATCATCTAGCTCAATTAAGCTGGTTGAGAACGTTTTGAGTTAGAACATGGCAACAAAATTTTCAGTACTAATCTTAACGTGAACCCAATCTGAATTATTTCGAACAATATGACTCGTTGCATTTGTGAAAGCTTTAGCAAACACCCACCGATCAAATCGTAGAAGCAGGTAATTTCAACCTATTTGGGGAGTCAAACCAGCAAAATCTTTCCATGTAAGCGGCTTAAGTGTAAAAGAAACGTCAAAATTAGTTGAATAAATCAATAAAGCGTTCTTTCGTTAAATCTTTTCAGATTTCCGGGACTTTGAATTTTTCATATGTTCCCCCCAAAAGTCTCAAAGATCACACTGTTTCCAATCAAAGAATGTGAGATTTCAATCACCTTTATTAATTTAAAAAATATATTTAATAAAAATATTAGAAAGTGGTAATTTTATACCACCCTGTGTGTCTAAGAAAACATTCAGTTATAAGTCCAAATGTTTCACATCTATAGCAAAATCGCGTTGAATGAATTGTGATGCACTGCAAATGTAAGAAAGTGATTGGAATCACTCACACTAATTTTATTTAAAGGATCGCAATCTGTCAACTTTTAAACGGAAGATTAGAAGTTCACACAAAAATACAGCCAACGAGATACTCCATCCGTACAAAAAAATCACTAAACAAATCCGATAAAAATCATCCAACTGAATAGTTTCATCGCTACTGTTCAAATTAGACCCGACTCGATCGGTTAAATTCGCCAAAAACATATCATGCTCCGATTTGAGCCGCCAATATTTCTCCAAACCAGCCTCGAACGAGAGCTTAACAAGACGCGTCAACGGGTCATATAATGGTTTGCGACTCCCAACACCATACGAGACAAAGTTCTCAAACAGAACTTGTTTCATTTTATGATAACGTTCCCGGCGTCCATTCCAGTTATATGCTGAGTTAAGTATTTGCTCCGCTTTATGTTCACTCATCGTGATCGAATTATTGGTCAGTAAGTGGATTGGTGTGATTTGTCCGACGTAGTGTGATTTGTTGAAAAGCTCCGGTTCGTGATTAAAGATTTCCGTTGCCAGTATTACATTGGTTATCAGCAGCGTAGCGTTTGTCTTTAAAAAACTATTTATCGTGTCAATATTCGGTTCGTAATCGGGCGATACAAATTCCGAGATGATAAATGTTTGATAGCAGTTGAAGTATATAAAATTTACAACTAGCATCGACAATAGAAGGACTTTTTCCAGACGATGGGAGTGTGGCAGGGTAATCTCTATCTGTATTATCGATTTAAAGACGTTAAACATAAGATCAATTAGTGATACTTTAAGATGGAGTCGGATTTTAACGATATACCAGGCACCACTCACTAGAACCGTGAACACAAGAAACGCCAATATTGATGTCAGATCAAATGTCGATAAAAATTGTTTCGTTTTCAGTTGGCGTGACACCAAAATAACACTTTTCTCTTTCTCCAACAATCGGATGAACTTTACATGATTTTCCAAAATATTTTCATACCTGGTCGAGACTATAATCCTATTCAAAGAGAGATCGCTTAATTTACTATTCAGAAACTCGATTTGGTACAAATCCATTTGAACGTTGTTTTCCACATTTTTTAAAGTTTCCACTTCGGCTAACGTATAGCAAACATTTAGCTGACGGTTCAGTAACCCGAATAGCCAACTATTTATACCTCTCATTTGGCCGTTTAACTCAAAATTGTATATTCCATCCGACATGTATGTCACAACGACACAATTATTATAAAAATTATTGTTCGACTTTTCGAATATCTCGTCGATTGTTGAGGCTCCCGATAAATTCACGATGATGTTAAAATTATCCTCTGTCAAATTTGATGTAACTGGGTGGTAGGAACTTTGTATCGCTCGAAGTTTAAAGCTTCTGAAGAAATTGCCGAACAAAATTTGAACTAAATTCGACTCTGCGGTCGTGTACACGATACCAAATGAATAGAATTCGTCAAAAGCGAGGCTTTGTAAATATCGTTCGGGTGAAATATTCATCGGCACTTTGTCTATGATGGCGAATATGTAATTAGGATTTTCAACGCTACTGCTGGCTAATCGATAGAGCTGCGTGATGTCGCCAACTTTCGCCACAAATATAATGTAATACTTTGGCTTCCGTAACTGAAGAGAGTAATTCCCCATCTGGTCGCTTGTAACGGTGACAACTATATTTTGGTCGAGGTTTTGAAGTAATTGGTTGGCTTCGTACTGACATCCGGTCATTATGATTGTGTTGACTTCTATTCCTGAACTACTCGAGTTGTTCATCAGATTGATTAATTTTTGTATTACTGGATTTTGAACATGGCCGTATGCACTATTTGAGATCAAAATGTAAAACGAAATTAATACGTGGACGTTCATTCTGTTCAATTCAGTATACTGACCAACTTTGATTTAGTTTGTGACGATAATTCTGTATCGCTAATTGTAATCGAGTATTGATATAATTACAGGTAATTAAGAAAATATAATTTGTGAAATCGACAGGTGCTGAATACAACGTTAAAGCACGTAAACGATTAAATCAAAATTTTCATGTATGACTGACATTGGGGTTCCATCGTTCAAAAGTGTCTTGGAATTAGGGAAATGTCGGTGCACTTCTGGTCAAAATTGAATTATATGGTCCAGTGGTGCTCCTTTTAAGCCAAATAGCATTGTCAGGTAATATTCAAGTATTAAATTTATCGAAGATTTCTATCACCCCGCTACATTGATTTGACAATTAGACTAATTATTAGTTGTAGTTTATGTATCATTGATAACCTTTTATGTTTAAATATAGTCTATTTCGTTAGTTAATTAATAGTTTTATTGGCTATAATTTTTAATTGTGATATATTGGATATGACGGCACAACTACTGAAAACTGAGGTTTTAACTGATGTTTAGCTCTTCAAGCACTTAACAATGCGTTTTACACACATTAACAGTCATCAATATAGATGAGAGAACACTTTGCCTACTATATAGCACCCATAATTAACCAAACCATTAAGTGAACTAAAATGGCGCTTTGGTCAGAGGGTTTAGAACTTGGAAGCTCATACAATCCTTGGGTTGTTATGGTTCTTACGTATAAAGTGCAAAAACACGAAAATTAAGAATGACCTTGAATGACCTTGAAAAATAAAATGACGAAATTTAGTTGTTCAGAAGTTGTTAGACGATGATTTGATTCTTGACGACATCAGAAGATCATATAGCTGTGTTTAAAAATTATAATTAAATGATTAAAGTCATTTTTATTCCGCCTGCCATATAGCAGCCACAATTTACCAAACCATTAAGAAAACAAAAATTGGGATTTGGGGAAAGTGGGAGTTAGAAAGTGAGGAACTCATACAGTGCTTGGGTTATTTCGGTTCTTATATATAAAGTGTAGAAATACAAAAATTTAGAATGACCTTGAACAATAAAATCGCTAAACTTAGGCGCTTGATACTACCCTCGATTATTTAGATGTGGTAAGGCGATGATTTAACTCTTGGGTTCTTCATGACAACGCAAGATCATATAGCTGTGTTTATAGATTGTAATTAAATGATAAAAATCATATTTATTGTGCCTGCCATATATCAGCCATAATTCATCAACCATTAAGAAAACAAAAATTTAGATTCGGAAAAAAGGCATAGAACCTGGAAGTTCATTTAGTGCTTCGATTGTTTCAGTTCTTAAATGTAAAGTGCAAAAACACAGGAATTTCGAATGACCTTGAATATAAAGTGGCTAAATTTATGACGGTTGATACTAAACTCGATTGTTTTAGTATCAACCGCATAAATCGTCGAATTCGCTCAACGCTTTAACAACAGTACCACCTATACGGTTTATGTTGAACATGTGGACCGTAGTACTGCCATAAAGTCCATAAACAAAATCTTTAAAATTCACATAATCTGAAAGAATTGGAAACCAGCTAATATAACTCATTCCCAACTTCACTATAAAATATATGTACACATTGGTGCTACTATGTAGAATGTCTGGATAGATGATGGTGATTTTTCTTCATTTTTATATGTTGTGCTATCCCAGTACAAAGCAAGGAAAGTATTTTCGCCAACTGGAAGCTAACCTTTTATATAGGTTGTTGAATACATGGTGTACCATTCGTGCCCGAATACCGTGTAAAATTTGGCCGAAACAGTGTGCTTGGGTCCAATTTACGTCTTTTGTTTCATGATCGATATCAACGTTTTGAATTAAATTCGTGAATTGAGACTCAAACAGGCATGCATTTGATTTTGTTTGACAACTCAGTATGGTTTTACAACCCGAAAGGACGTATAAGGATAGTAACCCTTACACTCGGATTGGAAAGATTCATTCACCATCATCAAAAAGACCAAAAACGTTTTGCGAAAAAACGCGATCAAAGATAGAGCATATCCAGAAGTTTGCACCGTATCGAGGACGACAGCTTAATGTTTCTGTTCAGAACGAAGTGGGGTTGCTGAAAGAGAATATTGTTCGAATCCAACCGGATACTGTTATATGTTGTAGTTCAGTTTTGGAGAGCTAAAGATCTTATCTCTTCGACGCCTCAAAAGGTAATGATAGACGCTTTCAGCTTGAGAAACAGTAGCAGTAACAGAAGCAGTACCTGTTTGGTCACTTCAAACGTGTTATCTGCATTCGTTTAATAAACAACTTTGAGTGAACTAGGTTATGTATTCGTGTAGTTGCACCTTTGGTATGAAATCCGGGTTGAAGAACTGGTGCATTGGCTTTACACGGCTGGGTATGGAGTTTGAATCAGCTCTCGACAAATTAACAAACAGGACAAGAATGGAGAAGGTGCAAATAATGGCCTGTATACTTTTAAGCAAGGTGTGGAGGATGGACCCTATCTTCCATTTATGATTCCGAGACTCCAAGAGAGGTCTTCAGCATCAGTTTAATACAGTTAGATAATTGGACCGTAATTCTGATAGCTTAGTGTTAAGTCCTAAATTAATTGCTTCAAAAGCCGGTTTCCTTAAACAGAAAATTCATCCGATTGTGCATAAACACTTGTCTGCACCTCAAAGCTTTGTCTTACTTCAAATAGGTATAGAAAAAGAGTGCGAGATAATGGTTTGTCTCCTTCTGTATATAAAGGCCGATAAAAATTCGATAAGAAAACCAGACGAGTACTATGTTATTGGCTGGATTTGTACCCACTTACAAAATCATTTAAAATAAAAGCTTTCATTAATGCTTTATTATATGTCGTAGTTAGTATTTTCAACATTAACAAATGGCATATAATTTATGTTATAACACTGTTTGTACAACATTAAAAGCTTTTTAATACAAAAATGTTAATTTAATACGTAACGATATTATAAAGTAGAGCTTTACTTGGTTGTATTAATGTTGTTAGTTTTTCTATGATTAGGTAACTGATTGTCTTATATACATTCCCAGCTACACAAGTATCTACATAAATAGGAATTGGATGAGGCCGTGATCTGGCGCAAGAGGCGATATCTGGTTCAAGATGGTTGCATAGAGGTACCAAAATACCTATTGCGAGTATTTTCCAGCTACTTCAGTCTGGGAGTCTGAGGTACAAAACCGGTGGTGGGATGAAAACATTATCTGTTCTAGATGCTTAACGCTCTGGAACGTGTGTTCGACTCTACCTATACTATCTGAAACTCAAATGGTTGGCTTTACCGATGACATGATCGTAGTGGCATTGGCATAACACAGGGAGGATATCATAGATATTTGTAATAGACGATACGACACATTCAGCAATGATTTATTTATGCTAGTCTGGAGCTAGGAGAATATAAGACAGAAGCAGTCAATATCACTAGCTGAACATTTTGGAGTGGATAACGTTCACATTGTAGCCCAACCGGCCATTAGGTACCTATAGGGGTAACGATTGATGTTTCATATAAGACACATTTCGTTCGAAAGAGCAAACAGAGTGGCGAAGTCTAAAGCTGAAAACGAGAGGGGTGTGATAAATCAGATGTTGTCTGCTAGCTAGTGTAGTTACATCTACTCTCATGTATAGCGTGCCAATTTTGATCAATGCAGTTCAAGACGTATATGAAAAATTGGAAGCTGTTTATATATAAACTGCATTAAGAGTAGGTTATGCATTCCGAATGGTATTGGATGACGCTATGCTTGTGTTCTGGCTTGAATCCATCCCATGCTATACTGAGACCATAACATAGTATGGTATAAATGATGGAATAAATCAATCATAGGCCGATATACTTATCGCCTGATGCTTTTAATCGAAACATGGCGGGGTGGATTAATATTTAATCCACTTGGAGAACGTTAGGCCATGATATCTAATAGTATTTTGCTGGAGAACGTTGATGTAATGACCTAATGTAATGCGACGCTGTGATCCTCGGATCGGGAAGGAGTGGGGATTTACGTTTTAATGGGTTAAAATCTGATACAACCACATGTTTGCTAATCGTCGACATGTGATGTCTACGATCCCTACCTACTCATTTTTGTTAACCACAATCTCTTGTGACCAATAAGCTTATGCATTGTCCTTCTGTATGGGACGTAAGGTAAATCAAATCCGGTAAATACTCGTAAAATTCGTTATCTTTTGAGTACATATATTTCTAGCATCGGTTTTTTCTATCTGCCTAGTATATCTGATTAACTTTAATCAATGAAAATAGATAATAGAATTGTAGCCCTCCTTGGTGGTAACCCGAATTTTCAATATAATCATCTAGCTCAATAAAGCTGGCTGAGAACAGTTTGAGTTAGAACATGGCAACGAAATTTTCAGTGCTAATCTTAACGTGAACCCAATCTGAATTTTTTCGAACAATATATAACTCGTTGCATTTGTGAAAGCTTTAGTAACCACCCACCGATCATATCGTATTAGTAGGTAATTTCAACCTATATTTGGGGAGTCAAACCAACAAAATATTTCCATGTAGGCGGTGTAATTGTAGAAGAAACGTCAAAGTTAGTCGAATAGATCGATTTAGTACTACATTATAAGCGTTCTTTCTCTTCGGAAAAACCTCTTCGGATTTCCTGAACTTTGATTTCTTTATATATTTCTCCCAAAAGTCTCTAAGATCATGGTTGTGGTTCAAATCAAAGATTGTGAGATTTCAATTACCTTTATAAATTTAAAAAATATATTTAACAAAAATATTAGAAAGTGGCAATTTTATACCACCCTGTGTGATTAGGTAAACACTCAGTTATAAGTCTAAATGTTTCACATCTATAACAAAATCGAGTTGAATGAACCGTGATGTACTGCAAAAATTAATTGTGTTTCTGTACTTTATATGTAAGAAACATTACCCAGACCACCCAGGTGGCGCAGTGGTTAAAAGCTGCGGTAATTGGGGCAGGGGAGGTATCGGGTTAGAATTCCGATTCGGGGCTAGATGCAAATCGGTTTTTCACCTTCGATCGTTTGGGTGGTGCGATCGGTGTGAAAAATGAACATATATCTGGATCCCCTGTCGTGTTTAGAATCCATGGGCCGACCCATCTTCCATGTCAGTACTATAGGCTGACATGGGACTATGCCATGCGCAGATGGTACTACGAAAAAACTTGGACCTATAGCCGTACATAGAGTGGTATCATAACGGATCGGTCGCCGGTCTAAGTGTGCGATAGCAGCCACAACAACCTAACCTAACCCAACCCAACATAACAAACCAAAGGATTGTATGAGCTTTCAGGTTCTAAACCCTCTTACTAAATCGCCAATTTAGTTGGTTTGGTTATTTATGGTTTGGTTAATTATGGCTGCTATATAGTAGGGATAATATTGGATTTTGTGTAGTCCTTATTCAAAATTGGACACTTATGGTTAAAGTGGTTTACTTCATTTGCCACAATAGTGGCTACATCTTTAGTCATAGTGTTCTCTCATCTATATTGATGACTGTTAATGTGGGTAAGAGACATTGTTAAGTGCTTGTTTATGCATCAACTGCCTGAAGAGCTATACATCAGTTAAAAACTCAGTTTTCAGTATTTGTGCCATCATAACTCATACATCACAATTAAAAATTATAGCCAATAAAACTATTTATTAACTAACGAAATAGACTATATTTAAACATAAAAGGTTATCAATGATTCATAAACTACAACTAATAATTAGTCTAATTGTCAAATCGATGTAGCGGGGTGATAGAAATCTTCGATGAATTCAATACTTGAATGTCACCTGACAATGCTATTTGGCTTAATAGGAGCTCCACTGGACCATATAATTCAATTTTGACCAGAAGTGCACCGACATTTCCCTAATTTCAAGACACCTTTGAACGATGGAACCACAATGTCAGTCATACATGAAAGTTTTGATTTAATCGTTTACGTACTTTAACGTTGTATTCAGCACCTGTCGATTTCACAAATTATATTTTCTTAATTACCTGTAATTATATCAATACTCGATTACAATTAGCGATACAGAATTATCGTCACAAACTAAATCAAAGTTGGTCAGTATACTGAATTGAACAGAATGAACGTCCACGTAATAATTCCGTTTTATATTTTGATCTCGAACAGTGTATTTGGCCATGTCCAAAATCCAGTAACACAGAAATTAATCGAACTGTTGAACAACTCGAGTAGTTCAGGAATAGAAGTCAACACAATCATAATCTCCGGTCGGTACGAAGCCAACCAATTACTTCAAAATCTCGACAAAAATATAGTTGTCACCGTTACAAGTGACCAGATGGGAAATTACTCTCTTCAGCTACGGAAGCCCAACTATTACATTATATTTGTGTCGAAGGTTGGCGACATTACACAACTCTTTCAATTGGCCAGCAGTAACGTTGAAAATCCTAATTACATATTCGCCATCGTAGACAAAGTTCCGATGAGTTTGTCACCCGAACGATATTTACAAAGCCTCGCTTTTGACGAATTCTATTCATTTGGTGTCGTGTACACGACCGCAGAGTCGAATTTAGTTCAAATTTTGTTCGGCAATTTCTTCAGAAGCTTTAAACTTCGAGCGATACAAAGTTCCGACCACCCAGTTACATCAAATTTGACACAGGATAATTTTAACATTATCACGAATTTATCGAGGGCCTCAACAATCGACGAGATATTCCAGAATACGAACAATAATTTTTATAATAATTGTGTCGTTGTGACATACATGCCGGATGGAATATACAATTTTGAATTAAACGGCCAAATGAGGGGTGTAAATAGTTGGCTATTCGGAGTACTGAGCCAGAAACTGAATATGTGCTATATCGTGGCACAAGTGAACGTGTCAGAAAATGCAGTCGATTTACAAATGGATTTGCATCAATTGGCTGTACTTCATACAAATATAAGTGATGTATCGTTGAACCGAATAGTCGTCTCATCGAACATCGTAAAAAGCCACCTTCAATTTATTTTCCTGTTTGCGAACGAAAAAAGTGTTATTTTGGTGCCACGGCGCCTGAAGCCACGACGTTTTTGGTCATCGCTCGATTGGTCATCAATTGTGGTTTTTGCATTGTTCACCGTCGTCGTTGGTGGTGCCTGGTACATCGTTAAAATTAAACTTCATTTGAGAATATCACTTTTCGATCTAATTTTTGACCTATTCAAATCAATAATCCAGATCCAGGTTACACTACAACATACCTATCGTATTGAGAAGGTGTTGTTATTATCGATGCTGGTGGTCAATTTTGTGTACTTCAACTGTTACCAAACGTTTATGATATCTGATTTGGTGTCACCGGCATACGAACCGAATATCGATACAATCCATGAATTTGTACAGTCGAACAATACACTGTTGATAAGCGATACGGTATTCGAAATTGACATATGTCATTCTATGCCAATGCTTTACAATAAATCACACTTCGTCGGAAATTTGAGTGCCGGCGAGTTAGATACACGCTATTCAATCGCATTAAAAGAGCACGATGCGGACAAAATTATAAATTCGGCTCATAATTGGAATGGCCGAGTGGAACGATTCCATAAAATGAAGCAAATTGTTTTTGAGAATTATGTGTCGTATTGTGTCGGGAGTCGGAAACCGTTGTATGAACCACTTAAGAGGATTGTCCAATTTTCGTTTGAAGCTGGACTGGAGAAATATTGGCGGCTCAAATCAGAGCACGATATGGTGTTGGCGAGTTTGACAAATCAGACCGTGACCGATTTAAGCCGGGAATTTTGTGGTGTGGAGCAGGATGATTTTTATGCAATCTGTTTGGTGATTTTTGTGTACGGGTGGAGCGCATCTTTTGCTGTATTTATTATTGAACTTATAGTTTTCCACGTACATATTCGGTATTCACTTTGAATGTTGATCGTTTTAAAAGCTTTCAACTATCATATTGTAGTCAGATTTTTAAAATAAAATTGATTGTGTTGTAAATTTTTGAATAGTTTCAGTGAACATGCAGAGTTGTTTTACCCAGAGCGCTTTATCGAGAGTGAGCTTTAAACAATTATTCAATAGTGCGTACACATATACATCCTTAACTAACTTGAGATGAATGAATTTTACAGTGATTGAGTATAGATGTATACT
Source organism: Tipula lateralis (assembly GCA_963932295.1). NCBI lineage: Eukaryota > Metazoa > Arthropoda > Insecta > Diptera > Tipulidae > Tipula > Tipula lateralis. The sequence continues at coordinate 187,770,338 of OZ010737.1, read as the reverse complement.
CTGCCTTGTTGGTGATTGTACTTGAACGTGGTTAGGCCACTGCAATCCTATGCGTTAAATGGAATCAGCCTTTCAAATGAGATGTTAAGCCAATGTCCATGGCAAGGCTGTATACCCACCATTTTCCAATTGCAAAATTTATACAGATAACAGTTGAACATTTAGAACTGTTCAAATATTAAATATTTGAGTTCTTGACCATGAATCCTAGCGGATTAATAATAAGTCAGATTTAGACCAAATTTTAAAAAAGTGATAAAGCTGCTTTTTCGTTGTCTGACTACGTTGTGGGTCCTTACCCAATCACCAATATTACCATTGTTGAGCACTTTGAAGAATCATAGCTAAACATGTCTGGTGGCTTATAAAACTGGCATTGAAGCTGGATAGCCAAATACTCTTTAACAAGTCACCTATGTTCAGTGGCGTAGCTATATAAATGTTTTCGCCACTCTGCCTAGATTTTCTGTTTCAATTGGATCAATTGTTGACCATAGTTGGGCATTGACGGTTTGGTCACTTGACAACAGCTCATAGTGAATCACAACTAACTGGTCCCACCATATGCGCAGTATAACCTTAGCCCGTGAATATTCGGCTTCGGTGTCGATGGGCCGGTCTCACTTTTCTTGACATACGTTTTTCTGCGCTTGAGATTATCGTAACGAACCCTTTTTTATCGCCAGTCACAATACGATGCAAAAATGACTTTTTTTTTGTGGTGCTTGAGCGGCATTTTGGATATGCAACATCGTCTTTCCACGTCTCTTGGCTTCAACTCGTATGGCACCCAATTTCTTATCTTTTGGTTGAACCCCTATAGGCTTTCAAACGTCTGGAAATTGTTGCTTGATTTACTCCCAATGATTCTGCAAGGTTTTCTTGCGTTCGACATGAATCTTGATCGAGTAATGTATCCAATTCTTCATCTTAAAACTTTTTCGGCTGACACTCCGCATCGTTGCAGGCCCCCTCGCAGCACGGGGTTTGCGCTTTGTAGTTACGCCACTGCCTATGACTCTTCAAATTATTAAGTTTACTATTTATTAACTGAAAGACTCTCATCTTTGAACTAAAACTCGTTTGAAGAGATGTAATCTATATGAATCTAAAGGTTTGGACTTACTTTGGGAATTTTTCATACAGTATATTATATAAGGGTCCGTGTGAAGATTTCAACAAGTGTTTTAACCAGTTTTAACCATGATTGTCCATTGTCAGGATTCAAAACTAACGCAACTTTTGAATATTATCTATAAATTTATTTTGGAGAGCTTCTAAATTCCAAAGACTGAGATCAAGTATAAACACTTTTTATGTCATTTCTTTTCTCACATTAATCGAAATCCTTCACTGAAATACCAAAGGCAAATAAAGAAAATCAAAGTAAATACTTTTTTCCAATAAAATGGTGAGTAGCCAAAATGGCGGATTATTGGCAAAAGCAAACACTTCTTGGAGATCCTCATATGTATTCCCAGTTACGGCTTAAAAGGCAAACCAAGACTAATACTCATGGTACATCCAATCACTAAGTACACGTGACGTAAAGGTGAAGACGACGTAAAGGTGATGTAAAGGTAAAGTTATTGAACAGTTTATATGTCTTAATTCAGTGTTGTAGCACGATGCCAACTATCATTTGGACATACTTTCGTACTTTCGACATCTCAATATTAGACCTTTGTTGAATTAGATGATTTTCATCTAAACAACCGTGGACACTGTTACACTGCTTGCGTCGTTCGGATTGTGGATTGAAAATGTTCAAATAAACAACAAGATTTCAGTATAACTTCGAGTCATCAGCTCGCATTGGTTTAGTCTTTATTTGTACATGCGATTCGATTCTTTTAATCCTAAATATATTATAGGCAATGGAATGATTCTCGTCTAAGTTACTAAGCTTATGCTTATAAATATTTGGTTAAATACTCTTTTCTGCCATAAGTCGATACTGGTTCTGACCAATTCGAAATCAACCAATTACACGGGCTAAACAAATATATAATCGTTCGTTACCGTTACAAGTTGACAGAATATTCGTATCAATTCCGAAATTAGATTTTTATAAAATCACACTATGTTATTCCAAATTATTGCAAAGAACTCAGTTTACGGATATGTTAAGGATTTTATTAAAATTTAGTCCAAATTTTGATGTAATCCTAAATTATTGCTAAAATCGCAGCAGGGCATCTATTAAGGAAGATATTGTGGATTTTATGATTTTATAAAAATCAAGTCCAAAAAATCATGTTGCTCTGTTTAAGAAGACATTAAGGGTTTTATAACTTTATAAAAATCTTGTTCAAATTTCAGTGTGATCCCATATTATTGCTAAAATCGATGTAGGGCATCTATTAAGAGAGATATTAAAGATTTTATGATTTTATAGAATTCTAGTCCAAATTTTGATGTGATCCCAAACTAGTACTAAAATTGCTCTATTTTGGAGGTATTAAGGATTTCATGATTTTATAGAAATCTAGTCCGAATTTCGATTTGAACCCAAATTATTGCTAAAATTGCTCTATTTAGAAAGACATTAAGGGAATTATGATTTTATAAAAATCTAGTTCAAATTTCGGTGTGATAACAAATTATTGCTAAAATCGCTGTAGGGCATCTATTAAGGTAGATATTAAGGATTTTATGATTTCATAAAAATCTAGTCCAAATTTCGATGTGATCTCAATTTATTGCTAATTTGCCCTAGTGCAAGGGTATTTATTTAGGAAGATATTGAGGATTTTATGATGTTATAAAAATCTAGTCCAAATTTTGATATGATCGTAAATTATTGCTAAAATTGCTGTAGGGTCTCAATTTACGGAGATATTTTGCTAAAATCGCAGTAAGGCTTCTATTAAGGAAGATATTAAGGATTTTATGATTTTATAAAATCTAGTCCAAATTTCGATGTGATTTCGAATTATTGCTATAATTGCTCTAGGGCATCATTTTAGGAAGTTATTAGAGATTTTATGATTTTATAGAAATCTAGTCCAAATTTCGATGTGATTCCAAATTATTGCTTAAATATGCTGAGGGGCCTCTATTTACGGAGATATTATGATGTTATAAAAATATAGTCAGATCCCAAATTATTGCTAAAGTTTTAACTATCCACTAATTGATCATTGCCAGAATTCTATTATATAATTATATGTGTAATCTCTGCTTGCAAATGAGTTAAGATAGACTCAGTTGATGCTAGCCAAACCAGGATGAATGATTCAATTTAATGATTTAGATAATCTGATGAGACCAGCAATTGTATAGAAATCATTCCGACTTATGTAATAACGAAGATCCGATCTAACCTTTTATGAGCTCATTAACAATCTGTGGAATAGAACTTAAAAGTGGAACTTCTGAAGACAACACTTTATAGCAACAATGAACAAGTGATGAGTTTGGATTAAACAGCAATGGTATAGTAGGAATACGAGTACGTGTTCGAATGGCTCCATGTTGCGCCTTTGCTGGTCTCAACATCAATGAGTACAAAAATCAATTAATCGACACCAATGGAGTCAGACTTTGATCCTTTCTTTACCAAACGATGTCATTTAAACTGATGAGACTTAGGCACAAAAATAAATTGTCCATTAGTAATATTCTTTGAACTATTCCTATAATTATTGAATAATCGTATTATTATACTATAATTATAGGTGAAACATTACATTGTACCTCGATATATTACCCATCGTATAATAGCAAAGTCAGTTAGTACATAAAATTGTCTGTAAGATGAACGTTCAAACCGAGTCGTTTAAAATATTCACTGCTATTCTATTGGCAAGTGTTGCATTTGGCCATGGTCAACATTTAGTGACCCATAAAATAGTCGAACTACTGAATAGTGCAAATTATTCGGGACTCGAAATCAATGTTGTGGTAGCCGATACTGGTTCTGACCAATTTGAACTCGATAGTTTATTACATGGTTTAAACAAACATATAATCGTCACCGTTACAAGTGGACAGTTGATAGAATATTCGGATCAATTTCGAAATCCGAACTACTATGTAATATTTGTGTCAACCATGCGTGACATCGAGAAATATTATAAATTGGCTAGCAGCCATATGGAAAGGCCTAATAATATATTTGCCATCCGAAACCCGGTGTCGAGTAGTATAGTTCCCGATCACTATTTACAAAACCTTTTTTTCGATGAATTTTATTCCTTTGGAGTTGTTTATGTGACCGAACATATCAGCTCAGTTCAAATTTTGTTCGGCAATTTTTATCGCAATTTTCGAACTCGAAGTTTGTTGAAGAATTTTAACGTGATCACAAATTTGACAAACAGTTCAACGATTGATGAGATATTTCCGAATTCGTACAATAATTTTCAAAATAATTGTGTCCTTAGCACGTACATGCCGGATGGGATTTATAATTTTGTTTTAAACGGTCGAGTTAAGGGCATAAATAGCTGGTTGTTTGATATACTAAAACAGAAGCTGAATACTTGTTACATTACGGCGAAAACGGATCGTGCGTCAAAGCAGTTAGTACACGTCATGCAAATGGAAATGATACAATTGTCTTATTTAGCTAAGAATACTAGTGCGATCACTTTTAACCGGATCATTGTCTCATCACTTTATGCTAGGCATCGTATCCAGTTTGTTCGACAATTTGAAAAAACGAAAAATGTTATTTTAGTTCCACGGCGACTGAAATCACAACGATTCTTATCGTCGTTCGATTTTTTGTCAATATTCGCGTTTCTTCTGTTCACCGTCGTTGTCAGTGGCGTCTGGTATATCGTAAAAAAATATTTTGATCTCAACATATCAGTGTTCGATTTAATATTTAACATATTCAAGTCATTAATACAAATCGAGATAAGCCTTCAACATACCTATCGGATTGAAAAAGTGTTGTTGTTGTCGCTTTTGACGGCCAACTTCATATACTTCAACTATTATCAAACTTTTATGATATCAGAATTAATATCACCCGCGTATGAAACGGATATCGATACAGTGGACGAGTTTTTGAAATCTAACCTAACGCTATTGCATACTCGTGTCATACCAGCGACGGACATGTATCATCAAATGCCAAGGCTGCATAATAAATCACGATATGTCGGAAAAATGTCCACATTCAATTTATCGACTAATTATTCGATTATGTTGGAAGAGTACGAGGCTGAACAAATAATTAATTCGGTAGATAATTGGAATGGCCGTGTGGAACGATTTCATAAAATGAAACAGATAGTGTTTGAGAATTATGTCGCATATTGTGTCGGAAGTAGGAAACCGTTGTATGAACCACTCACCCGGATTGTAGGCCATTCGTTCGAGGCCGGATTGGAAAAGTACTGGCGCCTCAAATCGGAGCACGATATGTTTTTGGCGAAGTTAATCAAAAGCACCGTTGCCGATGTGATCGATGGAAATAGTGACGTAATTGATTTGGATGATATTTATGGAATTTGTTTGATAATTTTTTTGTACGGTTGGAGTTTATCATTTTTAGCGTTTTTGATTGAAGTTCTTGGTTATCGTCTGCATAATATGTGGCAACGTAGGAAGTAAATTAAATCTTACCATGGTTTTTGAAAATTACTTATATAAAGTGTACATTTTATCATTTTATCATAAATACATTTTATCAAGCTCCAGTAAGCTCTGGTATTTTATAAGTTTGAGGAAAGAGTAACCAACAAGTCATGTGCTGGTGCAGACCAATTTGTTATTTTATTATTTTACTTAGTGAGCCATATAGCGATAAGACAAAAAAAAACTTAAAAAATTGTGAATTTTCTTTATTTTTCCGATTAAATTTATCTAATTTTTCACTCAATTTAATCTTTTTTAATATACAACGTTCCTTATACATAACTTTAATAACAACAATAATAATGATTGCAATAATAATAAAAATATAATAATAACGATTGTAATATTTCTTGGTTTCATTTCGCCTTCGACTATTTCCATTTCGACGTTTTTTGTACGAAGCGAACCTACATTTTTTGATGAACAAACCAAAAGCTCTCCTTGTGAAATGGGGAAAATGAACAATCTGTGGTTATTTTCCAGTCTGGTTAATGCTTAGTCAGTTGGAGTGGAATGTTCCTGGTTCTTAAACACTACATTAGGGTTTTCAATATTTCAATGACGAACGGTAATTTTTTGCTTCCATCATTCTCTTGATCTGAATAAATCTGAAAGAAGAATCCTTATATTTCAAAAAATTTATCAATCCCTATTGGAGTCATAGGTAGTCCCATGTAAAGAGTGCAAAATTTTGGTAACAACTATGGAATAACAACTGAAAAGGAACAAACTTTTTATGGCTATGCGGTTTGGTTGGAAAGCAATTTTAAATCCAGGAGTGGTTATACACTGCCAAATTACGTTGAAAGTTTAGCTCATAAATGTTTTTCATATTGGCTAACCCTGTAACCTGATTTTTCCAACCTATTGAAGGCTTTTGTGAATACTTTATATTCAATTTGAAACCTAAATCCTCTGATTTTACCATACTAACCTGTCGCAGAAATACAACCACGATGGCTTTCGGCTGTTGGTCATGATGAAGTCAATCTTGCCCAGTTAGAATATTTGATGGGGAGAAGAAATTTCGTCAGTACTTTATCAGGAGCTTAATGTAGTCAGAAGTTGAATTCCATTGAGTCCACAGAATGTTTTGAATTTAATTGTCTGGATATTTATCCATATATAAGGCGATTTGGAATAAGTATCGATGCAAATGAGCCGTTTACTATCAATGAAAGATCCCACAAAGTTCAACTGAACGAGTTTCCAGGTTTTTCGTTAGGCCTGGCCAAGCGCTGAATTTCATTTTGTAAATCGTTGCTAAACCTGAAAATTTACTTGAGCATATCTACATTACGATGGAAATAATAATAACTACCTCAATGTGTCAATATTGCAATCATTTTCTCTATCAGATGCTCAACGAAAAGTGCTGGTACTGAATATTCAGAGGAATACACTTCTGGCAATCAACTAACTACTTGTCCAGCTCAATTTAGAAATATGGATTGAATCGGTGGATCTTTGAAAAATGTTTTCCAGTTTGTGCTTTTTTGGAACAGCTCTGTGATGGATACCAACTATTCGCTCTTATAAAGCTTTCGATTGGATTTGATCTAACAAACATGGCCGAAACATCCTCATTGTGATCTCCTTTATATACTGTTTCTCAATCTTACTATCTAAAGGGTGGATAAAACTAAAATTGTTTCACAAAATTGTTAAAGTAATATGCTATATTGCTTACATCTGTCGTAATCACGAAGGTGTTATTAAAAATTGAAAACAGTAAGAGTGGCGGCTTCGTAAATATTGTTTCTGATTATAGAAGATTTATTTTAGAAAGTGGAAACCAAAGGAAAGGGGGAGATTTATCTTAAAAGAGTATTCAACACCATGACATTGTTTTGGATTAGGTCTCGTATATACTATCGGATCTCAACTACATATATCGTTAAAGTACCAAAATTTCGAAGAACTTTGTTATTTTATACAGTGCTTATCATAACTATCTGTCATTCCCAAATATTAAAAACTTTCAATGGTATTTGAATAATGAAATACAAATTCCCATGGAAGTTCATAATAGACATAAAAATTTATTGGAATATCACTCGCATCAATTCTGCTGAAATAAAAAGCACTGTGAATTAACCATTATCACACAAAGTACTTTTTATTGTATTTCAGCTGAATGGAACGCGAGGCAACAGTGAGAACAACACAGTAACAAGCGATCAAAAAGCTCAGCGAAATATGGAATGCCAGGTACAAGTTTCAGCAACGGAAATAGCAAAAGCTCGTTTTTACACTTGTCAATACTACTTAGTCATGGTAACAGGGAAAATCTATAATTTTTTAAGTCAAACCTAGTTATCGACTAATTGATCATTACCAGAATTCCTGCCGAGTCAATTTAATTTTTCTACTTACCCTACCAACAACCCGAGCTTCCATACATTTCCATATAACACAAATATTAAAATTTCAATTCTGCTGCAATAAATCACTATCGGTCACAGTGTTTTTTATTGTATTGCAGCAAAATTGAATGTGAGGCAAAAGTGAGAACAGTCCAGACACAAGTGACCGAAAAGCTACGAAACATCAATAAACTATCGTGTTAGAAAAGACATAGGTCTCAATGATATGAATGACAGGTAAAAGTTTTAGCAACCGACACTGTAAAAGCTCTTATTTACACATGTCAATACTACATAGTCATACGAACTATCGACTAATTGATCATTACCAGAATTCATACCTAATCAATTTTTTTCCTTATCTCACCAACAACCGGAGCTTTCATATATGTCCTTGTAATACAGCTATAACAACCCTTTAATACATATATTCATAATAACCATTAAGAAGCGAAGATTAAATGGGCTCTGAGGCAACAGTGAAAACAGTACAGGAACAAGTGATCACAAATCTTTGAAACATAATTGAACCAGCGTGCCAGATGCAAGTTTCAGCAACCGACATTGTAAAAGCTCGTATTTACACTTGTCAATACTACTTAATCATGGTCCCTAGTTCAATTTTGACTTTTCAAGTCATACCAACTATGATGTTACCTAATTAATCACTACCAGAATTCCTGACTAGTCAATTTTATTTTTCTACATATCTCACGAACAACCAGAGCTTTTATAAATTTCCCTATAATACACATACAAATCCTAACCTAATTTGCAATTTACAATTTTTTTGCATAAACTCAATATTTTATTTAATTTTTTATTGTATCTATACATTTTATCGTCATCATTTTTCCGAACTACATATATATAGTTGAGCTTTTTTGCTCATCCTTTAAAATTTATTTTCCCATTATCGAAGTCTAGCTTTTCAATTTAAATTTTAAAATTTATTTTTTTTTCGTTCGTTCTTTCGTTCCGTGATGTTAGTTTTCCTCATGATTTAGTTTTTTATGTCCCGAAAAAAAAAATAAAAAAAATTGCCGTAATAAGAAAAATGATTTGTCTGTTCAATCACATGACATATACATATATGAGCATAATAAAATATATTATGCGCTTATAACATAGTTGGAACCAATGAACGATGTAATGTGTATTGCAGTTTGAAGGAATAATATTTAATTCACTTATGAATGCCATCTTATTTGTTCAATGGAAATACATAGCATATTGCTGCCTTGTCAAATTTTTCAGTTCAATGACACTGTTAAACACTGTGCATATATAATAAATTGAGTTTTTAATATAATTTGGCAGTTATTGCTTTTCATTGTGAAAAAAATTATGTTCAACTGAAGAATTTATGATTGAAAGTTATTCACAGCTCGACATAACCCCTGCAAAGAAAAATCTCACTGTAACGATATAATAGGCAAATCAGTAACTTACAATACTGGGATTTAATGTAACCTAAAAATGCTCACGGTTTCTTCAAATCTACTCTTATTTTAGTTATAAGTTACTATGTCACACAACACCAACCATCACTTGGTTCAAAAGCTCTTTTTAGTTGGTGTTTGTAATTGGCTTGTGGCTTGAAATGAACAGGAAGGTCTTATTTGGTCCCTTAATTATTCTTTGCAGTGCTCTTATTTGCTTTAATTAAAATTGTTTGACATTGATCGGCCAGACTTGTTATGCCTTGATGTTTGCCTTGGTTAGACAGAATTATGAAATCAATGTTTAGTGCTTGTCTACTGGCATACTTGAACGGCTTTGCTCTGCATTTGGGTGAATGAACTCGGTTAAGTCGTTGTGATAGCATACTACTTTAAATATCTGTGGTTTTCGGTTATTCAGCAACCAAAAACATATTGAGAAACCCCCGTAAGTCAGAACTACACAACCTGAACCGTTTTTAGTATAATTAACGCTTTGACAGTAATTATGCTAACAACGATTCAGATTATACTACCATCATCCACCTATTTGGCTTTTTTCTCGTTCCTCGGTTTGGTTACCAGCAAATTCAACATTTTGAGACACTCAAAATTTTCGGATTACCTAGAAACCCTCGATTATGACATTTCGTATTATAAGTTCCTCGCACATCATCTGGAACAATAATGTTTTTCGCCTGAAGCGCTGCTATCGAGTACATACACTTACTTAGTATTAACAATTTGGCAATAGTTAAATTCACTGTTCTAACCAAATCAGTTAATTCTCTTCATGTTCTTCTGGTCCTTACGTTAGGTCCTGGGCCAAATTATAAATTTATACTGACCGTAGTATTAACGATTAGTTTAATTCGCTGTTCTTCAAATGTCGGCCATTCGTCTTAAGAAATCATGAAATTGAAACGAAAATCTAGAACCTACGGCATATCCTTGTGGTCCTTACTTAAGGTCCTGAATCTGTTCAAAATAAACAGAAAAAATAGTATTTGTTGATGCATTCAAACAATAAATCAAAATAAATTCCCAGTGTGTGTAGTTTCTAATCTTACCAATGTGAACCCAAACTCAACAGGGTAATCCCATCTCTTTAATTATCTGCTTATTAACGACCTAATTTACACTATTTACAGCTTAATCAAGAAAGTACGAGTTTGGATCCTTTGGCATGGAAGATAGATGGGTAGGCTCATGAATTGTGCACAACAAAAGTGAGGTCAGAGATAAACAACATATATCTATAACACACCACTGAATCCGGGACCTACCGCTCCAACTACCGCAACTTTAACCATTGGCTATTTGGTCGTTCTCTAATTGTTTTCGTGTACCCAATATACTGTCGTCTTGTAGGGGTAAACGATGGTTTTTTAATTAATTAATTGGTATAATTAGTCAACTTTCAGGAGAAAATCGATATTTTTGCATTTTATTCGAATAAGTTTGCTACAAAAATTTTCAAAGTTTAAAGCTTGTAATAGCACACAAAAACCGTCAAACTACTAGAACGACATCAATCCGCTTATGTCGTGAGAGTAAAAGAGAGATGACAATGGCAAAAATTCAAGGATTGTTTATCTGGAGGAATTCAACACCAGACTCTTTTATATATCTGTGTAAGACATTCAGAACTAGACCACAACAAATTTAGTCAATAATATATCCAGATTATACAATCTTCATCCCCTTATTTACCATTTTTATCATTCCCCTATTTAGTAATTAGCAAATTAGTGTTTAAGGACTCTCGAATTTTTCGGACTACTTCGAAACTCTCGACTATGACGCTTTATATTTTAAGTAATCCATATCGCCAGGAACAATAATGCTTTTTGTCTGAAGCGCTGCTACCGATTGCATACAATTATAATTCGTTATAATCTTCATGATATCTTTGATTATGTTAGGGCCATCAATAAAATTAGGGCTTCAGATCTGAAGTAGAAAACAAAATTAACTTACAAACACGACTAAAAACTCTTCAGGAACTAGAAGAAGAGATAGAAATTTTACCGATATCATTCAGATTACCGCTTGGAATAATACTAATGGAACAGTATCCAAAACCATTGGTAATAGTTAGCCAAGAGAAATTCGGAATCTTGTCTTAGAAAAAAGAAAAGCTAGGAGAAAATGGCAACAAACAAAGAGTCCATCTGATAAAACGATTCTAAATAATAAATCACAACAGTTTAAGCGAGAAATTCAGAAGCTAAATGAAAAATCGTTTTCTTTGTATCTGGGAAAATTGACCGCTGATGAAGATACGAACTATACTCACTATAGAAGACAACTAAAAGTATAAAAACCCCAATTACGCAAATCCCTCCTATTAAGCGAAGTGATGGCTCGTGGGTTAGGAATAACAAAGCAAAAGCTGAAGAATTTTCTAACCATTTGGCTGATTTTTTCAAACCGAATGAGATTGAATCGGATATTATAATCGAAAATGAAAGTGAGGAAGAGTGGAATTCCTCTAACAACCTAGAAAGAAGTTACCAGTGAAATACAATTCAATCTGAAGTCAACAAAGGCACCTGGATATGACTTATAACCGGAGAAATTTTAAAACAACTACCAAAGAGAATAGAAAGTAGAGACCTAATACCGGGTCACCAATTTGGATTCATATGCAAACATTCTACAATTGATTAATTTCATAGAATAACAGACATTATGGAAAAGGCGTTAGAAGAAAAACAAATTTGTTTGACCTTATTTTTGGATGTGGCAGCAGCTTTTGATTAGGTATGGCACGAGGGTTTAATACATAAACTTAATGCTATGCTTCCGGGACCATTATTTATCTGAAAGGCATTTTGGATTAAGAGAAGAAGATGAGTATTCTGAACTGAGCGAGGTAAGGGCAGGAGTCCCACAAGGCATCGTTCTAGTTCCAGACCTTTACCTACTATATACAAGTGATATACCACAGTCCGACCACGTAAGCATAACAACGTTTGCTGACGACACCGCGATACTAGCAACAGAGCAAACTGTGGAAGAGGCGGGGAATAAACTTCAATGTGCAAGTGATGAAATTCGCCAGTGGACCAAGCGATGGAAAATCAAACTTAATCAATTAAAATCTGCCCATGCCAACTTTACGAATAAATCATTGGTAAATCCGCCGACAATCAGCTTAAACGTTGTGATGGTGCCGAACGTGAACTCTGCTAAATACTTGAGTATGACTCTGGATGTTAAACTTAAATGGAAAGAGCATGTGAAGAAGAAAAGAAAAGAGCATGATCTTAAATATAGACAATTGTACTGGCTAATTGGGCGAAGGTCAAAATTAAATACTGCAACAAAATACTGATTTAAAATCAGGTCCTTAAGCCGATCTGGCTAAATATGGCATTCAGCTTTGGGGCTGTGCCAGGAAAACTAACATGAAACTTATACAAAACTTCCAGAATAAGATTCTTCGGAGTATAGTCAATGCACCCTGGTACATTCGTAATAGTGATTTGCATCGTGATTTGGAGATTCCACATATAAAACACGAAATAAAAAGATTTAAATCGAAGCATGAATCAAGACTAATGGAACATGTCATTTCGGAAGCCTCTCGGCTACTGGATAATGAACATTTGGTCAGGAGACTAAAACGAACCAAACCCTTCGAGCTCGTTAGTATGTGAGCAGCTACATACCAACAAACAGGCACTGTGCATCGCTGGATTAACAGTGACCACATTATATTTTAGTTTGTAAGAATTCAGATGTAAATTGATGGTTAGTCTGGTAAGACTAGTTTCAATAATAATAATAAAAACAAAATTAAATTAGGGCCATCGCTTACATAATCAAAGACATATGGATCTAGAACCAATTTATGTGAAACCAATTATTGGCATGGAAGATGAGTGGGTCGGCCCAGTAATTCTGCAACTATGTAGTCTTTTAGGGGTAAACGATTGATTTCAAATACCTAAGGTTTAGTTAGTCAACTTTTGGGGGGGAATAGGATTGTTTTATTTTTTTATGCGAATAGTTTGCTTTAAACATTTTCAATGTTAAAAGCGCTTCTGGAACGATAATGCACTAGATAACATGGCTGTAATTATTGTCATTTACTAAATTGGTTCATGTAATTCTGATTCATTCCATATTCAAATATGAGGAAATGATTCGGTGGAAAATGGTTACTTAGAACATAGATCTCATCGCTGAAATAAATGCCATTTTCCACAATTTGAGCTTGTGAAAATTTGGAAGCTCGAAGAAGTTGGAGAAATTATGTGTTGTTAAGAAAATTAAAATGATTTTTCACTTAAAAATCATTTCTTACCGATAATAAATTATAAGAATAACGTTAGGTTCTATAGACTAGCTTAAAAAAGGTTCAAGAAAACCTAAAGTTCTTATAATATTCTGAGACTCGGTATACTCCGTTTGTACGTGTTTGACTCGTATGTGAAGCAACAATCTCTCTATGACGGTGCAGGATATAGTTTTCAATTTTCAGATCAATCGATTTGACTTGATTAGGTGGGTTTCTTGCTATACATAGTAAATTTCCCAATAAACAAAGGAAATGTCACTTTTTTGGAACAATAATGTACATAAAATATGAGATGAATAAAATTACAATTAAATACTGTATACTATAAGGATTCTTAAAGCTTTTAAACACACACGCGGTCGCAAATATTGAAACAAAACGCAAAACGTTTTTATAAACTTTATACTGTTTATTATTCAAATGATCTAGTCTTCTGCTTTTTTATGATTATTATTATTTTAAACCATAACCAAAAAAAAAAAGTTTTGTAATTTATCATATTTTGCCTCTAATAAATCTTGGTCCCTTGGCAACAACGCAAAACAAACCAATAACTAACAACCAACAACACTCTGTATACAACATAAAAAGCTCTAATTTTCATTAAGTACAGCGAACACGAAATAACAAATTTCACCAACAACAGTAAGAAGACTGAAACTTTTATATATATATATCGCAAAGAGATTTTTGGACGATGTACAGGGTGGCGTTGAACTTTGATGATGGGTATATACAGATCCCAATAGAATTTTGTTCAAATTTCCCCGAAGAATTTCGCTGAACAAGATAATATGGGTTTTTGTACATTATAGATCATTTTTCATGATATAAAGCCCTGTTTTCCACTATAGTATCCGTGGTGCGCGTCATCTCATGAATTTGATTAAAAATTTTAATCACGTTTATGGTCGTTTTTAGCATAATTTTTTGTGTTGTGTTTATTTTGAATTACGAGTTATACATATAGAGTTTTAACATGTAAAAAAGCTCAAACGAAAAGCTCTTACTATAAATAAAGCAAAGTGATATAAAGTAACCAAAAAATAAATAAATAAAAAAAAAAATTATGGAAGAAAAATTAGGAAAATCTTCTTAATTTTTTTTTTATTATATTTTAAATATAAAAGCATATAAATACGAGAAAAGGACATGAGTGGAAAATTATTACCATTTCATGCTTTTAATTTTCCTCCTTTGCTATGTATATGTGAGTGTGTTTTATATTTATTTCCTGTTCTTGTGTTGAAGTTGGGATTTTATATGTTTGGGGCTTGTTTGAGAAAAATGTGATAACTATTTCCATGTATGTGTATTCAAAATAAAAGAAGATCTATAAAGTTTTCCACTTTGTCGTTTTAACACGTTTGACTCATATTTTACCTCTGTAATGTTTATTTGGTGAGAGCTGTGTATTTTTTAATTTAAAGTTTCCGAAACGAAACCATTAAGCTTTGTGTGAAATTTGTACCAGAGATTTTTGTACATTTAGATGCGGTTTGAATCAATCGAATGAGTCACTATTCGCGTCTGCGGAAGCCAAAATTATCTCCAGGAACAAACTGACTCCATCGATTTCGATTTTTAAACTGCTGTAAACAATTTCAAGATGCTAGATCAGTCGCTACACTGGCGTCGCCGACAGCACCGACCAAAAGATAGCTTCTAACATTCTACAGAAGAATCATGCGGGTGATGTACACAACGTTGATGGCACGTACGGAGTACTTTAAAACCAAGGAGATGTTAGCAGAGGCTGCGCTTCATTCAAACCAATCATTTTTGAGCGTAGTTTTCACTTTACACCGAGAATGTGCTGGGCAGCATCGACAACCGAGGTTTCAGCACTTCTCAGATATTGTTCGCTTCATCGGATTAGTAATAATATCATAAAATGCTGTTGCTGACCAGATCTTGATACTTTCATTGCGTTTCTTTATTTATCAGACCTTCGCAGAAGAACCACGTTGTATATATTCTCATGTTTTCCCTGAATTCTAGGAACATTTTTAATGTAGCTTTACGCAGTGACTAGAACACTGCCTACGAATTTTGTTGACGACCGATAAGATCTCACGTCTTGGACAACCCGAGCTCGCTCTATTGAAATCAACACATGGTCAGTTTTATGAGGTAAGAATGTCTACTCACCACTTTGAGATCCTGAGCGACCGCAAATTACATAATTTTTTTCCCCATTTTCGGTCACAGAGTTCTAGCATTAATGTTTCCAATCACCAATCTGACATCGTGCTCAGGTATAGAGCCAATCAGATTATCCAAATTATTGTAAAATGAGTCTACAGACTATTGACAGGTTTGATAATCTGATGTGCAACCGAAGCTTACACATTTGATTATCGACAGCTTGCAAGTCCAACACACCGGTGTCCTTTTTTACCTCAATGAGAAATCCAACTCCATGATTTCCTTGGTCATATCCACAGTGTAGCAATGTCTAGCCTTGGGACACATGGGCTTTTCTTTTCAGCCATAGAGTTGCTTGGAGCGCTACGAGTTCCAGCAGATACTCTTTCATACATTTGATAAGGCCGTCAAACGCGCCAGGTTTTCGGAGTGACCGCACGTTCCACGTGCCGATCACCTAATGATATCGCAGGATTCACACTTTTATTAGAATATAAAGAGCTTTTATTCTCAAACTCATCGATCATGGTCGGTTTCAAATTAGACTGACAAAGCTTTTACTACTCCTGAAAGTGAAATTTTGTCTGATGGAAGAAGAAACACATACGCTTAAATAACAGAACCTTTAAATTTATTATCAAATGCATCCATCACGAATCCTTCTTACAAAAATATTATTCAAATCGTGTTATGGTTGCCGTTTGAACGGGTCCATTCCTTTAAATGACTAATCTATCGAACTGTATCAAAATAATTAAATATGTAGTTGATGCTGAAATAATGGCAAATACCAGCGTCCAATCATATTTAAATAGCCCGCACGACACAATTGGAGACCGCTTTTGAAGTTGCAACGAAAAAGTTCGCAGCGACTCGATTACTTCAGTAGTTTGCGTCTCCGAGAAACGGGCATCGATTGTAATTTGATTAATTGATCTGTGTAGTAGAACGCCAGTTTTTGAACCCTCTGCCGTCGCCGCACAACTGGCGATAATTAGTGTTACAACACATATTGCGAAAAATGTGAACCACACCATGTAGACGTCGGCCAATTTGACTATGTCTGAATGTGGCCGATATATTTCGTCATATAGTGAAAAAAACGATAAGATTACGTAGCCAAACGAAACGGAAACAACTCCCAGACACTGAAAATAGATTAAATTGGTGTTAGCTATGCATATTTGTTTGTACTGTAGGGTATGGGATATACCGGTATTGCAAAGTGATGGTTAGTCCATTCGACTATGTCATTCAATTTGTCATGAATTTGAGCAAATTCTGCGATCGTTTTTCGATCGAACTGGAAATTTAATAGTTTTGAATCTGGAAATGTGTCCAACTCACACGGATCTTCGGTATCTCGATTGTATGTGTCGTCCTGTAGTTTAAGATAACAGCTGGAAATAAAAACATTTGTATATAGATGTGTTGATACGGGTACTGGTTAAGTACTTACCAAATTAATTTATTCAGGGCACTATACCGCGTTTTTACCACCAACAAAACTAGAACCGTATGCGAGGTAATCATATAGAATGACGCGTTCTGCAAACCGTACGAAACATATACGAGTATGTTCGGAAGAAATTCTATTTCAATAACCAGGTATGTAATCACCAAGTCAAACAAAATCATGACCAGTCCCAGCACTAAAAGTAGCAACGAACATTTATAGTGGTATCTGTGATTGAATAATGGTGACATTTTCTTCACATTCTCGAAACCATTTTCTTTGTTTACCAGCACTCGACGAATGTTAAACGGCACCACAACCAATTTATTATAAAACGTTTCCATCACGATGTCGAGATAGCAGACATTAATAAAAATTTTATAAATCGTTTCTCGTCGCACAAAGCACATAATTTGAGCGACGATTGATACGGTCAAACCAATAACCAGGCACAATTGGCCGATCCATTCCAAAATTGGTGAATCGTACAGGTACACTTTAAACTGTATCACCGTATTGAAGTAAACCAAATATATGTATACGAGTAGCACGATTAGAAGCACTGCTAGATCGGTGAACGTGGATTTAAATTTAAATTTAAGACAACTTTTGTGATTTTCTTGGTTTATATTCGGCAGTTTTATAATTGAGTATCCGAACACTTTCGACAGGGAAACTATTACTCGGCAGGTTTTTTGAAACGAATCACGGCCAATTGGAATATCACTGTCAATATTTAAATTAACGTTTTTTTGAACCTTTTCATGGTTGACTCTGGATTCAGACATTATCAATACACTGTCGCGGTTCACTGAACACAATAAATTATTAAACCACTTTGGTGGCTGTCCAACGACTATTTAATTTTAACTAGAGTTGTTATTTACATATACCTATGGCTTGTATACATAACCATGTACATATATCCATTAACGAAAAGCTATATAAAATGAAATTTCTAATTTATTATGTTACGAGTATATAGCTCGATGGTTCTAGTAATTGAACATATGGATTGGTTGTCGTATGAAGCGTGTTATCAATTTTACTACCGCGAATGGCCTGTTTATTGTAATTTAATTTATTAGATAACGCACGATATGCTATAATGTCTCATGTTGGTTGTTAAGGGTTAACCAATACTACTACTAGCCATGTAACATGCTTTTTATATAAGTCTGAGTGGGAATACATAGTGAGAATAATAATATTGATAAGGAAACAGTGGAACCCTTAATCGGTTTTGAATTAATCGAAAATATTTTTGCCACAAAAAATAAGCCACAAAAAGCTCATATTTGCATATGGGAAACATCGTGGCCGACTGTCAACTCCAATATCTAATACGCAAACTATATCATATACAGGAGAGGATTTATATTTACAACATTCGAGTCCTATTCGAATTAACTTCCAACAAGACAATGATAAACCTGCTGTTTTAATCGAAACGTCGGTAAAACTGGACCGTTCGACTGGGATGTATACTAATTATACAATTAGGTCTTTGCTGTTCGACTTATTTGGTTAAAATTTCTCGATGTAAAAACGTCATATCCTGTACGGTTTTGAAAGAGTATCACATATTGCGGTTTTATGAAAATCCCATTTTTGTGTCAAACCAGGGTCATTTGCCGTAACTTCTTCAATTTTGAAAAATCCTGCGGTTTGGGCCCATCGATTACTTATAGAAGCATATGCTTCTTGAATTTTGTTACAAGATGGATTCTGCCTTAAGTGCGAAAAATGATTAAGAGTGATTTCAAAGGTTTAACGGTGAATATATGATGTCGAACATAGTAAAAGGAACAGTGTTGTAGCATTCGTATGGTTTGGAGTCCCGGACTGAAAAAATAAATCTTAATAAATTAAACTTGGTGGGCAAAGTACAATTTCCAGAAAAGTTCTACTCCCAACTATACGTGATGCCAAGAAATTTTTGGGTCATACATGGACTCTTCGCGTTGCCGACTAAGCAGCAGGGTTATAGGCGTGGGGGAGTGAAAAGTATATATGACCAGCTTTAACCGCTAAGAAGGTTGGATGCTGGCCGTTAATTCTTAATAATGAAATGTAAAAGAAGAAAAAATAACAATATTGATGATCACCCCGAAAGTGGTTAACATAAGTTTATTAATTATCATAAATTCATAAGGTAAATTCAAAAAAAATTTAATTCAAAAATAATCACCGCCAATTGGAACATTTTGGAAACGAACTGTTTTCCATTGTCACTCGTAATGATTTTTAGGACTGAAAATAACAGAAAAACTTCGTTGTCCAGAAATTTGCATATTAGAACAGAGGTTGCCTCTCTCAACGGCTTTAGTAAGACAAATTTGGAATAATGGTCCAAGACAATCAGAAGGTACGAATTATACCGCGTTTTGAGCGTTGATATGGTCTCATTAAGTCTATCTTCAACCTCTGGAAGGGTCGTTCGGATGTCACATGATGTCCCATCTTAGGTCTGGTACTAAAATTGACTGACTGGCTTGTTCATTTTACATATAGGACAGGTTGATACGTAGTCTTTAACATGTTGAGCCATTCGCTACTAATGGAATTGACGACGAAGACGCTCTAATGTTTTAGCTGTACCCATATGTGCTGAAGATGGAGGTACATGTGCCTGCTCAATTAATAACTGAGTAAGTGTGGAAGGAAAGACCATTTTCCAAATAGGTACGTCAGTGTCGTCGTATCTCTCTCCGAATGAATTAATTTGTTGCCTTGGACGCGAAAATTATGTTGATCCGTTAGAACTTGTCTTACTTTAGTAACCTGTTTTCGATACTCAGCGTCCTCAAAAGCGGGAGAATCTAGGTTAATGTGAAGCGGTTCAATCCAAATGGAGATACTGGAAGCACTAGGCGTTTTCACTTCTTCCAACTGGTCAGCAAACGAAGATATAGTAGCTAAGGTGTCACAGTGCTTACGAAGACGCACAATTATAAGCATTAAAACATGAACTGAAATTATGAGTGACTCAACTAACGAAAGTGCACTAGTAAAGTCGTAGAGTCACTAATGATGAAAATTGATCTATACTACGATAACCAAAAGAAGAAGATGGTCATGATTCAACATCGAAAATCAAGCAAAATATTCATGAAAAAACTTAGTTTGTTTATTTGATTGGTCGACTTGGTTCGTGTATTATGCGAGTTGTTCTATATATAAACTAAAGCTTTAATGAGACTAGTTTTTTCATTTGATCGACGCTAGGTCTGTCTGATCAGCGCTTATCATAGCAAGTTACCAAAAATTGGGACAATTAATGGATCGCTTCAAAAGATAAAGCGTTCTTCTGACGTACTGCCACGTATGCTGCAAAAAATATGACAGCTGGCCAAAATTCATTGAGTAAATTTACAAAAAGGGATAATTTGTAGAAGTATAACCTATACCACAAATAGTGTAAGCTGAATATGCTGCCCTAAATTGTTCATCACTCTCCTCAATGTTGATATCTGATCAACGTACGATAACATGTCTTCTAATCGTCATTACGAAGAACACCTGTAAATAGCCTTGCTCCCCCGCCATGAGTTCTGTTTTATATTTCACAACCGACTTTGTAAGCCAACGAACATCCGCTAGTCTGCAAATATATATCTCAAGGCCGCTTTACTTAGAGATAGCAAATAGGAATGTTGCGCTTATTAGCAGAAGACTATAGAAATAGACAAACAAGTATGAACTAAGTGTAAGTTCGTCCAGAACAGGGGTGATCCTTTATATGAGGAAATATCAAACCAATTGTTTCTCTGACTTTTATTAGCACTCCATTATATATCGGATTCAGTAAGAATTTTAAAACTTCTGAAAAGAGTAAATGAGATTTTCTAATCTCGGTAGCACTTGTAATTATGTATAGGGAGTTAAGGTATTTAGGCGAAATTTTACAAAGTTTTTCTTTGCAGAGACCTAAAGTTAATTGCCGTATGTCCAGATAGGATTTAAGGATTTCCCAGGATATTTCGAATTATCAGCGTACGGAATTTGTTGGGATATCAGCCTAATCGGAATGTTTTCTACTTTCTTGTTTGTGAAGTTGATGTGTTAGCGTTATTCTCCAAGTTTTTGTCCAAGTGTTCACTGTATTAATAGCATTTTGTAGTTTCCGTGTTGACTCGACAATATTAGTTTCAGTGGTCATAACTACAGTGTCATCAGCAGCTGTCCCTATTCTGCCTTCTTCTTTATTTGGCGAATCATTTGTATTCAGAAGGTATTACACAGGGCCAAGCACACTACCTTGTGGGACTCCTACTAATATTTTCTACAGTTTTGATTGCTCTTTTTTTTTCTATCCCACTCGAAAGTAACGGTCATTTATGTAAGACTTTAGAAATCCAAAATATTGTTTTATTAGATCTCGTTGAAGCTTAAATTCCAGACCATGGTGCCACACCTTATCAAATGCTTGAGTTACGTGTTGGATCACTGCTGAACATACCTTCTTTTCTTTCGGCGCCTCTTCAATCGTATCAGTGATCCTATGTAACTGTTATTTTGTAGAGTGGCCTTCTCGAAACCCAAATTGATGTGGTGGTATAAGTTTACTATTCACTATAATTGGCTTTAGTCTCTTGAGAAACATTTAATGGTTTATAAGGCTTAGGAATCATTATGATTTCCGCTACTTTCCGCTGTCTCGGAAAATAACTTTGTCTAGAGACAACATTGATTATGTGCTGCAGTTTCTGTAGTGATTTGATTATTTTCGGTGTTATCAGGTCGCATCCAGGGCCATTTTAACCTTTAAAATTTTTTACTTTTTGTTTGATTTCTTTCACAGTGACTGGTAGTGGTTTGAAGGTAATTTCTAGATGTTCGGCAAACAGATCAGCTTTTTGTTTATCGCTGCGAGCCTATGTTCCTTCTTCCATTTTTATAGATCGCACATGCAGTTAAGATTCTGGCTTAGGTTTAATCTCTTTTATAAGTGCATAAATTGTTTAGGATTGTTTTATCTTCAGGGGTTCTAGTTCTCTGCCAAGTCTTTCGAGCTCGTCTTTTTTCGTTAACCAAGCCTTTAACTTCAACTGGGTAGCATAATTTTCTGTAATATACCTTGCTAGATGGAGGTACTTTTCTATGCCGCTTTCAATGAGATTTTCCAGCTCTTCGTCTATCATATAAGCGTTCGAGATCGGCACCTGTATATTCACGCTTTATTCGACTAGCTGTCGAAAGTATTCCCAGTCTGTTTTCTATAAAGGCTGTCTTATATGTTCAAAAACATTGTCGATGATCAAGTTATTTTCAAAAGGCTGTATATGATCTTCAGAATAATAATGGAGCAATCAATAACGGAAATTCAATTGTCATCAGTGGATTACCGGTTTCTTCTGATATAACTCAACAAGTGGTTACTGTTTTTAAAAACATAGAATTTGATGTTTAAAATGATGGTATTGCTGAGTGTAGTAAAATGGTGACCAAGTCGGAAAAAAGTAACTTGTTGTTAAATTAAAACCAGAAGATTTAAAATAAAAATTATTTGAATGTAACAAGCAAAATAAAACTATAATCACAACTGATTTAAATTTGCCTGAAGGGAGGAATATTTACATACATGAACTGGTTCCAACATCAAAAATGGCACTCTATACTGAATGTCAACAATTTAAACGTCACAACAATTGGAAATACTGCTGATACAGGAATATTTCCGTATTTTTGAAGAAGGATGATATTGTGAGTTTTAGAAGGAATTGGGATGAATTCTTTTGCCAACTATAGGTGTTACACTATAAACCTAATATAATTTTCTTCTCTGAAAGTTTTATTAATGATTCAGAGGTATCGTTGTATAATAATGTTGAGGGCTATAATTTTGTTGCGAATTGTAATTTTAAAAATCGGAATGCAGGCGTGGGGGCTTATATTGATATGGCATTGGATGCAAAGGTAGAGTGTTTAAAATTTCAAAGTGCTGATGGTATTAAGATTACTTTTCAGTCAAACAGAATTAATTTTACTTTTCTGGGATTTTATAGATTGCATGCTTTCGCTACCGATTTATTTATAAATAAGTAAGATTTTTGTCTAGACATGATTCATTGTGATGTGTTAAATGTTATGGGAGACATGAGTATTGATTTGAATTCCCAGTGAAGATCTTCTGTAGATTTCATGTTACTGATGTATTCATATGGCTTTTTATCACTTGTCGATCAGCCTACTAGAATTGCAAATACTAGTGCTACTATCATTTACCATATTTTTCTGAGATTTAGGCCAACTCTGGATTCATTATCGTATTCAGCCACTGTTACGGATTTACAATGTTACTGATCATTCTGCTACCTTTTTAAAATTAATGATACCTGTTGCACATGTCAGAAAATTATCTTCTAGTAATACTAAACGAACTAATTTTGCAAAGCTTGAACACTGTTTAATTTCTGAAATATGGGTTGAAGCAAATATGGCTTATGATAGATTCATCTTAACATTCTCGAAACATGTAACATCATGTACCGAATCAGTTGAACGCCGGTTACCTGATAATAAATTAAAAGCATGATTTGATATTAAACTCTTAAATTTAATAAAATTTAAAAATAATCTGGGTATAAAAGCTCAACAGCATCTTCAAAACGTTAGACTACTCAATAGATACATAAATTTAAAATCTAAAATTAGAAAAGCAATTAAGAATGCAAAATTTAATTATTTTAGAAAATTATTTTTAAATTCTAATTATAGCATTAAAAACCAATGGAAAATAATTAATGATGTTACTGGTAACTTTAAAAATTCTAAAAACCAAAGTTTATTCATTTTAGATGATAAATAAATCGTTCTTTTTAACTCCCACTTGCCCAATAGAACTACTGTACCACATTAATACAATGAAATCTACTAATTCTTGTGGATTTGATGGTATTTCTAACATGTGTATCAAAAGAATAGCTATTTTTATTGTGGAGCCGCTATCATTTATCTTTAATTTAAGTTTGACTAGTGATATATTTCCCAATAGTTTAAAATTTGCAATTGTAATACCAATTCATAAAAAAGGTGATCTTACAAACAAGAAAAATTATCGACCTACACGTTAAAAAAACGAGACTAATTTTAAAGCTTTTATTTAAACTTTAATATGGTTTTGCTAAATTTTAAAACAAATCAATGTGAATTTTGAAACTTCAACTCGTTTAAAACTGAAAAGCGTTAATTTAAAACGTAAATATACTACAAACTAATAAAAATCCCAAAATACTAAGAACAAACCGAAAAAGTATTAAAATAAACTTTAAAAGTTTGGTTTCAAGTGTAAAAAAAAAACAATAAATAGTTAAAACTGGTGCTCTCTGTTAAATAAAACTTAAATACTTTAATTTAAAACTTTTAAGTTTAAATGTTGTGTTTAAACGTTCAAAATTTAAAAAATTATATTTTTCGGTGATTCCTCGTTTTTGAATATTCTTTATTATATTTATAACTATAAATTGGAAAATCTAGATTTAGTTATATATAATTGTTTTTTAGTGTTTTTAAGTGTTAAATTGTTCTGGATTTTGAAAACGCGTTCTTAATTTTTCTAAGAACTTTCCGTGTCAAATATCCGTGTTATATAATTCCGTATCATACATACATATTTATTATACGCACATATGCAGCAAATTGTAATTTATTTAATTCGTAGCATAATTTATTTCAATATGTACTGAAGGAATTATTATATGATCCAGACCAAAATACTGGTTACTTAGTTAATCAATTAAAATATTTAAATTTTAATGCAAAGAAATTCAATAACTCTCCGTCGTCGGCTTCGGTGTCTCTAGAGACTGAAAATTCCGAACTATACGATAATACCGACTATCATAAATAACTGAAAAGTTCTGTTCTTCCGGCTCAAAAAGAAAAGGTTAAACTGTTGCTAAAAAAACAATCAAAGAGCGATGGGCTATTGTAGCTCAAAACTCAAATTTGATCGAGGAATTTCCATATTTTTTTGTGGATCCAGAATTGGTAATTTTTATATAACTTAATCTAGAATAAGTAATTTTAATATTAAAATTTATGTCTGTTACAGATAGCATTTGATTTCGATCATCAATTTTGATCATCCAAAATACTTCAAGAAAAGTGGCCAACATTACAAAAGAATATTGTTGTAATTCTAAAAGAAACCGGAAATTCATAAGAAGTCGATGAGTGGAACACTCCAACGCTAACTTTATTTACATTGATAAAATTACTTCCAAGTTCACCAGAACCTATTATAAATAAGATAGAAAAACTTTTGATTTTTAAAACTGTAAGAAAACAATTTTCGAAAGTTAAAGGTTAAAACTAACCAAATCATTTAGTTTCAGACACCAAAAGAAGAATATTTTAATGACAACAAACAACCATACATCATTGCAGTGGGATCGTCGAAGGCTTCGGTAGACCAATATTTTATAGCGATTGACCGACAAATAATATGTTTACCAAGTACTTATGACATAATTAGTGCTTTTAAAATATTATTCTGTACATTATTTATTTTTTCGATTGAGTACGACAACGATTTAAAGTACTTTTTTAACTTTTGAAATTTATGTTTTTAAATTTAATACTAACACTAAACTATCGCCAAGATTTCGCCAAGTGTGTAATAGATTAGATATACTCGAAAATCTAACTACCATTTAAATTTTAATATGTTTCAAAATAAGTTGTTGGTAAAAACTAATCAAATAATTAAGATTTATTTATAACTGAATCATCTGTTAATCCTATTTTTTCTTTAAACTTTTTTATAATTAGTCTAATTTAGAAAAATGGAATCTTTCTTTTGTTATATTTGCAATAAACAGTTTGAATCATTTAAGTTCACAAAATAGCATTTAAAATATGTTCACAATTTATATTTGCCAAAAAGCTTAACATTACAGTGTGGAGTTTCAAAACACTGCACTGTTCTATCTACCAACTATAGAAATTTATTAAAACCATACAATAAAATGCCAGAAATTAAATTAAATTAACCATCTTTCTGAACAAGAACTAACAGAAAATGTATGTCTAGAAGATAGTGACACTTTGGTTTTGAATCAAGTTAAACCGCATGAAAAGGAAGTTATTATTATAGAAGACAATAACAATTCAAAGAACATTCCAAAAAATTACAACTCTGAACCAAATGATTTTGATGATAATTGTAAATTAAACTCATCGATTACAAACATTTTAGAATTTCTATCATCGATTGGTGTTCCAGATAATAATATCAATATATTTTGTAAAGATTTATTATCGGTATTTGAAAACATTTTTTTCTATTTAAAGAAACTGATCAATATCTCCAACAAACAATCGCAAATAGAATCTTTGCAAAATTACGAAACAAAAATTGCTTCAGTTTTGAAGTTATCATCTTCTAAATATCGAAGAAATAAAAATATTAAAGAAAACTTTTGTTTTGTTGAACCGGAAGAAATTGCGTTAGATTTAAGATCAGAAAAAAAGTTTAATCAACAAACACAAAGAATTGAAGAAGTACAAGTACAATGCACTTTTCAATACATTTCACTGATTAAAACAATAAGAAGCATTTTTGAAAATAAGTCATAATATGAAGCATATTTTAGTCAAAAACATGAATGTTTCAATGAATTAAAATATTATTGCTGTAACGAAAAATTAAAAGAGTCAGATTTTTATAAGAACAACAACAATTGTTTACAAATATAAATTTTTTATAATGATTTTGAGGTAGTTTATCCACTTGGAAGTAAAGTTAATATTCATAAATTAGGTGGATTATATTTTACTTTACGTAATTTAAATCACATGCATATTTCAAAGTTAGAACATACTCATTTAGTGTCGCTTTTTTACGTTAATGATATAAAACAAAATTTATCAAATATAAACAAAATTTTGTCGTTAATTAGGGACGAAATACTAATATTAGAAACCCAAGGGATTGTTATTAATGATATTACAGTAAAAGGTACTCTTGTAAATGTGGTTCATGATAATTTAGGGGGAATACTTTGCTCGGTTTCTCACAATCATTCAATACTGATTATTGCTGTAGATATTGCATTTGTACAAAATCAGAACTAAAAAGTAGTACTGTTGAAATTCCTGACCGTTTAAGGACTTATGACGGACACTTGGCATCATTTGAAACCAACGAAAAAATGAAATCGGTATGAAATTTAACTGTGTTTTGAACACTCTTTCTTTTTACAATATAATCGACAATGGATCGGTTGATATCATGCATGATATATTAGAAGGAGCAGTTCCCTTTGTTCTTAAGTGTTTTTTTGAGTAAATAATTAAAAAAAATGTACTCTTGATCAAATCAATAACAGAATAACAAGTTTTAACTATGGATTTTTAGATAAGAAAAACAAGCCAACATCTATTAGAATCAAGAAAAAATCAACATCTCTAGGACTTTCTGCATCTCAAAATTGGTGTTTAATTACTTATTTACCTTTCATTTTTGCCGACCATTTGGAACATTTAAACGATATTTGGTCGACAGTTAACTCTCTTCTGAAAATAATGAGAATAATATTTTCCCCAGTAATTTCAAAAGCTGATCATCAGCAATTATGAAATTTTTTTAGTTCTAACCTTAATATATTAAAATCGTGGGATTTAAACTTATTAACAAAACATTATTTTATGACACACTATCCATCTTTAATTTCGAGGATGGGTCCTTTAATTGATTTATGGGTAATGCGTTATGAAAGCTACCATCGTAATTTTAAAAAAAGTGCTCACTATCTTAACAACTACAAAAGTATTGCGAAAATCTTATCCCATCGACATCAACAAAAAATGTATTATTCTTGGAAGAATCTAGATATATTCGATTTATATTCTTTTGGAAAAATAAAATATATAATTTCATGATGATAAAGATCTATTGAAATTGTTTTTCAATTCTACTGACGAAGCTTCAATTATCAAAATAAGTTTATTCTCGTATGGGGGTTATACTTATAGGGTCTATTTATTACACTTCCACAAAATGAAAATAAAAATCCTGATTTTTATAGTATTAATGATATTATTTCTGTGGAAAACAAAATATATTTTATTAGGCCCGCTTCTAGGACCAATATTATTTTTTATTTATATAAATTCTTTATTAACTTTGAATCTCCATGGTCAAATAACAGCATTTCCTGATGATACAGTAATTTCATATTCAAATATGTCTAATGTTGGATTATTTGATAATATGCAAGATGATTTAACTTCTTTAAGTAAATGGTTTAACATGCAATCATTAGTGTTAAGTGATAAAAGCGTTTTTATAATATTCAATACATATAAAAGATTGTAAAAATGGCTGTATTGAGATCAAGAGGGTTGACCATTATACATACTTAGGAGTATGGGTTGATCAGCAGTTAGATTTTAAAAAACATTTGAAGGAAATGCAGACTAAGATTTTTATTGGTATTACGAAACTATATGTCTTACGCCGTATTGTGCCCGGAAAAATTTTAAATTATTTATATTATTCTTTAGTTAATTGTAATTTAGAGTATGGAATTGCAGCTTTGGGTGGTTCATTTTTAAGTAATATTGGCATGTGAATCAATATGCAAAGATATGCAATTAGAGTAATTCATTTTAAAAAGCGAAATGATTCAATCTCTATTTCTTTTTTGAGAAAGATAACATTCTACCGTTCCGAAAGCTTTATATTTATAAAGTTTTAAAGATATATAAGATAAGTTTTAAAGCTACCGTTCCGAAAGCTTTATATTTATAAAGTTTTAAAGATATTTTATTAACGGTCGGGATATTTAAAATATATAAAATCTAGACTTTAGTTATGTGGAATTATTTGTTCCATTTACAAGTAAGGAACGGTGTAAAAACTTTTATAATTATAAGGCGCCATATTTATATAATAAATTATCAACGACAATAAGATCTGCACCTACATTTTTAAACTTTTCAAGAAATCTTAGAATTTGGTTATTGGAAGTTTCTGATATTGAATGTTGGTTATAACACAGTTGATGCAAGGTTCATCCAGTTTACTTAGAACGCTTTATAATAATGTGTGTTTATTTTAACTTCACAGTTAAATTAAGAATATTTTAGTGTATTTAAATCACTTAATATGAATCAGAATTTTTGCTCAAAAACTACTTGTTAGTTTCTAAAAATTCTTACTTTTTATTTTATTTTTGTTATATATTTTTTTCACGATTATATCATTTGTACATAGAATTAGATAAAAACAAAATAATAAAAAAAAAATATCAACAGGCTAGGGTTCTCTTGTTCGAATTATGTACTGTGCATCTCTGTGAATAAATCGGATGACTTGTCGATACGTAGATTAAGAAGGTAATTTAAACCTATATACGGGACAAAACACATACCAGTATATTATTATCATAATCCTAGATAACCTGGGTCTATAGTTACCCAAACTACGCGTACACAGACAACCGCACGCTTCTAAAAGTTCCACCATTAAATTTCATTATGATTCGTTCTCCTCATATACATACATACATATAATGTGTATATGTATCTAAGAGGCATAAAAATGTGATAGCATTCTTCCGCTTCTTTTAATTTAATTTAAGTGTAGGTAACGCAAAAAAATTAAATTATAATGATAATTTTAAGCCAAGGTAAGGTACAAAAACAAAACATGAATATTTTAAAATTATTAAAAACAAAAACAGCGAAATAATACGCGAGGTAACAATATAACTATGTACCTACACACACATTCATATAAAGCTTATATATATATATATATATGTACATTCACTTTACATCCTGAGGATAAGAATCTGGAAAAGAAAACTAGAAAATTATTACTCCTCAGAGAATTTTCACTTGATCTTTGCGTCTACACAAAAAGAAAGCTTTTTTAACACTCTTCGTTTTATTTTTCATCGTTCTCGTAATTTTCTCATTTTCCTGTTTTGTTTTTGATACACTTGTTTGTTATAATACACACACATACATACATACAAAGAAAATGAGGTTAACAAAACACAAAGTGAAAATTATAATTTCTTAAAGGCTTTATATACACGTTATTTGAGGTACCTGCTCGTATTCATACATAAACATAATAGAGTTGTTGTTATAAAATTAAAGTGTGTTGCCGGTGTTGCTGTCAGAAGTGAATGTAACAAACAAACGAGTGGTTTTTCATGAGTTTTTCCTATCAGATTGTCAAAAAAAAATGTTAAGATTGTGTGTACCTACAAACTGAGGTGTAGCATAGAGAACACAAAATATATATCATTCTGTTGTTTTGTGTATTATACATACTGCCATCCGCCCCACCCACATTCACACCCCATATTTGATGTTTCTTAAAGACTTTTGTTTGTAAAACGGAACCGAAAATACAAAACACTATAAATTAAGTTGTTTTAGATTCGTGGTGAATTAATTTGCAGAAATGCTTTTTATGTACGTCGCACACATCTTTGTTGCTTTTCTCGTTTTGTTTATGGGATTTAATTAATTTTCCACTTAAGCTTTAATATTTTAATCGTGTTGGAAAATGAGGTTGCTTTACGGTTGCTTAATTTACTCTATATATATGTATATACTGTATACCTTAACAGTGTTAATGGAAAAAAAAAGAACAGGATCGAAATTGTGACCCGTTCAGTTGCAATACCGCTTGATTCAAACGTTATATCAGGCTTTTGATTGTTTATGTAACCTGTGGCACCATCCATTTTGTGTAAGCTGTGCTTTCTTTGTTTCGACAGTTGTCAGATGTGGGATGGTCATAAACGGCTTTATATCTCTGAATCATCTACTAGTGTACAGGAGGCTTCCCCGGTGAACCCTAGTAACTAGGCCTATTTATAGTCTAATTGTACAGAATTGAGGTGGTTAACGTCTAATATAAGCTCTAAATCTACGGTAGAATCATAATCGTCCAATCTGAATATTTCGAATTCCATTCTTTTCTATCACAAATCATCATTATATTATCTCGAAACGAAATTAATCGATTTATGCTTGAGCAACGTTTACCAAAGTCGCCAACAGTATACGCAAGACGTGAGCGTGCGTACACCTGAAAATATCGAAGATATCGAATGAGGACAGCGCAACCATTACGGTCAATTTAAACACCTATCGCACCATGATAACCGAATTTTTTGCGCCCGCTCTTTATGGTATCGATGTGAACGAAGTTTGGTTTCAACAGGATGGTGGAACTTGCCACACATGTACAATCGATTTATCGGGCGCATAGTTAAAGACAAGTGTTGTTCTGATAAACAAGAGACAATTGAGCATTTGAAGACCAACATTCGTGATGTCATCGCTGAGATACGACCTCATACACTCGTAATGACCCACCCTTTGTGTGCTAAAAGAAGAAGGTTTTAATTGGTAAGTAATCCCTTCTATACGGACTCTATAGATATCTCAGTTTTAACAACTTATTTAGTTATTTCGGGTGTCCGGCCAATGACCCTATATATTTCTCGGATACTCATGGTAATCTTAATTAAAAACCCAAAATATAAAACATGATATGAAGCTACAGGAAATCAAAGCTCCTGAACGGGGTTGTAAAGGTACCTTCGAAATTTAGCAGCTTTTCAATAAGGTCAAACGCATATGGAAATTGGGTGATTATAAAGAGGCCCTATTGTAATTCAACCTTGAATTGAGAAGACCAATCAGACCAATATTGAAAAATTTTGGAAATCATTTACAAAATTGATAACAGCCCGACTTCAGAAGGAGCTTCCAAAAGGTCACACAAATGAAATTGATATTCTTTAAAGAGAGTATATGAAAGCTTTAATGAGTGAACCAGCCAAAACAATTAGGGTACTTAATGGAGAGCTATCTACTAGGCTCTTGAAAAATGTTGCCTCAGTCCAACGACAGAGACCAACTTAGAGAACTGAATTTAGAACCTCAAATCTGTTTGTATGTGGTTCATTGGATATCACGGCTTCCGTAATACACAATTGAACGCAAAGAAACATATTAGCCTTACATCCTTTATCTTGCAAGTGGTGGGGAAAATGTTGGATCTTATGTTGATTCTTAGAAACGAGATTCTCTCTAAGAATACTAGTCATTAGAACCAGTTCTAGTTCCTAGAAAGTCTGGATTCTAGGGTTGATAAAACAATGACTGGCAAACAAATTTTTCCCGGTGCCTTAATTGATATTAGCAAAGCTTTCGATAATACTTCATACAGCTTTTTTGATAGAACGGTCGGATGAAAGGAGAGGCAAACCCTATGGCAAAATTGATTCGTCCAATGCTCAAATCTAATTTGGAAGACGAGTCGGTCCTCTTTAAGACCGTAAAGGGGTGCCTTCAAGGAATAATTATTTTCTTTTTGCAT
The DNA here is from genome assembly GCA_963932295.1 of Tipula lateralis. Taxonomy (NCBI): domain Eukaryota; kingdom Metazoa; phylum Arthropoda; class Insecta; order Diptera; family Tipulidae; genus Tipula; species Tipula lateralis. Next base: position 187,737,667 of record OZ010737.1, on the reverse strand, counting down.
TGGTAATCACCAATGCAAAAAGAAAATAATTATTCCTTGAAGGACAAGCTTCGGCTTAGACTGAGCAACCATGTCTGATGGAATATTCTCGGATTTCATACGATAAGCCTAGACTAAGTGTGACAATCGGAGCCCAGGTAAAACATTTTTAACTAAATTCACTGCAAGGACGAGATTATTGTTAGAGCATCCGGTTTGAATGACAAAGCAGTTCAATAGACCAAATGTAGACCAACAGATTCTTTCTCGATTTGTCAAAAGCTTCATGGTATTACGTACTAAGAATTGAAGCTCTTATCGCATCCATGGTCACCTATAGATACATTCTTGAAATAGTGTGCAAGAAGAACAGAGGTGGTATAGTTGAATCACAGGAAAATTTGAAATAAGTGGGAAGGTCCTATTAGAGCAAATTCCACTGTATCTACATAAAAACGATGTTGCCAAAAATGAAGCGAAAACTAAAAACAGGCAAACTAATCGGTCATTGGCTGGCTTGCATCAAGCAACACCATTGGACATGTTCTGGTCATTTCTAAATTTATCGGGTGATCATATTTCAAGACATTCAGAAATCTATGCAATTAGGAAGGCTGATGTAACTTAAGACCTTAATGGTGTCTTTGTGTGCATAAATTGGAATCATACCCCACCTACAGGTATGCGGCATAACACTAAAACGAAAACCATGTAACAAATGCCATATTATCATCAAAACACTGCGTTATCTGAAATAACTAATTAGATAACGTAAATAAATGTGACATGCCGCTTTATGCCCCGAAATCGATCCATAATAATCAACAATCAAATTTCTTGTACCATTTAACTAATTTGACACATATTATATATTATGTTGGGTGTCAATCTGATATCAAATTATAATTATACGGACAAGTTGGTGAGCAACCTGTACATTGGATTAATAATTTTTGTGTTCGGTGTGGTTTGTGTTGAATATGTCGCCATCAGACGATATACAAACATTTCAAGAGTGTTCTCGATTTATATTTAACTTGGTAAAATTTTTTGGGTACTCACTGTTTAAATTTCCGGACGGAAACTTAAAAAAATATAAAATTGTTCCTAAAGTGCAAACCAAAACGACGTTTATCGATGTTGTGGTGCTACTAACCGTGACCCTCGTGTACATATTTTTATTCTACTACAATGCAGTGCTGCAATTTAGAACAGACATGACCGATTCAATAATATTGGAGTTTATAGGACAATTATGTCTGATAGTTGGTTTGACCGTTTCGTTCGGTTCGATACTGCTGTGCTACGTGCGTCGCGAAAGGATACTTACAATTTTCACCAATATCTGCTATATCGATATCGGATTGGAAACACTATACGAGAACCTCGTTGTTGTGCCGCTAAGCAAGCGGAAGATGTGCAAATTGAATCGGGGAGATGTTGTTGTACCACGAATTCTGGATTACAAAAAACATTTTCAATTTACGATCCTAGTCGTTGTGACCGGACTTACCATAATTTGCTTAAATCTAGCTCTCTCATTCTCTTTACTGGGAATTAAAAGCAATACAGGTGTGATCGTATACGCATCCTATGGTGTCCAGAATGCGTCTTTCTTCATTATCACGACTCAAATGGTGTTATTTCTGTTGGTTATTAAGACGCGGTTTGCAGCACTCAACAAATTAATTTGGTAAGTTAAGCTTTGTACTTACTGATAGTTAAACTCACTGGGTTATTATTTTCAGCTACTATCTCAAACTAGAGGACGAGACGATTAATGCAGAAGTTGAAGAGATTTACAGTTTGGAAAACTATTTGAATGATCCTGCCACGTATCCTATAACGTCAAAGTTTTTTCGAAACGAGTTCAATTTTGAACGAAAAATTATAGCTGAATTTGGCCGAATTCACGACAAACTGAACGACGTGGTTGAGTGGATTAATAGTTGCTACGCAGCTCAGGTAAACTATATAATTAAGTATACATCCACTTTATATGTACTTAAACTTAATATTTATATAGTGTCTGGGAGTCGTTGCTGTTTCATTTGGTTATGGCATACTAACATTTTTTTCACTGTACGACGCGATTTGTCGTAACACCGAGAACACAAAGCTGGCAATAGTCTACATGGCATGGTTCATATTTTACTCAATTTGTGTGACATCGTTAATTGTAGTCAGCTGTGCTGTATATAGTGACGGCCGAAAAACTGGAATCCTGCTCCACAAATCGATCAATCAAATTACAGTCGACTCGTATTTACGTGACACAAAAATTGCCGTGATCATTGATTCGTTGCGGACGTTTTCACACCAACTTCAGAAACGATCGCCGATTGTGTCGTGTGGCCTATTTAAATTCGATTGGACATTATTGTTTTCTATAATTTCAGCATCGACAACGTATTTGATTATTTTAATACAATTCGATCGTTTGGCCGGTTAACGGTTAAAGTTTTATATGTAAAGATGATATGATAAATAAATGGTGGGAGGTATGCAAATAGTGAGGTCATTGTCTTACTTTCAATAAAACGATTAAGAACCCTCTAGTGTCAAAAAAACAATGACAAATTGAACACACTCAAGATGACAATGATAGCAAACACTGCAATATAACAACGTGATCTGCGTATGAGCTACCATGTTAAAAGCTTTGCCATTCCAGATCGAAACACAGATTCCAATTCCAGCAAACCAACTAGCTTTGAAAATTCATTATATTATATAATAGAGAATATTCAATAGAATCGATTATGGACCCTTTGTGACCGATAACTCTGTGTCTGAAAAATTATATTCTATTTTCGGTGGTTTTCATAAAGAGGAGGATAAACTTATAGCTATAGGGGTTTTTAAAATTAAGAAGTTGCTCCAGATTTCTTTAGGAGTTAACTTCAAGATGACGGTAGAACTATGCCAGCAGGAGATAAAGTTGTCGATAGTTTCACAGATGCCTGCTTTAAGAAGAAAGCTTTGCATTTTAGACCGAGAAACAGGTTCCAATACCAGGGTATATTACTGCACCTACTCCAATCTGCTCAGAAAAGAACTACGCAAATAAGCGTAGAGACGATCTTTCCCCTCAGAAATACGTCTATTCAATTTAGTCATGTGGTAGCTTCAGGTCTAAAATAGTTTAAAAAAATGACTCTGAATTTCCAATGAAAGGACGATAAACTTATAGGTTTATGGGGTGTTTTGGAATCTGAAGTAGCAAGAAATAAAATGGCCCATAATTTCACAGATTCCTGCTTTAAGAAGAAGCCTCTCCTACCGGAATTTTTTGTTTCTTCCCTAGTTAGTCTTTCAAACCATGAAACTCTTGTATAAATAAAGGTAGTTTGGACCCATTCCGATAGTTAATAATCCAGAACCATACTAAAGGTTCCCCAGTTCTATTTTTAGACATTTGAGTTTAATAGAAAGATTTTCTAACCAGGTTTTACAATCCATATTCAGGAGATAACGGTGATCAGAAAAGGAACAGTTGTTCTTCTTGTGCGTTTCTAGATATGGAAGTGGGCTTGCACCCAATAATATTTATACAGAGGTTATTTCTTAGAATGAAATCAAGGAATTACTTTCCTAGTCCTATATCCAGATTGTATGAAGTGAATTCACATAGCTCATCAGGATGCCTTCACATTTTCCGCTTTTTAGCATCCGTTCATAAATTTATTTTAATTCTCATCCAGCTATGTTTACTTCCCCAACAATCAATCTCATATATCAACGTGACTCTTAGCGAGCACACTTGACCATTACCTAATTTTTGCAAGTACTCAAGGTTCTTGGAAATGTTGTACAAAATAGCAACTGAGGATGGATGTTTATATGACACCTAACTGCTAGCCTTTTATAAGAGCACACTGTTGGAGTGTTAATTTTGACATAAATCAAGAGTATTTCTGCACTTTCTGTAACATTATCCCAACGACACCAAAACACCAATAGAATGTAAACCTTACATATCTGTTCTCGGCTCCTTCAATCTGGCAACATTCTAGTTTGCAGTGTTGTGCCGTATTGTCTACATGACGTAGACAATTCATTGTCTACACGTGTCGACAATGTATGTCGACAATTAAAAAAGTTGTGTCGACAATGCAGACAATGTCGACAATTGATAAAATATTGCGTACCATACCGAATAATATGTTAGTTTATTATAACTATAGATAATCAAAATATTTATATGATTATATGGTTTGTTTATTTTAAGATTTCAGGTATTACCACTCAATATCTGATGTTTAGCCACGCTTTGACACATTTTGATAAAAAACTTTTGTTTTTTGATTTGGTCATTTCTCACGTGACAAAATCAAACAAAAAAAAATTTAAAGCAGTAAATTAAAAATAACATAGTTTCTGGGGCTTTTCACGTTTACAGTGGATCACCATCGGAGATACTTTATACATTTCTTAATTACCATTCTATTCTACAAACTAAAATTGTTTAGTATGGGTATCAGTTGTGTTCATTAAGGTGCGTCATAGCTTTCGAAAACAATCCTTACTTTTTTTTTACTCGAACATGCTTGCAATTCTGATTAGTTCAAAATAACGTTTAAAAAGTTATTAAATGATGATTTCTAACATTTTAAGGTTTAAGCTAAAATATATTTATTTTATATTGGGAATTTTCTTACTTAAATAAAATAATAAATAAAATAATATTATTTTCGCTAATCTGTATAGTTATAATAAGCTAACATATTTGGTATACTTCGGAACTGTTTATTAATCGTCGACATTGTCCAAGAATTATCGACATTGTCTACGAATTGTCGACATTGTCTACGAATTGTTGACATTGTCTACGAATTGTCGACATTGTCTACGAATTGTCGATATTGTCTACTAATTGTCGACACCAACATGTCGACAATATCAAAATACGCGTAATGGCACAACACTGCTAGTTTGTGATTAGGTTAACTGATCAACAGCATGCAAGATACTTCTGTGGCAACCAACTTACTACTGAATATTCCTTAGATATGGAATGTTTAATAGGATCGACAATAGAGTAGAGAGCAGTGTCTCTAACATATGAGCTTCTATTTTCGAAGATTTTCATAGAAACGAGGATAGGTTTAAGGGTTTTTTGGAATCTGAACTAGTTCCAAATTTTTTGAAAGATATCTTCCAGTTAAGGTAGGATTATGGCAACAAGAGATAAAGTGGCCGATAGTTTTACAGATGACTGCTTTTAGAAGAAGAATCTATCCTAGTGGATTTTTGATTATTCGATGGCTTGTCTATGAAGCCATGAAGCTGTTGTATAGATACAGAACTATATTTTAATCAGTCCCATTTAGGTAGTAAACAACTCAGAATAGTTCGGTTGTACTTCTTGTGGGTTTATATAGTGATGAATGTGGGTTTGTACCCAATATTACTTACACAGAGGTTAGTATTTAGAATGAAATCAAGGAACGACTCTCCTATTCCATTCGTGTCTCTATCCAGATTGTATGAAATGATATTAATCCAGATTGTATGATCAGGATGTCTTTACTTTTCCAATTTTTAGGTTCCCTTAATTCACTTCCTAAGATAAGGTATGTCCACTTCATCATATGGTTGGTAAGCTAGATTAAAGATCTGAATGGTCAATCTCATTGTTACGCTTTTGGCTTTTAGCGAGTACACATGACCATTGCTTAATTTTTTCAAGTACCTTTTTACCACTGATTTAAGGTTCTTGGTTTAGGATGACGTCTATCACTTGAAGCGAAATTTTGTGTAAAATAGCAACCATGGGATATAGTCATGGGTGTTTATATGAAGTAGTTTCAGCATTCTACTGCTAGCATTTCATAAGGGCACACTGTTGGTTTATCAATCTGAACAAATATAAGGCTTATCAGGCCTCTCGTTTTTATCAATGTGTCTTGATTACAACAGATCTGAAATTTGCCTTTGGTATATCCAACCAGTCAACATTCTAGTTTGTCGTTGGAAGATCTTTTTTTTTAAATTTAGCTTTAATTGGGTGCAGGGCAGTCTGTCGGACCTCCTGCGCTCAACGCGCGGTCCTTCAAATAACGGTTGATAGCTGCCTTAAATTTTTGAATTTTATACTCAAACGGAAACTGAAAACCGGGTAACGAACTCCACTTCGTAGATGTCCACTTCGTAAATTTGTTAACTTTTGTAGCGTTGCTTGGTATGGTAGGCTAAATTGCTCAAGCAAAACCACCAAGCAAGCTCGAATGGTAGATATATTTGGTTTAATCAATTCCCTCATCCATCGCATAAGACCTTACGCTCCCGCCACACTGGGCTCACCTGTACAGCATCGAAAATAAATATATACAAAAACAAAACAAATGCCGCGGGGTTAAGTCAAGTTATTAACCTTTTTCTCTTTTTCATAAAAAAAATGCTGCGAGAAACCACCAAGAGAGGCACCAGAAACAGGGAGAAGACAAATAGTCACGATTCCGGCGGAGCGAATACTTCGTAAAAAAATAAATAAAAAACAGAAATAGATGGCAGCTATGGGTTCGGCAGAAAATATGCCAAGTCACGCTCGAGATTTTCGAGATGTGGCGAAAATCTCGAGTTGCTGAGAATGGAGATTCGCGGAACACCAACCAGGGGGAAAACAAGAGCCGTGATGGTCAGCGAAAAACAACGAGATGGACAGAATAATTTGGACCGTCAAAGGTGACGGCGAGAAAACAAGAGTCATAAAACAATAGATTGAAAAGAAAGAAAGAAAAACAAATCAAGAGGTTGGATGACGGTCGGAAAGCATTTCCGTATCCAGACCATGAGAAATTGAATGATTTTCTTTCTAAAAAAAAAATCTTGTATAGTAAGAACTAAATAAACATATTTTGTAACGTTTTAGTTTTGGTGTTTTTTTTTTGGTGTTGTTGTATACACATAATTTGTTTCTTGCGTTGCGTTATTTTTGTTATTGGTGTCAAAAGTTTAAAACTGAAAAGTGCGGTGGTAAAAAAAAAAAAGGGAAACGAAGACTGTGAATGTGAATTTAGTGTTCAGTGCGGTAATAGCCCCAATAAAAAAAAAATAAAGATAATAAAAACATTTATGAATTGCACAAATTATTTATTGGGGACAATACATAAAAATTGATTCGATAATAAAACGAAACAGCAGACAGTGATGGTGCATGTGGTGCTGGAGTAATCGAGCCAACGTTTTAGCCGAGAAGCACACGCGGCCCTGCAATACAGGTGAGTCTTCCCTTGAATTAGTTTTCCCATCCATATTTTCACTCCCGATCCTAATTTATTGTTCTGATCCGCACCTGATATTATTCGAGTTGCATGGTGGTTTTTATAGTGGTATTTTTGGATACCCCGCCCGAGTCCACTCGCTCATATATATACAAGAGCAAAGCCGGACATACGTGCTGGTAGACTGGCGCCCAACTTCCGTTTTTTTTATTGTCTACCCAAACCACAACCAACGCGGAACAGCACGTTACACTTTGTAAAAAACAATAAGAAAATGTAATCAATAGCAGGCTCTGAATTTGAAGACAAAAGACGGCTTTGAGTTCTCAAACAAATTTTTTTTCGATTAAAAAATAGAAAATTCGTGAGGATCAATGTATCAGGCACTTTCCTTAGTATCTAACGTATTAAGACAAATCGTGAAGTGTTTAAATTTGAGTGGTTACAGTAATAGTGAAGTACAGAGACGTTAACATGTAAATCGATTGATAGCAAGCTTTTTGGTAAGGTAATTCGAATTATATGTCTTGTAAACTGTGTTTAGCGCCAAAGGTGAGATTAAGCTACCCCAAAATTCTTATGTAATAAAAATTAAATTACACGGTGTATGACAAGAAATTAATTAACGTGTCAACAAGAGAATTGAGTTTATATATCGTGCTTTATCCAATTTATTGCTATACCATAATAAAATTATTATCACGCCCTATAAGGGGGCCAATTACAATACACGCAGTGTAATCCAACCACATATACGAGTTTAATCATCATATCGAGTTAATAAATTAGAATTTCGTTTTATCTTTAAATCAATATATTATGTACATAAGTATTTATGTATATGTTGGGTATATAGAGGATAGGTCGAGCTATTTAAATATTAACTTTCGATTCGATACACTACCATAGTGGCATATCATCATTTTAAAAATAGACAGTCGTTCGACAACCATCAACTTGGTTCAACAAAAGTTTGTGTGACATCGCGTTCTTCTTGTGTCGTCCAACATGTCTCAAATAAGTATAAACAAATTAAATTTTAATACAAAAATAAGTCCTAAGGACGGTCAATATGGCGACAATATAAGTGACGATAGTGCCGGTTTGTGTAACATCTCAACGTTTAAGGATAGTTCGCGTTTGGTATTTTTTGTTTCGAAATTTTTTGGATACGCGCTCTTTCAACTACCGAACATTAATTTACAAAATCACAAAATTTGTCGCAAATTCAAAATCAAGACGACACTCATCGATTTGGTCATATTTGTGACAGTTGTCCTCATATACGGATCGTTGATTTACTACAACGCGGTGGTGAGATTTGAGATACGCAATTCCGATTCGATGATATTAACGGTTGGCGGGCATGTTTGTTTAATTGTTGGATTGGCTGTAGCGACGGCCGCTATAATATTGTGCTATATGAAACGTGAAACTGTTTTCAAAATATTTATTAACTTATGCTACATCGACATCTTGTTGGAGAAGTTTTACAATAGTTTAGTTGTGGTGCCGTTTAACAAACGGACAATCGAACGATTTAACAGTTTTGAAAGCTCTGATAAACTACCACTAATACTGAACCACAAATACCATTTAAAATTTTCGGTAATGTTTCTAATAGTGGGACTGATTATAATTGCGGCAGATTTGGGGGCCACATATGTCCTCATTGAAACAGAATTCAATTCTAATCCACTCGTATATGTATCGTATGCCCTACAAAACGCGTCGTTTCTCATTATTACGGCACAAACGGTGCTATTCCTATTGGTCATTAAGACCCGATTTTCAGCATTAAATAAATTGATTTGGTAAGTAAAATCCATCCTCGATAATTGCCATCTGTCTCAATTTTTACTTTCAGTTGTTATTTAACTATACAGGACGACGCAAACCGGCCAGAAACCGAAGAACTGTACGATTTAGAAAATATCGCGGATGATCAGTTGACCAATTCAAAATTTCTGCGAAATGGATTTCAATTTGACCGCAAAATTATTGCAGAGTTTGCACAAACACACGACAAACTGAACGATATAGTTGAATGGATTAATTGTTGCTATGCAATCCAGGTAAACGATATACACACTTGATGATAATTCTTATCAAATAAAAATCTCTATCTTTACAGTGTTTAGGCGTTGTTGCCGTTTCATTCGGCTACGTTATACTAACATTTTTCTCGCTCTACTATTCATTGTACCATAAAAATGCGAAAACCATTCAATTATCCATCGTCTACCTGGTTTGGTTTATATTTTATGCAGTTTCGGTTGTATCGTTGATTATAGCCAGCTGGGCGACAACGACCGAAGGCAACAAAACTGGAGTTCTACTACATAAATCGATCAATCAAATAATGGCCGATACATATCTACAGGAGACACAATATAATGAAATTGTCGAGTCATTGCGACTTTTTTCGTTACAACTTCAAAAACGATCGCCGGTTGTTTCGTGTGGCCTCTTTTCATACGACTGGACGTTGATGTTTTCCATAATTTCGGCATCGGCAACATACTTAATCATTTTAATACAGTTCGATAGTTCGATGGTGACGATGACATGTGACACAAATAAAACGACAAATGGAACGGAGACTTAAGAATGGGCTCAGACTATTTCACGTATTTGTGTTGGCACTTGGTTAATTATTTATTTAATATAATTATAATAAAATATAATTGTAATTGTTTGTCATTGGATGAGAACCATCTGTTATTTAAAGCCTCCTGTTATAATTCATAATTTTATTATTTTCCCAAACATTTGCAGGTGTTATAAATTGAAGCTTTAACTGAATGTCCTCAAAAGAGCTACGAGAGACTATATTACTTAGTAAGGAGCAACGAATGGTGTGTCTTAAGTACTTCTTGTTTCACTCAATTTTTAATTTATAGCTTTAGGTGAGCTTTATGGCCTTTTTGCTTCAAAAACATATGAATAAGTCATATTGCAGAACCAAACTTTAAATTAATGGTAGAATCAACCAGCTTTTATTACTAAAACCTATATCTATGAGTTGCTAGAAGTCGTCATTCGGACGAACTCGAGGAATGATTGTTCCCATTTGAAAGTTTTAGTTAATACAAACATTACTTTATACCTAGTGTGGAATTCGAGGCATATTCAACCTGTAAATATCCAATAATAGTCGAGAGCTTTTACAATAATGGTATATTCTTGGAAAGCTATGCTTTTACTTGCACTTAAAATCTTTAATTCGACACTCACGAAATGACCTCGTTTCTAACATAAGCTCTGCTTTTCGAATCTACTAGAGCTGCACAGCAAACTAACTGTACATGGACATTTCAATAACGACGTCATCTACAATACTACATCTCATTAGAAACCAGTAACAAAAAAAACGTCTTCCTCCTCGTACAAAATCATTAAGCATATTATTTAAAAGCACAAAATTTTTTAATTAATAATAAAATTTAAATATTTTGTTTTTTTTGTGAGCTTTTTAATGAAATGTAATTGTAACATTATCATTTACCTTTAATATCTCTTTGTTGGGTGTGCGCTTATCATAAACGATAAAATTATCCTTAACGTAAAATAACTCGTCTCACAGCAAAGTATAATTTTCCATCCATTATTTTCATAATTGAGATCATCATTCTTGCAGACGAAAAGCACAAGTTTGAATGAACGATAGAGAAGCTGTGAGAGAGAGAGAGAGAGGGAGAGTAAAATTCATTCATTCAATTAATCGTTAAATAAAGAAATTAACTTTTAAATACGTTGCTGTATATACAGAGACGAGAGAATAAAAGCTCTATATAAAAAGCTTTCTTTATGTAGATTGTTTTGTTGCTTTGTTTAGACTTTGGTTCGGGCCTTTTATAATCGGACCTAAAATTTGTGTTTTCTTCTTATAGTCGTCTTATACCAATGTATAGTCTTCTTATATATTATGATGATAAGGAATAATTTTTTTTGTGATATCTTGTACATGTAGGGGAAAGCTCGTTTTGTGTAATTTTTATTAATTTATGCAAATCATTGTGAAACCCTTTTTTTTGGGAAAATTGGTATTATTGTTGTTGGATACAAATTTAAAGTTTAAAAATTATGGTTTTTCATATGAAGATGAATATAAAAATTATTGGTGATTCAATTTGGTTGCTCAATTTATACTTTTTGTGGGGATAAATAAGGATTAGTTGCTTGGTGATTATTTTATAAAATAGAGTCAGTAAATAATAAGAACGTGGCAATTTAGTTGTAGGCGTGTGCAGGACTTTATTAAGAATTGCTTCGATGTCTTGTTCCTGAAACCCCCATGTCAGTTATTCAAATATGTCTCATATTTGAGCTATGAAGTTAGGAGTCTGACGTTTATATAAAAGTGACTTTATCATCTTCCCTTTTTCACACTTTACTCTGGCTAGCCTCCAAACGTTATACTTGATATATTTAATGGTTTCTTATTTGAGATGTAAACCAAATATCTTAGAAAGTTGGATCATTTTGCTGACTTTACATTGGTGGATATAACTCTGATGGGTAAGTAGCTTTGAATTGTTTAATCAATATAACTGGTGTGAATGGTGAAGAGCTTTCAATTTTGCTTGCCCGATATGCATTTGGTTCATGAATGGATTTCGGTTTCGTTTGTTATTGTAGATTTACATGGAAAATAATACATTTGGTAGATTCAAGTTTTTTAAGTTAGGACAGTCTAGTTCTTGGGCTAATGGCGATTTGATGGAAGACCAACTAAACAATACCTTCATTAAAATTATAATAATGCCTTGTCCTGTTTCTGTATTCGATTTTGAAATGTATTTAGATGATATGATATTTGAGCAAGTTCTTTTATACCACTTCTCGATGTGTAATGTCGATAAACTTGACAACAGGCACTGAAAGTTTTGTTTAAAAATAAAAATTGTTCCCCGCAATATCAAGCAATTATTGAGTACGACATAATCCTATAGTCCTATATATATATCCTATATATAATCCTATATATATCTATATCTATAAATATATATATATATATATATATATATATATATATATATATATATATATATATATATATATATATATATATATATATATATATATATATATATTTATATGTGAAAATACGGCCATTGAATTTGTCGCGCAAAAGAGCAATTGTTTCGTTAGCTGTGTGGCAAGTGGCACCGTCCTGAAACCACATATCGCCCACATCCATATCTTCCAATTCGGGTAGAAAAAGTTCGTTATCATCTCACGATAGCGAACACCAGTAACTGCCTGACCGGCCTCATTTTGGAACAAATACGGCCCGATAATGCCGCATTTATGGGCTAAACCGCAACAAACATAGTCACTCTTTGTGAATGCATTGGTTTTTCTACAATCACTCTTGGATTGTGACTCGCCCAAATGCGGCAATTCTGCTTATTGACGAATCCACTGAGGTGAAAATGTGCCTCATCACTAAAGATGATTTATTTTGAAAACTGATCATCCACTGTTGACATTTCTTGCCACGATTTTTACCATTGACAACATTTGGAATGGTCAAGAAGCTTTAGTTCTTGAGTCAATTCTACCTTATAAGCGTGTAAATGTCAGTCTTTATGCATAATGTTCATCAACAACAAGCGTGAGAGGTGAAATGGTTGGGCACCACGACGAGTTGAGGTGGATGGCTCTTCAGCCACACTATCGCAAATAGCGGCAATATTTTCTGCAGTACGAGCTGTACGAGCATGCACTGGGGTTTTAAAATCTCCTACAGACCCGGTTTGCTCAAATTTTTCACGATTTTTTCAATTGTACGCACATTTGGACGATTAAATTGACCGAAAAAATCACGAAGTGCACGATAAATCTGATTTAAATGCCTTTTTTCATAATATGCCTGAATAACTTTAACGCGTTTCTCGATTGTGAATCTTTCCATGGTTCAAATTGAGTAGGTCTGAAATTTTGACATGTCAAATTAAATGCATAAAACAACTTGACGTTTTAAGGTGTCGTTCACATTCAACGTAGGTCCTTAAAATTTAACCACCCTTTAAAATAGGTTGGAGAAAAAGAAATCCATTATTGCGTGAAATTAATGACTTAATTTAACATGTTTAGTACTGTCCGATTTGGGTCAAACATTTCTTAAAATTTCAAAGGTAGCTTTAAAATAATCCTAGAAGTCTTGGTCCTTATTGGCGAAACAATTTAATCTATGCGAGAAAAAGGTGGTAATCGCTTGATGCCAGGTCCGTACTATATGGTGGATGCATTAAAACTCCTCAACCAAAGTCTGGCGTTTTTCCTAATGGAGCACAACATCTGTTCTGTTGGCCTATTCTGATGGTCTAGTTTCAAACGGTCCAGTTGTTGACAGTAGAGATCTGAATTTAGTGTTTGGCCATAAGGAAGCAACTCATAATAAATGATTCCCTTCCAATCCCAACAAATACACAGTAGAACCATATTTGACCCATTTCTCATCCGTTTGGCCAAGGCTTCGCAGACGGAAATTCGATCCATCATATTGTTTGGTGTTAATTGGCGTGGCACCTCGACACGAGTTTCTATTTCAATCCAATCGAGCTTCTTTTACAATTCAACTTTCCGCAAATGGTTTTTTGGTCGATCTTTAACTCTTGAGTGATGCTTCCACTACTCAAATACCGGTCAACTTCGATTATTTTTGTAATTTTATCGACATTTTCGACGAGGGGTCTGCTTGAGCGAGAAGCATCTCTTACATCAAAAATACCTGAACGGAATCGACGAAACCAAAATTTCACTTAATTAATTGCATATGTTACAGTATCTGCATTAACATTTTTAGCCACCTGGCTATATATATATTTTTTAGTGTTGTTCTTTTGTCATTTGGAAACTTCATTAGTATACATTTCAGCATGGAACGCTACACACGTGAACAGCGATTGCAAATCGTGCAAATTTTTTATAAAAATAATCGTTCTGTTGCTGCTACTTGAAGACCATTACGGCCATTTTACGGTCCATTTAACAAGCCAGCCCGTTCGACAATCGACCTTATAGTGGCAAAATTTGAGTCTACGTTTTCGCTACATAATGTTCCGGTGCCTTCGAGAGTAAGAAGTGTTCGTGGTGTTGAAAACATCGCAGCCGCCAGGGCTTCAGTTCAAGAAGACGCGAATGTGTCGCTTACGCGACGTTTGAACAATTGGGCCTTTCTTTGACATCATTGTGGCCAATTTTACGTAAAGATCTTGGCCTACATCCGTATAAGATCAAGCTGACACAACAACTAAAGCCGTTTGACCATTTGAAGCGACGCCGATTCGTGAATTGGGCTCAAGAGCAAATCGAAAATGATGCAGTTTTTTACCGAAAAATCATCTTCAGCGATGAGGCTCACTTTTGGCTAAATGAATTTGTCAACAAGCAAAATATGCGTTATTGGGCAGGAAGCAATCCCACATGTGATTCATGAGGCACCGTTTCATCCCGAAAAAGTCACTGTTTGGTGCGGATTACATGCCGGCGGCGTCATTGAGCCATATTTTTTCATCGACGAGAACGATCGCCACGTTACTGTTAATGGAAATCGATAACGTGTTATGATAAACGATTTTTTTTGGCCGCAATTGAATGGACTTGGACGACATGTGGTTTCAACAGGACGGGGCCACATGCCACACAGCACACGATACAGTCGCGTTATTGAAGACTTATTTCGATGAGCGTGTTATTTCGCGAAATGGGCCCGTTCAGTGGCCGCCGCGCTCGTGTGATTTGACAATATTGAACGTGAAATTGCTGGAATTTTGACCGATTTATGCGAACGAGTAGTCGAAAATTGGGTTCAAAGATTGGACTTCGTAAAACGTGCACGCGACCATGCAAAAGAAATCGAGTTTCATACTTAAATGTATATGTTCAAATTCGTTAAGAAAAAAAGTTAGGCTGTTCGACCTTGTGTTTTATTCCAAAAAAAAGTTGAAGTGCTCTTATTGAGAAACCCTATATATATATATATATATATATATATATATATATATATATATATATATATATATATATATATATATATATATATATATATATATATATACATATATATATATATATATATATATATATATATATATATATATATATATATATATATATATATATATATATATATATATATATATGTATATATATATATTAAGGAGTACAAATTGAAAATGCGGGATTGATAACAGATGGCGTTACTAACGCTATACGCATCAGGCAGTACTGTGACTATGTTCATGTCAAAGCTACGTCTTATAGCTTTAATTTTCAGTATGTGTCAATTTGTCGCAGTGTCAAATTCATAGTTTTTTTGAGCTCTCAATATGTCGAGTTTCGTGCCAACAAAACAGCATTTGCGGGAAGTTTTAATTTACTTCTTTAATTTGAAGAAAAGTGCTGCTGAAGCACATCGATTGGTCTCCGAGACTTATCCGAGTCATGTTCCATCGGTTTCAACGTGTGAGAGATGGTTTGTGCGGTTTAGAAGTGGTGATTTTGACGTTGAGGACAAAGAGCGGCCGGGCCAAGTGAAAAAGTTTGAGAATGCTGAATTGGAGGCAATACTCAATGAAGACTCGTGTCAAACTCAACAAGAGCTCGCAGATTCATTGGGAGTGACACAACAAGCCATTGCCCATCGTATAAAAGCCCTCGAAATGATCCAAAAGCAAGGACATTGGGTGCCGTATGAGCTGAAGCCGAGAGACGTCGAGCGCCGTTTTTTTGCATGCGAACTGCTGCTCGAACGGCAAAAACGGAAGGGTTGTTTGCATCGCATTGTCACTGGTGATGAAAAGTGGATCCATTACGATAACCCGAAGCGCAAAAAATCATATGGTTACCCCGGCCATGCATCATCATCGACGGCCAAACCAAATATTCACGGCGCCAAGCTCATGCTCTGTATTTGGTGGGACCAGCTGGGTGTGGTGTATTATGAGCTATTGAAATCGAACGAAACCATCACAGGAGCACTATTTCATGCGTTTGTCAATTGATGCGTTTGAGCCGCGCACTCAAACAAAAACGGCCACAATACGAGCAAAGACACGACAAAGTAATTTTGCAACATGACAACGCTCGGCCACATGTTGCAGCGCCGGTCAAAACATACCTACAAACGCTGAAATGGGAAGTCTTACCCCACCCGCCGTATAGCCCAGACATTGCTCCTTCCGATTACCACCTTTTCCGATCGATGACACATGGCCTAGCTGACCAGCGCTTCCATTCTTACGAAGAAGCCCAAAAATGGGTCGATGACTGGATAGCAGCCAAGCCGGCCGAATTTTTTCGCGACGGTATCCGTAAATTGCCAGAAAGATGGGAAAAAGTTGTGACTAGCAATGGACAATACTTTGAATAATTCAGTTGTTACCATTTTTTCAGAATAAACGTTCAAAAATAGAAAAAATCCCGCATTTTCAATTTGTACTTCAATTTGTTCAATTTGTATATATACATATATATATATATATATATATATATATATATATATATATATATATATATATATATATATATATATATATATATATATATATATATATATATTTATATATATATATATATATATATATATATATATATATATATATATATATATATATATAATATATATATATATATATATATATATATATATATATATATATATATATATATATATATATATATATATATATATATATATATATTTATATATCAGACTCTGTATGTGGGTCAAGTAATATTAACTTTGATTGTAGTATCCAATTAGCAATTTCGGTCCAATTAGGTTAAACTGTATTCCTAACTAAATCTTAATGGCTATGTAAGTCTATTACAGGTTTTGTGTGAAAATATTTTTGATCAATAGTGTATATGACAAGTTATGATTGAGCTTGCCCCTAATCGAGTAATTTGTTGTAAAGTATCCAGAGTTAGTATAAGTTCAATCCATATATGATTAGATAAGGTAACGAGTGTGTGAATCAAACGTCGCGGAGTTATCTCGCTTTCAGAATACTAGTTTGAAAAATGTACTCACTGTCACTGTCAATTGTGGAAAAAACATTCGATTGCAAAATAATGTCACGTGCGTTACAACGTTACTTAGTTCTTAGAAACGTGGTCGGTTCTATAATTATATATTGCATAGTACACGATAAAAAAAATGAAATCAAATTGGAATGCAGACGCAATATTTAAAAAGGCCAAACATGATATCTTTCAACCCAAAATCTTTTGGATTGAATTAAAATTCTTATCAGCTTTTCTTATTTTGTTGGTTCAAATTTACAGATCATTGAATATATGGATGTATGTATATGTGCGTATACATATACGGGGTCTATTATTTCCAATTTAATTCGTATATATCACACTGAATAGATAAAATCTTTGATTAAATTTCAATCCAAATGGGCATAAACATTATAATTCAACGGCATGTGTTCAAGTCGGAATTCGATTCTCGGGTACATAAATGCAAATAATAATATAGGCTTGTACTAGATGAGTTGGAACACCCGGTAAAGTTTCGAATGTGTTGGAACGTTCTAATTGAACGACCTTGAATCAATACAAATTCTTTTATGGTACGACGAATCTTGTGGTTTTGTTTTACTAAAGATCAAATAAAAGCTCGTAAAGTTATCACATAGTAAAGTATGCGGGAGGTTTTTTTTTCATAAAATCTTAAAACATTTTATGTCCTTTTTGAGTTATTTTATTTTTGTATGTAAATACTTGTCCTTGCAAAGATACATATTGAGCCAAGGATTATAAAATGTCAACATGAAAAATGAAAAATAAATAATATTTTTTATTTGTGCTTAAAAAGTAACTTTTTGCCCAAGTACGAGAGCGTATACATACAGTATATATGTGTCCTTTGTGGTCACAAGAAAATATTCTTCGTATCTTAGGAAATGTGTCCTTTTTAATATTATTTAAGTTTAATATATAAGTTTAATATATAAGTTTAACATTCTTTTTAGATATTCTGTTTGATGGGTTTTACATAAGAAGAATAAACGGAAAAAGGACACACAAGGAAGGTAGCTATGGTTGGAAATTAAAAAGGAAAAAATCTTGTGGTATGAATTTAACACATATCTAGGACTGTGACTATTTAATAATTAGGATTATGAAATGATAGAAGCTGAACTCGGTTAAATTCTGCAACAGATTTACGGAATTACAAGTCTTGAAACCCATCAGGCCTGCTATTCGGACGTCAATTGCAAACTTTGGTGTGTATATCGATGTATTGTATATATATATCGATGTATATCGTGTAATATATCCTTAAAAACAGTTTGAAACGATGTCCAATGAGGAACGATCTGGCACTCAAAAAAGAGAGGATTTATCTACAACTGGAAATAGGTTCGACTATATGGTTCTATATAACAAGAAAGGGAAGCCAGACCATAAGCCAGCATCGTTTAGACCATTATATATACACGTCGGAGTTACCAATTTAATGCATGACTTGACACTTGGAGACAAGAGGCTCAGTTTCAATGAAGCAACTTTCCGTCAGTTTTGGTTAAAATGGTTGCCGCAGGTTCAGAAGGTACTCATTTTTTTTTTTTTTTTTTTTTTTTTTTTTTGCGGTTTTTACAGGCCATTGTTGGCCCGTACCGTGTCAACAATCTGGCTCCAACAGTTTCGATCACGAGCCAGCTCTTCATACTGTTGTAAGCAGTTGGAAGATACCAGATCGCTCTCTACGCCGTGGAGCCATCGTCGCCGACAGCGACCTCTTCGCCTACCGAAAGGCGGTTCTCCCTTCAAAGATCGCTGTATCATTCGTTTCGGATCAGCACGCAGAACGTGACCGACCCAGCGTATTCGCTGTCCTTTGATTTCATGCACGATATCAGGAATTTGCAGTAAATTCCTGATCTCGTGATTGAATAGAACTCGGTATGTGCCATCAACGTCGCGTTTTGGGCCATATATCACACGCATGATTCTTCTCTCGAATGTTAGAAGCCATCTTTCGTACTCATCCGTCAAGGTCCAACTCTCACATCCATACATGACAACGGGTCTGATCAACACTCTGTACAGCTTCAGCTTATCCGTATTTGCAAGATATTTTGATTTCAGCAGTGGCCTTAGAGGATACAAAGCCCGATTGCCAGCGGCAATGCGAACCTTAATATCCTCTCCCACACTATTATCGTGAGTAATAAGAGATCCAAGATACTTGAATCTCATTACTCCTTCAAACGTGTGGTTTCCACTACTGAAATCAATTGCGTCTTGGTCTCGAAAACCAGAGACCAGATATTTGGTTTTGAACTCATTGATTTTGAGACCAACGGAAGCTGAAAACTGTTCCAGTGGATCAAGTATCTCTTTCATTCCGTTGCCATTTAATCCAATCACACAGATATCATCTGCATACGCAAGAAGTTGATTGGATTGTCGGAATAAGATATTGTCCTGAGGTGTTGCACTTTTACGAAGGATGTCTTCCAACATGAGATTAAAAAGTATCGGGGACAGCGCATCTCCTTGTCGAACACCAGAAGTAATTTCAAAAATTCTCGATAGCCTGTTCTCAACTTTGACACAGCATTGTGACTGCGTTACTGTCATTTTACACAAATGTACATATTTTTGTGGTGTTCCTAAATATTCAAGCGCATACCATAGTCTCTCTCGATTGATCGAGTCATAGGCTTGCTTGAAATCTAGGAATACCTGGTGTACATTGCGAGATGTTTCGTAGTACTTGGAAAGAATCATCCGCAGCGAAAAAACTTGATCAGGACTGACCGATTTGGACGGAATCCTCCTTGGTAGTCACCGACAATTTCCTCCGCTAAAGGAGTAATTCTTCCCAAGATTATGTATGACAGTAACTTATATGCTGTGCAAAGGAGAGCTATACCGCGATAATTCTCGCATTTCATGCGATCACCCTTCTTGAATATTGGGCATAACGCGGCCACTTTCCATTCGTCAGGCATAACTTCATTTCGCCATACTAATCGAATAAGGTCGAAAAGACAGTTCCACAAAGTTAGCCCTCCGAATATCAAGAGCTCTGAATTAATGCAATCAACCCCTGGTGAACGATTTTTCTTTAATTTCTGCATGGCCATTGTGAATTTCTCATAGGATGGATCCTCAATGATCATCTCCGCGGTCTGTATTTGAGGGTATTCAAACACAGCTTGTGATACATGTGGAACATTGAGTAGATCAGAAAAATGTTCACGCCATGTATCGAGTACCGCATCGACGTTAACACAGAGGTTTCCATCCTGGTCCCGAATGGCAGTTGACCGAGATCTTAAGGTATGGTGCAATTCGGTGATTCCTTTAAAGAAACCACGCGAATTGTGCTCATTGCTGAGTTGTTGTACTCTTAAGACCTTGGCCTTCCACCATTCGCGCTTCTTCTGTCTACAAATGCGTTTAGCTGTCCTCCTAGCAAGAACTGCCTTGTTTTTCCTTGCAATTGTAAACCGAGTCTGCGCTTCATTGTGGGCTATATTTCGTTGCTCAACAGCAAGACGACACTCCTCATCAAACCAATCATTTTTGGGCTTAGTTTTCACTATACCGAGAGTGTGCTGGGCAGCATCGACAACCGAGGTTTTCAATACTTCCCAGACACTGTTCACATCATCAGATTGGTAATTGGATTGCATAATGCTATTGCTGACAAGATCTTGGTATTTTCGTTGCGTTCCTTCATTTATCAGACCTTCACAGGAGAATCGCGTTTTATATTCTCCTGTCCTCCTTGACTTGTACGAAAATTTCCATCGCAGCTTTGCAGCAACCATAAAATGGTCACTGCCTACGAATTTTGTTGACGACCGATTCGATCTCACGTCTTGAACAACCCGAGCTCGGTCTTTTGAAATCAACACATGGTCAATTTGGCTTCGGGATGTTTTACGTGGATGTGTCCATGTTTCTAAGTGGATATTTTTATATGAGGAAAGAATTTACTTGCCACTTTGAGATCATGAGCGATCGCAAAGTACATCATTCTTTCCCCATTTTTGGTCGCAGTTTCGTGTCGGGAGTACGGACCTATGTATGTTATTACATAAGTCGGTCTGATTTCTGCCAGCTCTAGCATTAAAGTCACCAATCACCAATCTGATATCGTGCTCAGGTATAGAGCCCATCAGATTATCCAAATTATTGTAAAATGAGTCTTTATCTTGGGGTTGGCTTACATCAGTTGGCGCATGTACACAAACAATTGACAGAAGGTACTCATACTATTTGTAAATTACGTCTCCTTGTCAGTCTTTGTGGAACGTACTGACAATGTGCATAATACGATGACTTAGGAACAGGTGAATGTCTTTCGGAAATCTGCCTCTGCATTAGAAGAAAATTCCAGTTTTACGATCGATCAAAAATTATTAGAATTTCGTAATATTTTCGGAAATATCTGAAATTTTTAACCTAAGTAGATCTCGATCTTATTCAACTCGTAACTTTAGATCTCGTTCGCAAAATCATTCACCAAATTTGCGAAATTCGTATTATCAAAATAATGATGATCTATCATCAGCGTTGTGGAACTAAAGCAAACCAATGTAAAACCGATTGGTTATTTCTTATTCAAACTTATCCGACTCACCAAATGGCGCAGTGGTTAAAGCTGCGGCAATTGGAGCGGAAAGTACCGCGTTCGTATCCAGACAGGGGCAGGATGCAAAAGGGATTATTTACCACCTGATTACGATCGGTAATCCAACCAAGTTCACCATGTCAGTACTATAAGCTGACATATAGAGCTATATGCAATGTCCAGATGGTTTGAAAATCGGACGTTAATTGAACCTATAGCCGTACGACTTCGATTGGGCTATGAAATGGCGTTAAGTAGGACGTAAATAAGTGAACTGCAAAAGTGTTGGGAGAGCTAAAATTGAGCCCCAAAACAGATTGCAAGACAGATATAGACAGTTCTAATCCGTGTGATAGGAATGTTGCAAAAAATTAATATGTATTTCACAAGTGGCGGATTGCAATGACGTATACAAATCCAACCGCCTTTTAAATTTTTAAAATTTTTCTTCGTAAACATTTTTAATTGATACAGGAACCTCGGTCTTGCCTGTCTCGTTTGATCAAGAATTCTATGGTCCACCCATGATTCGGTTTGTTTGCAGCAAACGGCTTCACAGAAAACACTTCGGGAACCAAAATTTTAAAACTTGACATTGGACTGCGTCGCGAATTGTCCTGGGGGTTCATCGTTGCTTACGGATCAATGCCTATCCTCAACTCAGATTATCTCAAGAACAATACAATTTGCTCGTGGATATACAAAGACAAAGGCTTATAGACCACACTTAGTGGCTTGATTATGGATGCTTGCCCGTCTGATGTTCTATTCATACTTTATGGAGCATCTAGGGGTTGCCAACAAGGAGGTTCATTTTGATTTTTAAAAATACTGAGTATTTTCAAAAGAAATCAATGGATATTTAGGTCATTGTAAAGAGGTGCTAGCATGAAATTTTACATAACCAACTAGCACATTTCCGGCTGAATGTCGTGGATAATTTCACGTACTTCATATCTAGTCTTTAATTTAATGTGGAGATTTGACATAGACCTTATCTTTCACGTGGCCCAAAGAGAAAAGTCTAAAGGTGTTAACTCACACATTCTCGGTAATCAATTATAATCACCTCTTCGAGAAATAACACGATCAGGAAAGAAATGGCTTGTATGGCACGTAGCACCGTTGAAAATAATCGTTGCTCACATCAATATTTTCAAATTCCGGCCATAAAAAATCATTAATCATAGCTTGGTAGTGCAATCCATTCACCGTAACAGTTGCATCAGACTCATTTTCGAAAAAAAGGTACAATCAGACCGCCAGCCCAAAAACCACATATTTTTGAACTAATCAGCAAAGATACGACGTTTATGGTGCTTGACCGGCTGGAGTTTATGTGTTAATCAAACTAAAGCTTTAAGACTAAAGCCATAAAACGTGGGAATGTCGTTTGTGGAATGTCTAATTCCAAAGATAGACGAGAAATCGATAAACTATATTCTTAGTTGATATGCTCAAAAAATTACAGCTGTCCAAATAGCCAGCTATTCTGTGCATGGAGTTCTTATAAGGGCTGATTTGGTACTAGCCACCTGGTACAGTGATGGATAACCTTCACCTCTATATTGTGGTCTAAGCTATTCTAGACCAAGTTGACTTCTTTTGTGCAACCTATAAACCTCATGACCTTAAAACAACTTCTATATTATAGAACCCATAAAAATTACAAAGTGTCGTTACCATAAATAAATATTCAAATTAAACTATGTTATTTGCTTGGGTGGTTTAAGTGTGTGTTACTTTCGGATCCATTTATTATAACTAATCTACTTACAGTAAATAAATATCCAATTAAATAAATCCCTATACTGCGACATAACCTCAAACGATATAGTGTATAAATATACTTAGATTATTCAAGTGCAAAATACGTACATAAACAAAACTTGGAGAGTAATAAAACTATATCCAAACGAGCTTTCTATAAATATATATGTGTATGTATGTGTTATAGTTTTATAGACTAGTATAATTTTATATCACACCAAACGTAATGTAAAAATCTCACGTAATTAATTATGAATATAATAATATATTATATACATACACCCCAGCCAACCCCAATTTTGTACCTCCCATCACGTAACTCATTATTCATTACTCACTCTAATTACCATGAAAAGCTTATATATTTACTCGTACATACACGAACATATTTATGAATCTGACCAATAGATTAAATTAACACTCAATATATTAACAATGTTTAATAGTTTCTAAACGAATATGTACTCTAGTTGCGCACTGTACACCATCATTATACCGTCGTTAAACGACAGTAAATGGCGTTTCATAGTAATTAGTTTTGTATATATGTATGTGCTTCGATGTCAATATTGAGTTTGAACATGAACATAAATATTGTTAATAGGCGATTGTATCACAAACCTCTTAAACCGATTACCTTAATTGTTTTAGTATAATGATCGATCCAGTAATATATAGTTTCTTAGAAAATTAATTTTGTGCGTGGAACGCATTTTGCCGATCAACTGGACAACGACATGAAAGCAACGATACGTTTTACCTAGAAAATTGTAATTTTATTGGTTTATTATTATTAGTAATCGTGTTAGGTGTGTATCCATGTAGGTAAGTAAAACTTTTCAAGGTCTAATTCACACTTTTCACTCTTCATAGAATTATTCTATACAGATTCCATTCTATAATGGCGCAGTGTTTAAATCTGTGGCAAATGGAGCTGGAAGTACTTCGTTTGAAACCCCGATACGGGCAGAATGCCCTTTTGCACCATCTGATTAAGATCGGTGATGTGAATGAACTCATCTATGACTTCATGGGCCAAACCATCTTTAATGGCAGTACTATATAGGCTGGCATCGATCTATGCAATGTGCAGATGTTTCGACGTAAATCGTACCAATAAGAAAAAGCAGAGAAAACTATTTCCCAGTCACTCCATTGGCCCATTGTGCCATCCCTTACCAGACATATACTCTCAGTCCCGAAATATGTTTGTTCTTCTAATGAAGTCTAAGATATCTGGTATTCTCATGGTCGTAAATTGATCTTCAAATAGGAATCGATATCCAAAGAAGTACAATCTACGCATGACTATTCAGGGACAATGCTCAGTGAGAATGCACAGTAAGATCCTCGACGTGCGTGTATCATAATTCAAGAAGGAGTGGAATCTTTGCTGATTTTGAAAATTTTGAATAGTAGATAAGAGATGATATTGTCCGATCTCTTCTGGTGCAGATCACAACAGCGGGCTCGGGTCTTTCCAAAGTGGAAGCTGCACGCAAACGGGCCAATTTATTAGCCATACAGTTCCTTTGGTGCCCATGTGACTGGGTGTCCAGTGAAGTCTAACTTCATTCAGATTTTAGGCAATTATCTCCAAAACAAGTTTCGATAAAACAAGATTGGAACCAATCATCTTTAGAGCAGCCTGGCTGTCAGAAAGAATGCAGATACGACAATCTTTGCAATTCATCACTTCGTCTGTTAGACAGTAGCGTACCTATCAAGAGGAATAGATAATACGACCCTTATATTTTGTAAATATGACCTGGCACCAGCTAGATTACAGCATATTGATCTGACAGTAAAGATCATCATTTCGTCACCGAAAAGGTATCAAGGGCTGTTGTAGTCTTTATGTGATTTTCGTAAATAATTACCCAACATAATTTCCCGAAGACATGCTTGGTCACCATAGTGTCTGAGGGCATATGGACAATTGTATGTCAGCCCACCTCTTTCCATATTTGACAGTATCCAGAAGGGCGAATTAGATTGTCTTTGCTTTGTAGGCGAGCGGCTGTTTGCGGTGCATACCAAAGACCAAGCGGCAGCTGACCCACATATCTCAAGAGCAGCAGTAGGTGTAATGTGCATAGCTCCCACAATACTCAGACAAAGAAGTTTTCTTTCTTTCTAACACCACTTATTGTTGTATGCCACTTAATAAGTGCGGCATATAAGATTATGGGTCTGATCACCGAAACGTATATCAAGTACAAGCGTTGAAGCCCAATGATTTACCAAATGACTGTTTGCATTTTCAGTAAAAGTTACATGCTTAGTTACATTTCTCTTCTTAAGTTTCTGCCAAGTTATCTTTCGATCTAACCAGATCCTTAGATACTTGACTTCCGAAGAGAGCGGAATCGTATGAGCCCTTATTTTTAGAAGTCTAAAGTTTCCCATAGTTCTCCGTCTATAGTGAAAAGAACCATCTCAATTTTTGAGGGTTGACCCTTATCACTACACCAGGCTAGAACTAATCACTATTTACATGTGATCACATCCGTTTATTTACCCATCATTATGGCGATATCATCAGCATTCTGTTAGGTATATTGTGGGAGCCAAATCCGTTGTTGTTTAGGTGGACTAAGAATGAGTTGACCTTGGGGATATTCCTTTCGGGCGGTCATCATCGTTGTATCGCTACATAAGTCTGCGGTTATTTTCCTTGACCTTAGCATGGCACTAACCCACTGAACAAATGTGGTCGCCATGCCATGTCCTTTAGTTGCAGAGATCATTGCACTGAATAAACATCGTAAAACGCGCCTTTGATGTCCAGAAACGCTGCATCAAGGCAACACGCCTTCCTTGTGGTACGGTGATTTTTCAATCCGTTCAACGATATTATGGAGCGCTGTTTCTACAGACCTACCTTAGGGTTAGAGTTAACGGGTTAACTACTATAAAAGGTGTAGACTGTAGAAACCAAAATTAACAGGTGACTGTCTAATCCTAGCATATTTTTTGGAGTAATTAACAGTTAAAATAGAAAAGGATGATTGTGTTCTTAAAGCATCACAAAACTTTAAGAGAATGAAAGGTTTCTAATCAAGTAGAATCACTTCATCTGGACAGTCTATTGAAAAGTATGAGTGCTCAGATTCTAAGTTCTTATTTTAAGATCTACAGCCAAAATGTGTTCAGAATCCGAAATTGGATCTCAGTTTTGACCAGTGACAGCAGACAAGCCCCAAACTATAACAGGTTTAAGTCAAGTGTGCAAAACACTTAACCTGTTATAGACACACTTCTAAAGAAAGCGGAATGATTGTTACTGCTCATTTGATATATTTGCAGTTTTTTGTTTAACCAGCGTTGTGCAAGTAAGTTGCCTTTAATAACGTCCCGATCACTCATAACAAATTGTCGATTGGATATATTATTTCGTTTATGTTAGTATCAAGCTGACCATTAGAAGCGTTTTAAGCATTCTGCTATATTGGGTTTCTGTTGGTAGGTTTTATTCCACTAGACATTTTTAAGCTCTAGATTATACCAATGGCTCGTTCAGCAGTTTTGTGTAAGATTCCTTTGGAGATTAATGGAAAATTAAAATTAAGATTGAGTATCTAGATCAATAGAAACTTGTTAAGTTTTTATAGGCACAATTTAATTATTTCTTACTTTTATAAAAACCATTTGGAAAAAAAGCAAAAACGTTAAAATTAAGCACACACCTGTTCCTTTTTGAAAATGCACGATTCGATTTATGATCGAAATAACCAAATTTTGACAGCTCTCGCGTAGAAATATCCGTGTTCCAATCCACCCGACAATAAACCATTTCCAGGTTTTTTCCCGCATAAACACCAAATCAGCTATGATGGCTATAACTAGCAAGGCCACAAACCCCAAAACTGAGTTAAGTGTTGGTGCATAAGGGATTAGTTGATCACTTATTTTGAGTCTGATAAAACATGGAGTTACAATGATGTCATCTAGAATTGAAAAGCATTTACGTTAGCGTTAGATGAAATGATGTATAGTACATACCTGGCACTAAATCATTTAAAATTGACTCGACCAATACTATGGTCAATAGGGACACATAGTAGCTGGATAAATACGGTTGGGCAGCCTGTAAATTATAAAGTGGGAGTAATTAACATTTTGATATTTTGACTTTTATTATATTATTTAACCTACACGCGATGTTTCAGACATCGGACCAAATTGCGTGTTTACTTAAGGATATCGTTAAGATTTGACAATGAACTGCTTAGCACACTACCTTTAACTTTCATTTGAAGGCAACTAGATTTTAAAGTTTTGTTGACAAGTATACTAGCTTATGTTGTCGTTTACCGTTTGATATAGGTTGACGGTTCGGACCACCCTAGCAGCTTATGTTAGTACCTTTTGTATGTTAAACATGGAGTAAATATTAAGCCTTCCTCAAACTCTTTAAGAGTCTCTTATTTTGTCGTTAAGATCTATAAAAGAAAAAATTGTATGAGGGCAGATGAAAATCTCATCTTTCGTGGCTCCATGTAAGAGAAGAAAACGATTGATAGATCAATTACGAATTTACCGCCCACCATTTTCCAGTTATATCTCTACATATATGGGATTTCTATTCAAAACAATGAACTATGAAACCTTTGAGTTTAAGTGATGAAATTTAGAAGTGTTAGGGTTCACCAATTGGTATAACCCTAAATCTTGGTGCAACCATATAGTAGTCAACCCCAAACCTAGTTGGTGAATACTATCTAGTAGTACTGGTTTCAAATTTTGTAAAAAAACTACCTAATTTAAGTGTAAACCCTTTGTATGTGTAAAATTGTCCACCATAGTATTCGAAGGAAATAAGGTCTGATGAAGGTTGAAACCTCCTAGTGGTTATATAAATTTTCATAAGTTTGAAGTGTGACGAAATTCCAAATATAGATACTAGTATCTGCATATTCAGATACAATATAGATAGTAGTATCTGCAATATAGATACTAGTATCTGCACTCCCAACTATTTCACAGCTCATTTACTTACGTCCTATCTTACACAAGTTAAAGGCCAACCTATAGTACTGACATGGAAGATGAGTTGGCGCATGATTTCTGCACTACAAAAAGTGGAAGAGGTTGATGGTGAACAATTCCTTTGCATCTTGCCCCTATCAGGATTCAAACCCGGTATCTCCCGCTCCAACTGCCGCAGCTTTAACTACTGCGCCATTTGGTCGTCTATACAATTCCACATTGCAAAATGTTTGGAGATTCTATTGGAAACTGAGTTACAGGGTTAGTTTGTATATCTTCGTGTTATTTCAAAGGGCAAATGGATTTGTAGTTTTTGGGCGGACAATAGTCCTTGACTTAAACCTGTGTCTTGGTAACTTTATCCTATATCCTTTTCCGAACAAATGAGCTATCCCATATTCTCTTGAAAATAACAACTAAATTGTAAGCTTTTATAGACATAAAAACGTTTGGTAACAGCACTGCGTTCGCTTATATATCGTGCCAAGAAATTCCATGTAAACAATCTTCGTATACTAGAGATGCATATGTGATCTGTTATCTTGTATGATGTAAAGGCACCCCTGAAGTTGTCAATAAAAAAATTTGGAGGTCCTGGTTCCTGAATGAATGAGTCAATAGACATCAACGATGTCACATTACATAAGATGTGTCTTAAAAATTAATGCAAACGATTTTGTATTAGTTCGACTGCATTGATAGAAGGCTCTTGTCAAAAATACTCTGAGGATCCACACAAATTACACTAATTGTTACGGATTTTTTCGTAGTTATTCGAAATTATGATTTTTGAATCAAACTGTTCCATCCAGAAAGATACTGTTTCGTCTAAATCCAGAAAGTGTATTCATCTACAAGTGGGGTTCGAAAACAGTACGACCTCCAAAATCTAACCTTAATCAAACTTAAACTGTCTCACATTATAATATATTTCCAACAAATGAATTGATCGAAATGTCTTGATCAAATGCTTAATTGAACTTGTCAAGTTTTCAATTATCAGCATGTACAAGTGTAAATGGAAACATTCTTAGACATTCATACTTAAACATTCTTCTACTGGTTTCATATGCCTTGTTTCCAGAAATTTATGCGATTTATAGTAAGGAGTTAGTGATCTATTACCTTTCTGCCAAGTTTCATGCGAATATTTCAGACCTTTTGGTGGATCAGTCACTAAGTGAATGAATGGTGGTGGTACATTTGGTCTAATTTTTTAGTATTTGATCATAAAGATAATCTTTGAAAAAGAAAGTGAAGTTATCTGCACCCTAGAGATCTTATCAAAAACACTTTTTGCACCTTATCTTGTTCCAACAAATTTCCTAAACAGTACAGTGACAAGCTTAAAGCTTGGAATGAAAGTTTCAAGAATGGGTCTCATCAGCCATTTCTTGGTGTAAGACAAGGCTTAATCATGTCGGAATCAGAACGGCCTCCAAAATCTAAGCAACCTTAAACTGTCTTATATCATATATTCCCGACAAATAAGGTAAGCTGTCTTATAATATCTTGTATATTTGTCAAAATGGCAAATAGAATTAGAGATCAAGATAAATTGGACTTGTTCTCAGTAAACGAAAACCCATAACTGTAACTGAAAACCTGTAACTGAAAAACTTCCTCGAAATTCAAGTGATCTAGAGAAAGGAGTTATGAGGTGGATCAATCACTAAGTGAATCAATCGTGGTGGTATATTGCGGGAAGTATTTGATCATAAAAATAAGTCAATCTTCACCTCGAGAGAACTTATGAAATATGCTCTTATATATTTACTAATCTTTGTACCAGTAGTTGCGAATTTTACGAAAATAAGTACAGTGGCAAGCTAAAAGCTTGGCATGAAAGTCGAGATTTTAGTTGGAGACAGTGTTGGGATTTTTCATGCACTGTTGGGATTTTACATTTACTGTTAGCATTTTACATGCAAAAAACTTGTTTTACATTTTTTAAATGTAAATTACTTAAAAAAACAGCGTAAATTACATTAAACGTAAATAACATGGAAAGAACGAAGACAACACCATTCGCACATTACAGTTTTCCAAATCAGAAAGGCAGTCCATTATAAACTTACCCAAATATTCATGTTTTTTGTGTGCCAAAGCCGGGCACGAGCATAGGAGGTGGACTACCGTCTCTTCCTCCTCCTCGTCCCTACAGCTTCTGCAAAAGTCATTTACTTCCAGACCTAGCCTTTACGCATGTTCTCCAAGAAGGCAGTGTCCTGTGAGTATCCCCACGATCGTTTTAAGTTCACGTCTTCGTAGGGAGATAAGTGCCTTTGAGCGTTTCAAGTTCAGCTTTGGCCAGACTTGTCGTGCAACTCTACATGAGAGGGTGTTCGTCCACCTATTGTTCGTTGAGGCTTCCACCTCTTTTTTAAGCAAAGTCTTGAGTGCGTTAATGGGTCTTCCCAACTTTGCTCTTTCCGGTAGCAGTTGGACAGTTGTACCGTGCCTCGCTAGTTCGTCCGCCCTGCTGTTTCCCATGATGTCTGAGTGGCCAGGGACCCAGACTACCTGGATGTTGAAATGCTCACTCATCTCATTTAGAGACGAGCGACAACCCAACGCCACTCTAGACGTTAGAGAAACAGAAACCAGCGACTTGATTGCCGCCTGACTGTCCACATAAATTGCGATATCAGTCGAGGATACCACATTATGTTTCAACCAGTTCAGGACCTCCTCAATCGCTATCACCTCTACCTGGTACACACTGCAGTGATCAGGGAAGCGAACTGCTATATCTACCTCTAATTTATCACAGAAGACTCCAGCTCCTACTTTACCGTGTAGCTTGGAGCCATCCGTAAAGAACTGCAACGCTTCCGTTTCAGCTGCCAACCCGCTCGCCCAAGATTCCCTTGAGGGGTAGGTAGTACGGAACCTTTTCGAAATCGAAGCAAAGAGTCGGTGTAACATAGTCTTGATTCGCCAGTTCTCTCCTCAGCGATCTGACTATCGTCGAGTGTCCTGTCTGAAGATATTTCCACTGAGATATGGCTGATAGTCGAGTGGCCGTAATCGCCGTAAAACGTAAACAGCTATCGCTACATCATCTGCATAAGCAATCACTCTGATCCCTTCTCTCTCCAGCTTTAATAGCAGCTCATTGATTGCTATGTTCCAGAGGAGAGGAGACAGGACACCTGCCTGTGGGGTACCCCTAGTCGCCCGTCTCCTCATGGTGCATTCCCCCAGCTCTGAGTTAATCATCCCGCACCCAAGCATCTGATTGATTAACCCACTTATAGGGTAATCCACACCCAGTAGCGACAATCCCTCCAGAATTGCCTCCTTCCTTACATTGTTAAAGGCGCCCTCAATGTCAAGAAACGCCACCATACAAAACTCCTGCGAGAATAATGATTTCTCAATTGTACTTACCAGGGCATGCAGAGCTGTGTCCACAGACTTCCCTTTACAGTAAGCGTGCTGAGTCTGAGCCCAGTCACTAGGTCTTATTTTTGAGCGTATGTAGATTTCCATCAGCCTTTCCAAGGTTTTCAATAGAAAGGATGATAGAGTTATTGGTCTTAAGTCTTTTGGGTAGCCCTGTGAGCCTTTCCCCGCTTTCGGAATAAAAATCACTCTGAATCCATCCACTCCCGCGGAGTACAGACTAGTTTTAAACACCCTTTGAAGATTACCTCCAACCAGGGGAGCATAATCCTCGAGTTGTTCCGAAGCTCCGCGGGAATAATTCGGTCAGGACCCACCGATTTATAGGGTTTTAACCCTTCAATTGACCATAGGATTCGTTCTTTGGTTACGATATCTTCTATGCGCAGTGAGTGTGCTTCTTGATGAGTAATAGTCCCTATCGATTCATTGAAGCTTCCTGGAAAGTGGGTTTCGATGAGAAGTTCCAAGCATTCCTCACTAGAAGCAGTCCAGGAGCCATCCGGTTTAATTAAATAACTGGGACTGGTAATATTGGAAGACAAAATCTTCCTAAGACGAGAGGTCTCGGAGACTTTTCCATTTTGTCGCAGGAGAGTCTCCATGATTTCCTCTGTGCCTTCCTTAATTCTTTTTTGTAAACTTTGAGGTCCTTCTTGTAGGAGTCCCAGTCCTTAGCCTCTCTCGTACTTTTGGCTCTATTAAATGCTGTCCTACACGCCTTCCGGTAGGTCCCCAGTTCCTTGGACCACCATGCCGGTTTTTGGTTACCCCTGGGCTTAACTATTGGGCAAGCAGCGTTGAAGGACCGATTGCAGGCATTTGTGAAAGTGTCCACTATGCCGTTCAGTTCCTCCACTGTCGTTGGTGGCTCAGGGGTCTCTGGTAATAGTAGTCTTGTAAGCGTTTCCCCATACTTGTTCCAGTTTGTCTTTCTAGGATTCCTGAAAGGTTTCCGGGTTGCAAGGGAAACGTTTAGACTTAATGTTATGTAACGATGGTCAGAGAAGGAGTGTTCTTTCGCCACTCTCCATTTCATGACCATAGGGTACAGTTTTTCTGTGGCGAAGGTTACGTCTAGAATCTCCTGCCGATTTTTAGTAATAAAAGTGGGTTCTTTCTCAATATTACACACCATGAGGTTGTTATATAAAATGTAATCAAGAAGTAACTCACCTCTCTCATTGATATCAGTGCTTCCCCAGATTGCGTGGTGCGAATTTGAATCACATCCAAGGAGCATCCCGATCTTTTTCCTGTACGCTTCGAGGACCAGGTCCCCCAGGTTATCCGGCGGAACCTGTTTGTCCCGGTCCAAAAAGGCTGAGACCAGCCAAATTATACTGCCACCAACCTCTAGGCTAACCACAGTTACGTCACCATTGCTGTATTGAGGAAGAAGGAACATATTTAAATTATTGTTTCCAAGAATGCAGGATCTGATATTACCCGAATTTTTTGAGTATAATAAGTTATACCCCTTCATTTTAAGACCACAGATCCTGTTGGTGTTTATCCAAGGTTCTTGAATAAGGACCACGTCCTCCTCTGATCGAGTCAGTCTGAGGAGTAAGGCGGCCGACGCCGCCCTTGATAGGTGTAGGTTAATTTGTATTAAATTTAGCATAAATTAAGTTGAGCCTACTTACCTATTTCACTCCCCGCTACCGCAGGCTAGTGTCCTTCGTTTCCATTGGAGTCGCCGGTGTCTCCCGTCTCTCCCCTCATGGAACTGGTTTCTCCGATGTTTGCAGTCCTCCCGTCCCTTGAGTCCGACAGGTCTTCTTCATCTGACACCTGGGACAGTCGGCCGCCCATCTCCTCTCCAAGTGCGGTCACCTCGGAGAGCTCCATTGGTTGGGCTGTCAATTTTTTTTAATTTTAATCAAAACTCATTTGCTAAAATCAATTCTTAAAAGACTAAGAGTATTTTTGACAGATGGTGCGATTTAGTTACGATTAGATTTAATAAGAGATGGCGCGTCAGTTTTTTTTACATAAAATCGTTTTTTACATTTTCTACATATGGAATGTAAAAAATTTTCTTAAGTAAATTATTCGTTTTTTACATGTAAAAAACCGTGTAAATAACTACGTGCAATTTACACGCCCAACAGTGGTAGAAGAAAATGATGAAAATGAAGAATGGCTTCCAAGAAAAATTACCTTTTAGAAAACGATATGATTGTTAAAGCAACATCTTTATACATAGGTACCATTCCTCGGAAACAAAATGATCAATTGTAGGATGAGCACAAATTGATTGAAAATACGTCAACGCATGGGTTTAAACGTGATAGAATTTCTAAGAATTGATTACCCTTTTACTAACCTCAAAACCATAGATTTACGCAAGCCATGATTATAATGTACACCCAATTTTTCATATTCATTGTGTATATATCCCGAAATAACAATGATTCCTTGAAATATACATTTATTATCCCGTATAAATTTTCCTGGGAATCTGAATAAATATAATATTTTCCGACCATTGTTTGTACCATAATCTATTACATTTATACGGACATTGTTAGCATAGGTATGTATAGTATAGAGTGGGTACAGTACAGGAACAATGAAACTAACGAGTCATTACTGAGCATAAATATAAAAGGAAATGGATTCGAAACAATGATGAGTACACAGAATCGTCCAATTTCTATGTGTGTAACGCATGGATGAGCGAGATCACCGAAATAATACCAGGACAGATGTGATTGATGAATGACGGTTTCGTGTATGCGATACGGAATTTATGTCCAAATTTTTTGGTTAACACTTTGCTTTTGTCCCCCGGTTGTGTTGTATGACACCTTGGGCATCACGTCGCAAGTACATAAATTCTTATTTCCAATTATGTATTATAGACTTATTGGATGTGTATAAAATTCTATATTATATATAAAGTTAATAAAATAATCTTCTTATCGTACATATAAGATCTTTTGTTTCTTATCAATATACTATTTATTAATATTGGTAGTAGTTGTGTAGTAAAATAATAGTAATAATTTCGAAATATACTTTTGGGATAGTTTAGGAGACACTAAATTTTATTATTTTATTATTCACAAAATCTAGACCCTTCGAACCTCGTCCCTCCTATATGTTATGTGTATGTATATAGATTGTGCCTCCAACTATTATTCTATGGGAGTGCTTCGGATAAATAAAAATTCCACCCAAAAATTTTATCGGTAAAATAAACGATACACAAAACAATAGAAAATATATATTTCGAAACGAGAGTGAGATGTGGTGCACGGGGATGAGATACAACAACAACATGAAAATCTCAAAAACAAAATCTATTTATCCGCACAGAATTTTCAGGTTTGTTGTTCGATTTTGTGGGTGAAAATTCACTTATAAACCCGATTCGCATTTTTATTTCTTTAAATAACAAACAAACAGAAAAATTATAGTCGATTGGGATAAATAGACAGCAAAAATATCAGGTAATCGAATAACAAAAACGAAAAAGCTTCGACTACTGTATACGGATATCTATAAGGAGTGTATATATAGTGGTAGTAATCCGAAGAGTTGCAAGGTGGGACTATTGACTATCAACTTTTCGTACTCGTATGTATATAAATTTAACGACAACGAATTAGATGTTTTGTTTGTCTTGTTCTCATGAGAGATGGGTTACCTATATGTTATCTTAAAGACATGAAAATAACTGAACGAGAAAAAATGTACAGTAAAAAAAAAACACAAAACAAAATGCTATTTGAACTGGAATAAAAGGTATTTCGAGAAGGTTTTCTTAGATACCAAAAAAAATCAATCCTGTTTTATCGATGTGTGTAAAGGTTGTGTTGTATATGTATAGAGAGGGAGTATAAATACGATATATATGGACGATGATGGATTATCGGAAATTGAATTGTTAGATAATCAAATGAGGATTTGGATTTTATTATCTATGCCATTCGAAAAAGATTGTTTTGACGATAAAATAAAATGTTGTTGGATCCTTTTGGGATATTACTATATAGTTTTTTGATCCAACCGTAACTATTGTCGTAGCACAGTGTGGAAAAAATCGGAAGCTTGTCGCTTGGAGGTATCTCAATAAGTGACTCATTTATTGCTTATTTCTTTCGGCCACTATATCAAGGAGGCATAGTAGTCTATAAAGGCGTGTGTATTACTTGTAAACTTTACTAATATGTTGATTCTATGACTGTTTTTGATCTAGGATAACTCCTAAATATTGACTACGTTGAAATATTTGGCCTACTAATTGAGTCATAAGAGGTTTTACGAATGGTCCCACAATGTCAGTTAAAACAATGTGTAGGAACTCACTCGTAATGTATCCGATCTTCTCCATAGTTTTCCAAGTCTAGGTTATTGGTTTATATGTCAATTAATGTCGGGACCTTATCTGTGATTGGAGCATTCATACAGCTTTTTCTAACTACAAAGAGATATTCCTCCATTTACAAAGATATTGTTAGCTGTAAAGACTCAAACTAGTTGCGGAAGAAACTCGTTTCCCTGTTGAAGTAAAATAGAAAAAAATATCTCTCCCAGTTGGTTGTGGGGGTTTACATGAGTAAATTGCCTGACTGTCAAAGTTTGGTTCAAGAAGTTTCCTTCTAATTATTGCTTCCTCTCAGTTCCCAGTTTTCAATCAGCTTCATTTTCAATCAGCTTTCTCCACATACAAGTGATATAATCAAAGGTATGGCTAACTCTAAGGATACAATCCATTATGAGTTTTTTGATTTTATTGTTGAGTTAATTGACACTGTCACCTATGAGTTGAATAATTTTCCTCAAGAGATATGAGGTTCATAGTTATTTGCCCTAATTATAGTTACCTCATAGCTGCCAGTAAAGCTTTCATCCGTTACTTGAATGAGGCTTATTTCATTAATATTATACTTCTGGAGCTTTTCTTTTGAAGTAGTTTAACTATTATAGGGTTGACCTCTCTCTAATCACTGAATATTTATATTTCACCAGGAAACGCATTTGATAAAATTCCTACGATTCATAGTGGAGCTTTTCTTTATTGTAGTTGCATTTAATCACTCTCTAGATTAAATTTGATATGAATGTGATCAAACAGTAAAGTCTCTCCATATTACTAATAATCGATAAGAGAGGGCATACGCTAATATTTGGCTTAAGGGCTCTTCCAAAATAAGTTAAACAAAGACTGGTTTACTCCGCCTGTTTGTCACTTGAAACGATTTAAAAATTCACCCCTTGTAATCGTATCACTGCTGTCCCATACTGTGTTAGTTTATTCTCTTTGCAGTAGTCGTTTACCTTCCTGGTATAGGGCACTGAATCCCGAATCCTCGAGTAGTAAGTGGCTTGACCTTTGGTTAAGATTAGCTGACGTCACTTTGCCATCATGCAGGTTTACATGTGGTTGGGATCTTTACTGCCATAACCTCATCGTTTTTCTTTCACTGACATTTAAAAGTTGCAGCCCATTGATCGTGGTCACAAGTAGAATATAATGTAAATGTTATGACCAGATTCTGACAGAACAAGTGAACGAACGCTGTTCGTTGATTGAACTAGGGGCTTGTATCTTGTGTTCCTGTTCTTGTTGTTAATGGAATGATGATATTTTTGGGTAGCTTTTTGTTCGGAACTTTGTAAAATGTTTACTTATACAAATTTTCATCTTGATTTTTCAGTAGTGGGCGGAATGTGCACTAAGGGGTAGAAATCTTCTCAATACACTTTTATATCATCAACATGAATGAAACCTTTTTGCATTTTATTGTCTTAAACTATAATAAAAAAACAAGTTTGTGTTTATACAAATAGTACTTATTTTAGGCAACATATTGCGCAACATATGCTGCATAGAAATAGATCTGAAAAACTATACTAGCAAAATTTGTTGAAAGGGTGACTCAAAATATTTGAGCCAAAAAATGTTTCTAGTACAGGGTTTGTAAATAATGTATTAAATAGTGACCTCCAGTGATCAGTGACCTAAAAAATGGGCACGACACAATTTAATAATAGATTTTGTATGGTGAGTAGATTTTGTATGGAATTAAATGACCGATTTGTACTGCAACATGAAATGACAAAGTGTTGAGGATAGCTTATCTCTATCTAGATTATTTGCAGGTCATCAGTCCAGTAGTTCAACCAAATATAGGTAACAATTTTTGCCTTAATAAAGAAAAGATTAAATAATCCAAATCTATGAGCGAGGGTCATGTATGATATGCAACAATATAATATAACCTCACCAACATCACGTGTATGCTACGTGAGACCATCCATACCTCGTATGGTTTTAAGAAAAGGAAAATAGTTTACCTATCTACGATACACTATATGACACGGACTAATTGGGTTAACAGAAGCAATACATTCAAACTCCTTGTAACTTTTGGTCTGTATCAAATGAAAAGCTCCCTTCCAAGTAATTTACTACCTGTGTGTGATGAATTATTATTTTTTTATAAGATTTTACCGCACTTACAACTCTTGCAAACATATTAACCGACCGACCGACACATACACACACACACACACATACCGAATAAAGAAAATCTAATAAAAGTTGGATAAATAAAATGGAAACAAATTCTAATTTTATACGTTTTCTCATTAATTTTAGTGAAAAGCTTTTTTCTGTGTGTGTTGAGCTTTTTATTACTATTATTTTTTAACTTAGTTTAGTGGTTAATATATACACATTTATATTCAAAAGTTTAGTTGTTTGGTTTGTGTGCTTTTATGTTCATACGTTTTTATTGTTGTGGTCGTGTTTATATGTATGTATATATGCACAGCACTGATATGTTCAAGATGTGTATGACAGATGGACGCGCATTTGTTTGCTCATACAAAATTTAAACAGATTAAAGATGATGATTCCGTGATAAAAAGCTTTTTAATCCAACGCACGGTTTTTATGGCGAACCATATTGAAACGTATTTCATCTTATATATCGATTTGTTTGTTTGTCAAACATAATACACGTACATACATATTT
Organism: Tipula lateralis; assembly: GCA_963932295.1. Classification (NCBI taxonomy): domain Eukaryota; kingdom Metazoa; phylum Arthropoda; class Insecta; order Diptera; family Tipulidae; genus Tipula; species Tipula lateralis. Next base: position 187,698,680 of record OZ010737.1, on the reverse strand, counting down.
TTGTTATTAAACTTCTTGTAACATAAACTTATGGCGTAATATCAGTACGTACATAATTCTAGGAATAAATTGAGCTATATGTTCAAAAACGTTTTTGAGAACATAAACAAGTATTTTGTCTATATTCTAATTAATTAAGAAACATGTGGGCAGATAAAATTGGTTTATGTACAAAATACATATCGTCGGTTTGGCACTTAAACGTACATCAACGATTGGTTGTAATTTTACGTAAAAATATAGTATGGACAAGAGCCAGGAAGGCACAAATTATAAGATTCAAACACTATAAGCAGTATTCGCTGAGGCTGGACGGGAAACCATCAACCTAACTATCGATATGGAGCACCACAATTGCACAGTTTTTCTTGATTTTTCAAGCTACTCGAATTTCGAGAGTACGTTTGAATGGCTTGTTCTACTTTGAAATGCTTGCATTTTTAAAGCTTTTAGAGCTTATTTAATTAAGAAACATGTGCAGGTCATAAATTAGGTTTATCTAAAAATAAATATCGTTGGTTTGACGCTTAAACGTACATCAAAGAATGGTGATAATTTTACGAGAAAAAAAGTATTGATGATCCGGTTATAATTAATTATGACACAAGAGTTCAGGAAAGTACAAATAAGAAGAGTTAACTGTTTTACGCAATGTGGGCGGGAAGCCATCTTGAAGCGCAACCTAACAGTTGAATTTAAAAGTTTTGGGTGCTTATTTACATAAAAACCTAGTATCGGGGCAACGATATGTAGAAAATATTGTATTACATGGTTCAATGCACAGTTGTGCTCTTATACATTATATAATATACTATCTTCATTTGTATCTCGATAGAACTATACCTCTTCAATCGATTGGCATTATTTAGATAAAATATTCCTTCTCTCTGATAATTATCTTCACTCAATTGTAAAAAAAAGACAAACAATGACAACAAAAACAACAACAAAAAATTAAATTAAATTTCCCAAAAAAGAATAAAATTTAACTTTTTGTTAAAAGTAGAGAATGAGCTTTTGTGTGTGTATAAACATAAATGTAAACAACAATAACAAAACACAAATTTACTTTTGTGCTTAAAATAAGTTTAAAACAAAACGAGGACAATATAGATTCTTGTGTAATGAGGAGTGGCCAAGAAAATGGCAGAAAATGACAATTTGTACTATGTACACGAGACGATGGACGATATATAACAACGAATCAAAATAATTCTATATTGAATTAGATAAAATGTCCATTTTTGAGCTTTTTTACGAAACTTTTTTGTTTTACCTTATTTTTTGTGTGTGTATAACTACTATACTTTCTTTAAAACAGTAAACGAGAAAAGAAAAGTTTCGTTGGTTGAGTATTTTTTGGTTTGGTATTGGTTTTGGTATGAAAGTACAGGGTCGAACTATTATCGGATAAATTTATTGTATAGTAGTAAATGGTGTGGTACCATATCAGCGATTTGAGGTTTCGATGCAGAAGGTGAAAGCAACCAAAAGATTATATAAGAAACCACGACGATTGAGAATACCTTATTTGATGGAAAGTCTGAAAGAACCGAGTTAGTTTTTATTTTGGCTTCAAGTTTTAGTACCTCGTAATTACCATGTTTTGTGTCCTTTATAAGCACTTTACTTTTCTAATACTGTGGTGTTCATGCTGAAATTCACAGAATTCGAGTCAAAATAAGAAATAATTTATATTTTACTGTAATTCAATTTGTAAGCTTTCACTTTTATTCTCCAATATTTTTGTTGTTGGTGTTGGTATGAATACACAAATTTCATTATCAGGGTGAGCTTTTGAAAAAAACCCTGGTTTTGAAATGACTGAGGTGGTTTCCTTAATTTACAGAATACGAGTCTAGTAATTTTACTGTCGAACTATAAATTTTACTGTCGAACTATATGTAACCTAATTTGTGAGCTTTCACTTTTATTCATCAATAGTTGGTTTTGGAATGCAAATACAGGGTCGAACTTTTATTAAAAATGCATATCGTATGGTAGTAAATGGTGCGATACTCTTTCAACGACTTGTGGATTAGATTCGAAAAGTTCATATAACTGTTGAAACTAAACGACTATATAAAATAGCAAATCTGATCGAGACCCAGATCTTAAAATTTGAGCTTATTGAAATTAGATGAGTAGCCAATTTTACACAATTACAAACGAATTTTCTAAATTTTCTGCAGTATCTTTGAGTAAACCTCATTTGGAGGATCTACAAAAGCTCGCTACATAAATAACATTTGAAGTCATAATCTCGCTAACCCGAGTGAACTAAACAACTTGCGCTGATTGTTGTAAACTCTGAAATTCTTGGTGTATACTTACAGCAAGAACAATCTTTACGGTCGGGTTTGTTCTTAAATAAAAGCTCAGTATTCGCCATTATTTATTTATGTTGAACTTCAAGTTGTAGTATATCTTTTGAAGTCAGAGAAATCTTTTGAAAAAGCACCATGTTTTTGAAATCACTGGTGGTCACGATGAAATTCACAGGCTTCAAATCAAAATACTGTAATCCAATGTGAAAGCTTTCATTTTTAGGGTCGAACTGAATATGAATAATAAACGCAGTTATATCATTATCAACGATTTGTGATTTCGATTCGAAAAGCTCTTCCAACTGCTGAAAACTACCAAAAGACTGTATAAGAAAGCTTATTGATACTCAGATTTCAAAATATCAGCTTATCCAAATTACATCAGTAGCCGATTTTACACAATTCAACCCACTCCAGACAAACGAATTTTCTATAGTTTTTACAGTATTTATGAGAATACCATATTGAGAAGGTCTTCAAAAGCTTTCCACATAAATTACATTTGAAGTTGTAATCTCACAAGCCTGAGTGAACTTAACCACTTGCGCTGATTGATAAGTTGTTATACTCTGAAAATATTGACGATCCAAAATTCAAGTTCCTTCAGCTATATTACCGACAACAATAATCCTTACGATCGGGATTGTTTTTAAATAAAAGCACAGTACTCGCCATCTTTTATTTTTATTTTGGCTTTTAGTTTTAGTACATTGTTATTAGCCAGGGTTCTGTTCTCTCTCACTGTTAGCTTCGGAATACACAAATTTGACTTTCAGAGAAAGCTTTTCAAAAAGCTCCGGGTTTTTTAAATTACTGTATCGGTCACGCCCAAATTAACAGAAAACCAGTCAAAATACTAAAAACTAATAATTTTACTGTAATCCAATTTGCGAGCTTTCAGTTTTTTCACCAATACTGTCCTGCATGCAAACAAACAAAAAGCACAATATTTACTTTTCATTAAACATAAATTTGATTGTCGTTATTTTTCAAAACTTTTTGTTTGTTGTATTGTCTTGTTGTGTGTAGCTTTTGTGTAATCGAGAAATTGAAATCTTTTTATTGATGCTTTCGTTCGTTCGCCTTTTTAGAGCTTTTTCTACTATGTATATTCAAATATTGTTTTGAAATGAAAAGAAACGAATATAATTTTGCCTTTTTGATTAGAATACATATTTTGTTGTTGTCGTTTATATGTATATATGTGTGTATGTCTTCTATTGTAAGCTTTTGTATATATACAATCATATATAGGAGTATAAGCAATTTGGGGAAAGTATCCATGTCGAGTGGAATATATACACGAAAACAAAGGTTGTTATAAAGTCAATAGCATAAACAAAAGTGTGTCTTTGTTCTGTTAAAAAAATTTCTTGAAAAACGTTTCATTGTTTAATAAATTTTAAGATCCTTTTACAAAAGATATATATAAATTAATGAATATAAGTACTTCCTTGTTCTTTAGCTACAACAAGAATAATAATGTGCTTTTGTACTGTAAAACTTGTTAGCAGTAGTATTCCCAGTTGGGCTTATTTAGTTGGTACTGATAATACAAGAAAATTGTGAAGTGAATTATAATTATCAAACACTGAGTCCTCCAACCCTTTAGAACTATGTTAAGTTGTGTAAAGCTTTTATACATTAATACTACATTATATTTGTAGAAACTTTTGAATACCTTTGTGACATTTACTCATAGTTAAAATAAATAAAATTATGTGATGCTCTAGGCAACATTAAGAGCTTTTGGGAGTTTCAAACTGTTATAATTTCTTTTGAAGTACGGTTACCAATATTTTGGGTACGAAAACACAACTAAGCGATGATTGAGTGTAACCTTTCCGAGATAGTCATACAAACAATTGAATTAAGGATCGGTTCGTTATAAAAATATTTCCAGTTCGCTCATACGTCATGTCATTTTCAAGTATGAGTATTTAAACATGAACAAGACATGAACTCAAGTTAAAAACAACCAAATTAAGCATAGAAAGGGTCAACAGTTTTATAAAAAAATTAAAATCCAAAGATCCAATATTAATATAACGAAGATGCTACATATGAGCCATGATCTCAGATTAACTCATAACGGTTTTATCGGTTGGTGCATAATTCTGTGACGTAGCTCAATATGATCAGAAATCGCGATATAGTTCTTTTATTCCCATGCTTCCGATATCACAACTTAAAGCATGTCCATGTCCATGGATTATGGTGGAATCCTCTGCAGCGTATATGGTGGAATCTTTAGTGATAATCTCATTCATTATTGAATTCACGCCATAATAGAGTAAATTAAGTGTATAGTAGCATGAGTTCTTTCAGCCAAGTAGCATGAGACTAATGGAACGGATTCAACCGTCGCCATCTAATGTTGTTATCAGATTGAAACTGGTGTAGAGGAACAAATCTACATCAGCACCTTTATGATCACAGTTCATGAACCATTGTTTTTCCCTTTCAACACAGCGCATTGTTGGGCCGTATCGTGTCAACAATTTTACAGTGGTTTCGATCACGAACCAGCTCTGCATATTGTTGTAAATAACTAAGAGATTTCAGATTGACGCGAAGACATTTTTACCAACAGTAACCTCTTGGCCTTCGGAAAGATTTCCAACCTTTAAAGATCTCTGCATCATTCAGTGCAGACCATTAAATTCCTGATCTCGTGATTGAAACAACTCATTATGTGCCATCAACAAACCGTTTTATTTCTCCTTGTGATTGTAAACCGATTTTGTGCTTTATTTTCGAAACTCAACAGCAAGATGACACTCGTCATCGAACCAATCATTTCTGGGCTTAAACTGAAATCGCGTTGTAAATTCCTTCATAGTCACTGCCTACGAATTTTATTGAAGAACGGTAACATGGTCAAATGTGGATTAAGGATGTTTTACGTGGATGTGTCCTAGTTTTCAAATGGATGTCCAATTTGAGATCACGAGCGATCGCTTACCATTCTTTCTCCATTTTCGGTTGATTTGTATCAGCTCTAGCATTAAAGTCACCAATGTCGCACATGTATACAGACAATTGACAGTTTGACTAATCTCATGTGCAAAGCGAGAAAGTCCAACACAGCTTTTTTTATCTGTGGCTCAATGAGGAATCCAACTCCAAGATTTCCGAGCCAATTTATAGCCATTGCTATATGACACATGGTCTTTACTTTTATTACCATCGAATTTATTGGAGAGCCACGAGTTCGATCCGATATTCTTTCATAGTTGTGACATTTTTTGTTTTGTTGACCTTTTTAATATCCGAATAGTTAAGTGTAGCGGGTGGTCTGCCTAGCAATCCAACCAGATTTAGTCGCCTCCTACGTCAAGCACTGATTACTGTGTTGATATTTTATGGGTCCTATGCTATGCTCGGAATATTAACAAAACATAGAAGGTCCAATCCACAGGGCCTCATATTTATAGTGCTTTAATGAAGGAAAACTATCTCTTAACTTATAAAGAAACCCATTGCTTCCAAGGAGAAAAATTTGAATAAGAACGAGTAATTAATCCAGCTTAAGGTGTTCTATCTGCCTGTCTGTCTATTAACGTCCTACTATACGCCATTACCTAGTCAAATCTAGGACATACAGCCATAGGCCCGATTAACGTAGAACTATCTTCCAATTTCATAGTTCCATGCCAGCCTATAGTACTGACATGGCATATGGGTTGGCCTTTGAATTCTGCATTTCAACAGGGAGTCATATAGAAGTATTTATTCACAACACTGATCGCTTTCAGATGGTAACAAACCTCTTTTGCATCCTGCCTCTATCGCAATACGAATCTGGTACCTCTCGCTCCAACTGCCGCTTTAACCATTGCCCCATTTAGTCGGTCGGCTTAACAGATTCTCAAAGAAGATAATCAATCAGTTCAGTTTTGTGCCTTCTATATACAATCCAATGAGTCTTGTACATTTCTTAACTGAGATGAGCAACTCATTCTCACAAATCAAAATTAATGAATACCCAACTGGTTATATTGTCATTGAAAAGAATGTCGGTAAATTCGTATCAAAAGCACAAAACAATTTCTTCGCATCTTAATCATAATGCAATAAACATTTGTATATTTGTTATTTTAATGTTTGATTAAATTCGTCTCAAGACTGTTACAACCACAATAACCACATAATTGTACATATATATATTGTTGCTCTTGCTACATCTCTTGTTGTAAGATGAAAATATTTCGATTATAAAAATAAAAAAAGCTTTCGGTTATTATACCCTTGTTGGATATATTCTCGAATATAAAACCACAAATTACAAGACAATATTTACGTTTGATAACGTCTCTCCTAAACGATCCAAAACCATAGGACAACGACGCAAACTATATATAAACTAGACAATATTTTCACATCATTTCAGATCACAATCGCGCAATGGTGAAATTAATTTTAATGCATGAGGGTTTGGTTTTCCTATATAAAGCTTTTATATAAGTCACACAATGTTTATTTGTGAGTGTGTGTATATATATACTGTATACACATCGAACACAATCAAATTTACAAATCAAATATTTTTTGTTTCTTAGAAATGTCCAAATATAAATTCATTATACAATCCTTTGTCTTACGGATATCTAAACGTATATATTATGTATCCTTACCTGGGATCCAAAAAATTTATTTCAAACAACAGAAAAATCCTTCGAATTACTTTTGTTTTTTGTTCTTGATTATCTTGTGATGTTTGCTTTCTATACGAGTATAAAGGTAGAAAACTGCTTGTTGTTGTCTTAACCGAGAAAAAACTAAGGACTGTGTGCGTCCAGTATATAAGATTTGAATGTAATAATGAGATCCTTTATCAAACCCAAATCAATCAAATAATGACATGAGGAGGCACATGATGATGAAGAACATGTTTGTTAAATATAATTTTTTGTTTGTGTGTGCATTTGATTCAGTTTGGTTGTGTATGTGCCCTATATCTTTCTTCATTTTACGAAAGTTAATTTCGTCTGTTTGTGGGTTGTGAATTTTAAACTATCCCGCATTTATGAATAAATAATGAACTTTATAGATATATATTTTTTGGACGGGTTTTACAGGCCATTTTTCTCACGTACCGCATCAACAATCTGACTTCATTGGTTTTGATCGCGAGCCAACTCTCCATACTTGAAGCGTGTAGCTTTATGTAATAGTATTTTAGAGTGTGAGTTGCAATTGCTTGTATGTCGTAATTCGCTATAGGCTGGGTAAGATCTGACGATGATGTCATTGAATGACTGTGTGATCGAAAAGATCAAACCCATCTCATCGGGCATATGCTATAGGACTTGATGTTCGAATTGTGACGAATCACAGGTATCACCTATGATAATAAAAAAGAGTTAAAAATTATAGCAGTAATTTAGGAGTTACTCTGTAACCAAATGTTTACACATATGAACAAAACAAAAAAAAAATGAAATAGGCGGAGCGAACAAAATACGACGAAAATAATATTCGCGAAGTGTAGAGATGCAAACGGTAATGGAATGTTCCACAAGGATTCACGTCGTATAAATCGGTGTAGACATTTTCAGTTACGAGACAGTTCAGTTTTGAATTTGAAAGTGTTAATATCGGAAAGTGATAATAAGTGAAAGTGACGTGTCTAAATAATTTTTGTGTAAACTATTGTGGAAAATAAATGTTATAATAAATATTTGTGAATTATTTGTGGAATTTTTGTCTGAAATAAATTTAGTTGAAATTTTAAGTTTGCGAGTTTATATTCACCGCATATATTATTTGATTAAGTTGCCCTGAACGCCACACATTACTCCCCCACAAGTGAATGTCTCCCTCCATTTTTGATCCCTCCATTATATCTTTATAGTGCCGTAATGCGTTGGAGTGCCTGATTTTGACCACTTAGTGATTAGGCTTGTTGCCATGAAACGAAGAAACCTGACTGCTTTTCGGTATCTATGGGCGTCATCGTTATTCGCCTACCTAAGGTTTTGTCCTTGCATGAAACAAACTTCCTGGAAATATTATAGTCTTGAAAGCGCGAAACAGACAACCCCATAAAAGAAAAGAGGCAGACATAATTCTATTTGTGGGAAGTTAATTTTGCCGTGTTATAGGTTATACAGGAGGTATGATAAAAATTTTCTGAGAGGTTGTGTCAGCCGATATTGACGTGTGTAAACAGGGCCGTTGGGGTCACCAAAGAAGCGCGTTGTTTTATTTTTGAAAGTGAGTTGTACACGATTTGGTGCTTAGTTGGTATGTTATATGATGTAATTGGATATTTGAATGTCGCAATAATTGAGGGGCCTTGATTTTCTCCGCTTAGTCATGATTTTAGGCTTGTTGCTGCATGAAACGAGAAACTCACTGGTTGCATACTGATATTTGTGATATTTTTGGCTGTGTAGCAGCATGTGACGAACTTTCTGGAAATATCTTTGTCGTGAGAAGGCTCATTTTGATGAAGAAGGCAGACATTAAGAAGTTGCCAAGTTGTTATAGATTTAGACAGGAGGGAGGTATGCAATTTTTGGAACGTTGTATGTCTAAAAGGTATGGAAGTGTTGGGTAGAGTGTAATGTAATTTTTGAATAGTATTTGAGAGTGGAGAGTGTGTAAGTTGTAATTGCTTGTATGTATGTTGTTATTCGCTAAGCCGATTTCGATTTGATGATGACTTCATTGAATGACTGTGTGATCGATCAAATTCATCTACGTTCAGTCGAATCACGACTCAAATATCGATAACTACATAACTACGTCACATATTGTTGCAAGCAATTAGAAGATGTCAGAACGCTCTCTAAGCCGTGGAGCCATCGCTGTCGAAAGCGACTACTCCACCTACCAAAAGGTAGTTCTCCCTTTATAGATCGCTATATTGGTTCAAATCGACACGAAAAACGTGACCGAGCATACTCGATGTCCTTTGATTTTATGCACGATATGAGGAATTCGCATTAAATTCCTGAACTTCAAACTGAAAAGAATCGAAGTGATTCAAAATACCTTTTGTCGGAATAAGATAATATAAATCGCCCAAAACGCGATGTTGATGGCACAATATACCGATTTCTTTTAAAATAAATTTCTTTCGTAGGCAAAGGGGTCACTGTCGGCGACGATGGCTTCACGGCCTAGAGAGCGATCTTTCTTATTTTAGTTGCTTGCTACAGTATAAAGAGCTGTCTCGTGATCAAAACCGATAGAGTCAGATTTTTAAAACGGTACGAACTAACAAAGGCCTGTAAAAGCCGTTAAAAAGAAAATCCAACATGAAGTAATAAAAGGATACCGAGAGTTTTAGCACCTGAAGTAATTACAAAAGCTCTCGATATTTTTTATAACTGTCATTTGACACAGGTGTTCGTATTTGTTTGGCATGCCTAAATAAAAAGGCATACCATAGTCCTTCTCAATTGATCGAGTCATAGGCTTGCTTCGAAATCTAAGAACACCTGGTGTTTATACATCGCGAGATGTTTCGTAGTAATTATAGGAAGGATCAGCCGTAGCGAGATAACTTGATCAGTGACTGACCGATTGAGACTGAATTGTCTTTGGTAAGCTTACCGATAAATTCCTCCGCCAGAGGAGTAATTCTTCCTAAGAAAATGTATGACAGTTACTTGCATGCTGTGCAAAGGAGAGTGCAATTTAGTCGCCTCTTACTAACGGGTGATTTTTTTGTGGTTAGGATTTTCATGCATTAGTATTTGACAGATCACGCGGGATTTCAGACAAGGTGTCAAAGAGAAAGATGCTCAGTATGCTTTGACATTTCATAACTGAAGCCGAACGATCTGCCACAACGTCGAATTTTCAGTGAATGGGCCCTAGAAAACTTGGCAGAAAATCCGCTTTTTTATCGACAAATTTTGTTCAGCGATGAGGCTCATTTCTGGTTGAATGGCTACGTTAATAAGCAAAATTGCCGCATTTGGAGTGAAGAGCAACCAGAAGCCGTTCAAGAACTGCCCATGCATCCCGAAAAATGCACTGTTTGGCACTGTGTGGCAATGTGAATGGCGATCGCTATCGTTCGATGCTAACAAACTTTTTGTTGCCAAAAATGGAAGAACTGAACTTAGTTGACATGTGGTTTCAACAAGATGGCGCTACATGCCACACAGCTCGCGATTCTATGGCCATTTTGAGGGAAAACTTCGGAGAACAATTCATCTCAAGAAATGGCCCGGTAAGTTGGCCACCAAGATCATGCGATTTGACGCCTTTAGACTATTTTTTGTGGGGCTACGTCAAGTCTAAAGTCTACAGAAATAAGCCAGCAACTATTCCAGTTTTGGAAGACAACATTTCCGAAGAAATTCGGGCTATTCCGGCCGAAATGCTCGAAAAAGTTGCCCAAAATTGGACTTTCCGAATGGACCACCTAAGACGCAGCCGCGGTCAACATTTAAATGAAATTATCTTCAAAAAGTAAATGTCATAGACCAATCTAACGTTTCAAATAAAGAACCGATGAGATTTTGCAAATTTTATGCGTTTTTTTTAAAAAAAAAGTTCTCAAGCTCTTAAAAAATCACCCTTTACAAGCTCTGGATACTATGGTCGTATTCTATGGGTCTCGAAATATTAACAAAACATGGATACCCCCAACCAAAGGAAGTTTGTTGGCTTACGACAAACATAAATGTCCGGTCAATGAGTTTAGTTTTTATAGTCTTGCTCGATAGTTCATTTATACCCTATCGACATCATGAAGCAAACAGTAAAATTATATCAAACAAAAAATCGAATCCTCCACTCATTATATGGATGATCCATTTATCAAGATCAACTCACACACACACACACACAGAAAAGGATCAATTTTTTCCCCAAATTAAAAAAAAAATTTCGGAATATCCTAATAAAATATAATTTGATTCCTTGTGTTAGATTTACGTTTCCTTTTTACGTATCCTTCTATATACGAGTGTATAGACGATATACAACCAACGATATGATATCAATTCATTCATTTTCACAATTTCCCACATCATCTTTGTTTTCAACCCCGAAAAACGAGCAAAATGTATAAGAAATACAAAAATTATGTAGGATTTTTCACACATACAGTCAACCATTAAGGATTATTATATGTGTGTGTATATATAAAAATTCCAATAGAAATCTTGTTAAAAAAATAAAAGAAGGAAATTCAAAATTTTCAAATTTTCAACAAGAAGAATGGAAAATCCTTTTTTTTTGTCGAGAGAACGAACCTAAAAAATATGTGCTTTCGCCCCTTTTGCATACATATATATCCATATGTGATTGGTATACGAATATGTATACATATATTTGGGAAGCTTTTAAGTGATTTTCCATTTTGGTTTATTGATGAAAATTGATAAGAGAAATGATCTTAAGTAGTTTTTTGCATTCTTTGAACATAAAGTATTTGATTATAGGGAAACAAGATTTATTCAAACTTTTCGATGATTTGACACTAATGAGATGATTTTATTTTGTGTGTTTTCGGTATGTCTATAGTATATATATATAAAGTGTTTCAGAACCTGTCAGCAATACAAATAAGAGTAGTTATTTAAAGTTATATACGAATGCTTTCAAAAGTTGAGTGAATTTGAATTAATGAATTTACTACATGTATTCGAAATCAGTAGGGTATGTATATCCGAAAAACTGATTGTGTGGATTTGGGAATGCATGGCAGAGGCAGGTAGGTCAAAACTACCTTACCAATACGCCATGCTACTATTTCTGAGGTTAGTAGAAATTTAGGTAAAAAGTGTTAAGTGGAATGGAATCGGAAGATACCCAGTAAGCCACTCTATCTTATTCATCAGCCCTGGATTCAACGGACCAATCATCATTGATCTGAATAAAAAATGTTTATAGAAAAGATAATTTTCAAACTAGCAACCAATACGAATATCCATCATTTGCTATCGGTGACAGACATGAATCAGATCTATGATGGAAAAATAAAGGTTTAAGAAATGAGAGCACTACTCGAATGAAATGCAATAAGCAAAATAATCATTCAATGCTGTGCATCTACAATGAAAGGCGAATTTTACGAGCAGTAAAAGGAGGAAACCAGCATCAGTGACCCAGACACCCATTCAAAAAACGTCCAAACTCCATATTTTAGGTAACGAAACTAGCATTTTGCATAAAGGATGCCTATACGTAATACATCGCCAAATAAATAAAGAAACTACCTTAACAAAAAAGGGTCATCGATTACTTACCACGTTATCATCAATAAAGGATTTCTCTGGCTTAATTTAAATCACAGCAAAGCTTCAGCTTAATAGAAAAGAATTCGTATCGAGGGTAAGGGCACAGATAGCCTTTTGAACAATAACGAACTATAACTAAAGCTTCTGTCCAAAAGTAAAAGAACAACAAAACAGCCAGTATGGATATAGTATTTCAACAGAACTACCCTACTTCTTGAAGCATTATATACTGGTAGAGTTTCACAAAAATGGAAAGAGAGGTATACTATAACAATTCCGAAGAAAGGCAATCAAAAAAACCGGATAAATCATATCCTTTCTCAGCAGCACATTGAAGTGTTATTTATGATCATTCCTCAAAAGCCAACCAGCAAATTGGCAATCATCAAGCATTATTCAGCCCTGCCCTGAAAATTCAAGAAGTTTCCATGACTAAATGAGTGAAGTATCAATATAGTATCTACTCTTCATCGGAGTCGCATGGTCTACTCCACAAATATTTGAAATTAAGCAAGAATATGATCAACAATCAAGCCACAATCGATAATGTTGCTAAGTTCGTATACTTTTATTGTACTGCAAATGAACCAAGCAGGAGGACACATCAGCCAATGCATCAACAAAGTATAAAAGACAGACAATAGGCTACATAAGATCTAGAATGCATCCACTCTGTCACGAAATTTAAAGTTATGAGTGTTTAATGCTTGTATGAAATAAGCAATTCTGTATTAAGCTTTTATTTTTTACATTAAGCGTAAGTACTTCATAATTCGTCATTATACATAAGATATAAAAAATTATCATCACACCACAATTTGAATCACACGGCCAGCCCAAAAACCAAACAGTGTCATGTTGAGGATGGAGAGTCCAATTCCAAAGATCGACGAGGAATCGGTAAACCTGGGTTTTCTTCAACACTACGGGCTACGGCAGCAATTCTTCAGCGACGCACGCGTTTTCAATTTGTCACATCCCTAATTTCTCCCAGCAGCCCAAATTTTTCCACCAGTCACTATTGCCGGATGGGAAGTAGCTTCACGATGACCAAAAAAAGCTTTTCTTTTACATAATTTTCACCAATATTTTAGTGAATTTTAACAATTTCTATATGCATTATTGAAGAGTTTGTTCATTTATATAGTATTGGCGTAGTTTTAATTTGTCAAATGTCAAAAGATGACTGCTTCAAAATTTCCAGCTGCCACATAGCAGGCTATTCATAATGATAGCTCTTTTTGGAAAACCCTTTACAAAATATATAGAACGGCAAACAACACAAACACCCGCAATTGGCTCAGGTCACAGAAGCAAATTGAAAACTTGAACATCAGGCCTATAGAGGAGCATCAATGCTAAAGCTAACTCATAAATGGAAGAAAATACTCGTTTCACGAACAGTACAAGCTACAATATCTAGAACACCTTTAAATGCCATAATAATTGTTCAACGTGATTTCGACTGGAAAATTGGAAACGAGTAGAATGACAATGTCATAAATTGGTAAATACTAGCTAGATCCTAAGAGATACAACAATGAAAAGAGCTTTGTTGGTTGTTGTGGCATAAGAAGCAACCATTTTGCCTTTTAAAGATATCAAAGCTGTTAGAGAAGTAGACAGGCGAACACAGCGTTCATCAACTGGCCAAATCAGCATCCTGAGTCAAGTCAAGTACTGACACAATGAAACAAGCGTATAAACTCAATATCGAAGTACCGAAACCAGTACTACCGATCAAAAATGGAAACAATTATAGGAAGCCTATACGTTTTAAATTAATAAAAAATTATTAAGATACTGCTTAACAACGATGGCCAAGAAGTCTTCGCGGAATATTACCTGATGAAATCAACCAATAAAGAGATGACAAAACTTGTTTAATGATAATGGCACATAAAGCGAACGAAATGTAGGACTCGCTGTTACGAAACAAACAACACCCGTTCTCCAATGGAATGCGAACCTTAAAGTATTGTTCAGTAACTAAATAAGCTGACAGGACCAATATTCTCCTGTGACACGACCAATATTCTCTGACTGCAATATTAATAAAAACATGTAGTGTTGTTAGAATTCCACAGTAATGATAAGAAAGCTTGACTGCAACTGTTTTACAGAAATGAAACCTAAGAGAATGCAAGAAGCATCAACCAGCAAATTAGAAAATTTAGGCATGATTCAGTTTTGGACGAAGCAATAAATCTTGTATCCACTATCAAACGAATGGAGTGTCAACTCTTCAAGGCTTTTAACCTTGAGGCGACTCGGTGAAATAAGTATTTAGGAAAGATAACTGAACTCATTATAGAAATGTATAGAACACGCGACACACAGTCCAATCCAGTTAGATCAAACCTGCTGTTGTTCTTAATAGGGTCAATTTGAGAAAAGAAGGCGATGTAAAAATAAACTTTCAGATTAAGAACAAATATTTTCAACATATAAATAACTCCAGAGAATGTTGCTATATAAGTTCGTATACTTTGGTGAACAATGGAAATGTATTGGCAAGCAGCAAAGCCTTTTAAATAGCTACATATGCATTGACTCCTCTCTATATATCGAAAATCAGATATCACGTTTGCTGTGTTTGCCCATTAGTTCAGCATTCGTTTTCGGTTTAGCAGATGTGTTGATGATAAAAATTTCCTTTTGCTGCGAGCTTCTATCTGAACATCAAGCTGGTACCGTCAGTAACACTTGTAAGCCTTATTCCTTATATAGAAAGATTTCTCTAAAATTTGAGTTCTGCTAAAAATATTCTACACGAACTAATGGAAGAGTGGAAAAGGAGTTGCAACATATTCTAAATTCATTGTCCATCTGAAATCCCCATTCATTGTCATTTAAACCGAACAATTTGAAAATTTCTTCAACACTCTGGAGACAAAGCTCATTCCACTATAATGGAAAACAAATCAAATAACTTTCAATAACGATGCAGTTTTGAGACTCAAACAAATCTAACGGATGTAACACAACAAGAAATTAAACGGTTTATAAATATGCATAGTACAAGGTGCCCATACACTTGTCTCATTGGATTGGAAACGGTCTTACTTTTCTCGTTGTCCAATTTAATCAAATCACGGAATTTTGTTAGTCAATGAGGTTTCGTTTGTTCTAGGCCGCAATGTTTCTTACGCAAACCTATATTTTGGTGATATGAACGACAAAGTGGATCGTAATATCGATTCCAGAATCATTTTCAATTATATATGCTTTGATGACCCCCCTCGAAACAGAACTTCTTTATTCATTCCGGTGTTCTTCGGTTTGATTCCTATAATGCTGCAGACCAAAAATCACGATTGGTGATCTAAGATGTGTATGTAAGTGACTGTGGTTTGAATCGTGGGCCCTCGAAGTACTGAGTTATGGAATATTCTTTTGGCCCTTGTGGTTTATATTTCAATGTCTTAGTAAGGAAAGGTTAAGGTCGGGAACGTCATATAAACAATATTACTATTATTGGGGACTACCATCGAGTGTGCATTATGCACTACAATGGGATATGCATTCAATAAAAAGTACCTCCACGGTTTGGTTGACAACGGCAAAAATTCAGGATCGGTTTGGAAAAACTGGTTTTGTACAAGGTCGACAAAACACAACCAGGTTTCTTTCACAAAAACTGTGAAATTGATCATATACTCACAAAATTCAACTAGCTCAAAAAGTGAGGTCACCAGACCATTTAAATTTTCGTCGTTTTGTTAATTGAATGCTTGGGCGTAGTGAAGGTGTTTCATCAAAAATCGTCCGGTTATCCACAAAACAGAAATTCATCAATCGAGAGTCTCTGTTTGGTGTGGGTTTTGGACCGGTGGCAACACTGGATCGTGTTTCTTTCAAAAAAGAAACAGGAAAATGCCCTTAGAGTAAATGAGGAGCTTTTCGTAATATGTTCTGTGTTTCTCATCCTAAATGTTTCATCTTTCAAATTGAATGAATTACATGGGAACATTTTTTGGTTTCAAGTTTTCAACAAGACGGATTTATATGCCACCCAAGTCATGCAACTATTCCTGGGCCACTATGAAGCCCGGATGAAACACCAATAGATTATTTTTTTTAGAGTCGATTAATCAACTATTTATGACGTCATTAAACCAATAAACATGAATCAGGTCAAAAGAATCATTATAAGACTGACCACTTAGTCTATTCTTCAAACTCTTCACAATTCCTTAGCACAAAATTAGTTCATTCTTCATCCGCATACATAACGTTATAAATGTGCTTGTACAATTAAAACCACCCCAGGCACATAATTCATAATGGACATGATGTGGATGGAAAACAATCATCCGTATCTTAAAGCAAAACTGTTGTGTGTTGTGTATCAGAATTAATAAAAAAAATTTCCTTTTATAATCTTGTTGTTGTTTTAGATTTTCCATACAAAAACAAAATATGAAAAAAAAAAGAAAATTAAACACAAATTGAATTGAGTGTAATGCTGTTTTTTTTTGTGAACGAGGAAAAATTAAAACAAAAACAAAATAACAAGAGAAAACGATAGAATTTTCTTTGTTTTGAAATTATTTTTCTTTTGAATTTTCTCGATTTTATTTTTTTGTAATTTGTGTATATACACATCTATAGCTTAAAGAAATACAATAAAAAGTTAAATATTTAAACATTCAATTTGTTATTTTTATGCTTGTGCATATACAGAGTGTATGTGGAAAATTTTTCATGTATACCATATAGTATGTTTCACTCAAAATTCCGAAGATGTTATCTACGGAATTGGAAAATAACCAGATAATAAATGTACCAATTCGACTTTTATCGTATGTTAGAATAATAATTTAATTGTACAGCTTTTTTTTTGTTTTTCCAAAGCTCTCATTGTTTTATCAATGCAGTTTGTATTTATATATCACATCTCATACTCGTATCATGACATACGAGGAGTGAGTACATAAACTTCATTGTCGTCAAATGTTAAACATTTTGCCCTATAAATGTCTTTCGAGAGGAAACATGACATACAATACCGAATATCTATAGTCTATATGTTAGAGCTTTCTCATTAAAAAGCACGTTTTGGTACATTCGAACTTTTTATAATTGAATTTGATCAACAATTTTGTAACACCGCTAACTTCGGAAAAGTAGCGAGGTGTCTAAAGTATTTTGGACTTTTCGTTTTTATTTTTTTTTTTTAATTTTTATCACGATTTTTAATTATGAACAAAAAAGTTGTTTGTACTAAGTTGGTAACAATTTTGTATAATAATTTTCGCAACGATAAAGTTACTTTAGACTTTTTACTTGGAGCTTTGGTGAAAATGACAGATAATGTATTTCAAAGAATATACGTTTGTGGTCGAAATACGAGACACTATAAATTTATATGATGACAGTTTTAGTTGAGTTCGGAACAAAAAAATAAAATTAATTAGAGAGTGGATGAGGTCGCTGCACTGTCATTGTAATTAAAAAGTTCGGATGTTTTCATCCTTTCAGTTTTAAAATGTTACATACTTTTTACTGTTTCGTTTGTTCTTATCAAACCTTTTAGTTTGTAATTCTTGTCATATGCTTGCAAAACTTCTTAAGTTTCTGACTAGTATTTAGCTAGCTCAAGTTTCAGACTAGTAATTAGCTTAACAAACGCTTTCTAATTTATAGGGCCAATCTACTCTCCTTGAACAAAACTTGCCTGTCAACAGCAGAAACATTCATTCCACATCCTAAAAGGTATCCAAAGGCAATCAGATTTACAACTGTCCTTGTTAAAACCAAGAAGAATTTTTTTTGTTACTCTACACCTATAAAAGCTCTGTAATTGTGTCGCATCTAGTCAACAATAACCATGAGTCAATGAATAATTCTAGATTATTTATTTCCAATTAACACATATTGGATCGATTCAAAGAATATGAGCTGAACCATTTGACTATCAAGGACCTTACAAGGCAAACGGAATAATAGGTCAAATAGTTTTGCATGGGTGATGTCATTGAAATCCTTCTGTATCCATTTATCTGGAATTGCAAGGGTTACTACTGAATGGTCAAACATATTCCGCAATGCATACACCAAAGTATGCAGAAAAATTATTGCATTAAATTATTGAAAGATATATTTGTCGGGTAGCCCTCACCTAACTAGGTGAGAATTATCTTTCATCTTAAAAATAGTTTTTTATTCTTGTTTTTGCTTACTTGTTATCGTACTCACTTAAATCATAGGAGATGAATAGTTCCTTAGTTGAGCGAGTACTAAGGTTGTATATGGATGTACTGCCTTACGTTTATTGATGCTGATTTTCGCACAGACTTGCTCCACTACTGATGGTGACAAGTTTACTAAGGAACTTAAACTAAAACAATGTAGTCTCTAAATATTCGGGATAATTTAAAGATTGTTCATAAAAGCTCCTAATGCTGACAAAAAATAATTAACATCCGTTATATGTTACCACCAGCAAATCAGCCTAGTGACCAAGGTTAACTCAAAAAAATTTAGAGCTCATAATTCTGAGCTTTTTTAATTTTTGCGTAGTGGGATGGGACGTAGTTTATCAATATTTTTTTCCGATTCGCAATGTGTTTTTCTGGTCATATTAGTTCTAATTTAGCTTACAAGTATAATTTAGACAACGAAGTTGAGTTGATTATGGTCATCCTCTCTTCTTGCTCTTTCACCTCCCCAATTCGCAAACAAATTTTGATTTATTGTCGAGCGCCAGCCTGCGCCACGAGCTCTTCACGTCATCAATCTTTAGAAACGACATCCAGTTTCGGTTAATTCTTTTGATTTTACACGTTTGACATTGTTCTGACAATCTGAAGTATAGTATTTGACAATCTGTGCCACATGAAAAGTAAAAGCTTGCCATGACGTAAATGCGAGTATACACAGCATGACAAGCTAGTGTTCACCAATGTTTCGTATGTATAGTGTTTCGTATTCGTCTTGCTACTACGTTAGCTTGTGGTTTGCAGTGTCGTTCATTTTTGACAGTCTAGCGTCTACTGCAAGGATAGGATTGGATACATGGACCGTGTTATCTCTCACCAACCAGACACCAGGTTTGTAGATTTTACTTAACCAATTGATGCGTGTTTTAATATTTAAAATTATATTTTGGCTCCCGTTTCTAACATCACTTTCCATATTTTAAAACCAAATTGTTTTTTCAAGTTAACGACTGTTGATATAACCATCCACTCTGTAAATAAACAACTTCGTTCTGTGAAAGTAGTGACAGTAAATAATATTTATATTCCAGGCCGTAAACGACACTAAGAGGCAACCACTAGGACCCTTATATGAACCTGTAATTTTTATTAGTGTATTCAGTGTTTGTGGTAAGCCCAACGAATGCTCTTACACACAATCGCAGTTTTATGTCATCTGTAGCATGTTACTTTTACTCAACGGTGAAAATTGAACACGAGACGGCCCTTAAACAGTTAGCTACAATAGTCAACAAGTAGTAAGCAGATAAATTAAGTGACAAGACATAAGTACAAACTATAGGTCATTTGTTACTTGAACCTGTTTCGCCGGATTGGCAATTTCTTCATGCGGAAATAGCAGGTAGAGACATGTGATAAGACGAACCCGTGTCTAGAACTGAATATTCTTCGAATAATTTACATTGGGAATTCTGTAAATTAAACCAAATTGGTCGGCGATCGCATGCACTTACTCATTGCTAGCAATGGAGTTGATTTAACAAGAAACATCTGTCATCTTGAAGAAATATTCAGAATATAGACCTTCGGCTCTTTGGTTAAATTTGCCTTTCAAAACACCGGAGGTCAATAAATAGATTAACGTCACTCTCTATTGAGATCCATCTGTACAAACCTCTATATACTACACATTTCTCATTCAGACAAAGTGTTCAGATGGCTTAATCAATGTTTAAAAGTTTCTCCTAAAAAAAGTTGGATCCCAAAATTTGAGTTTCAAATGGTCTGATAATACACAGATCCACCTTAGCAGGTTGTCGATCCTGATAAATTACATATATTAGTAATAGAATATCTAGATTGTCGACGTTATCAACGAGACGTCTATACGTTGTCGATGAGTTGTGGACATGTAGACTAAGAAAAGAGTAGTAGATGCGTAAATGCCCACATTTGATAACCATTATGATTCTTGTTAGGTTTAACTCACACCTCTGTGCGTACAAGATCATGCCATGAAACAAAGAATAAAACTGGTAGAAAACAAATCTCTACCAGTTTTATTCGTTGATTTATGGATTGTTTTATTGCAAGTCACTCGACAGCTAAATATGAACCAATCTACTGTCTCAAAAGTATTCAAAAGGTTTGAAAAAACTGATACCTTCTGTCAGAGACCACATATCAGTCGGTTATCGATGCACGGCGAAAGCTAAGACAAGTTTGAAATCTACCTCATTCGTAGACAACCCACTAGAGGCCTAAAATTGGCAGCACACAACTAATTGGAGCATCGAGCAATCTATTGAGGGTCGTTCTATTCATTGAATAGTGCAGAATATGTCTCCATGGAAGTGATAGAATGTCACGGCATCCAAGTGTTATTTTGAAAGTGCCGTTTGATTAAAAGAACATAGTATGGCGTCGATTCGTGCATTTATGGACAGGCATATTGATTGTGGAAAACAGATCTGGTTTTCATACCTAGTGAAGGCCGTTAAAGACATTCTCTTTGAGCAAAATTTGTAGCATCGAGCAATCTTTTGAGGTTCGTTCTATTCACTGAATAGTGCAGAATATGTTTTCACTGTAGTGATACACGAGAACTGGTCTAATACCATCCAGGAATAATTTAAAGTGCTGCTTGACTGAAAGAATGCGTATTTCGCCGTTCGTATACATTGTATGGGCTTACATGTTACTTGTTGAAAACGGATCTGGATTTTGTATACCTACTGGAGGCCGTAGAGGACATTCTTTTTGATCATACACTCAGGATATATAAGGAGATAGTTCATATTGATGCATAGAAATGCCTGGTGTCACAAAGCTCGAAACATTTTGCAGCTCAGATATAACTTTGGACAGCTGACTATAAAGGGGCCAGCTCTCAGTCGACTTTCAAATCTCATAGAGCATTTATGAAACGAACTAAAACTGAGAGTACGAGCCAGAAATCTAGTAACATCTAATATCAGTGACCTCAATATTGTGTTGGATATCAGAACCTTATTAATTAAATTGTTTTTGATGAAAAACCATTTTAAGGTAGAAATATAATTAAAGTCCCTTCAAATAAAGACAATATCTTGTGAAAATCGTTTAAGACATTTCAAAACCTACATCGTTCTGAACCAACATCTCAAAATTGATACAACCATTAAACAAATTATAAAGAAAATGTGTTGCCTAAAAAATTTATGTCAACCAACTTTAATTAACATTTACACCTAGAAAATGCATCATGATAGGTACCCTAATTTCCCGTATACAGGCAAAATGAATTTTATTAGATTTATCACAAATTTAAATTTTAATAATAACAAAACAAAATATTTCCCGAAATAAAATTACTGCAAATAATTTCCTGCTGTTATTTTGTGGAAAACCCAACTACTTTACAATAACAAAAAACAATAAAAAATGGAAATTTGCCAAAAAAATTAACAAAATCTACTGTAGCCTGTAAAACTATATATATATATTGACAAACATACTAGCGCACACACACACACAGAGATAGAAAATGGAACAGCAAAATTAATATAAATAAAGCGGAAATGAATGAAAATTACAATATAGAAGCATTGAGCTTTTCTTTTTAGTTGTTGGTATTTGTTTTTGTATTTCCTCGAATAGGAAAATAATAATAGCGTATAGTACAGTAGTTTACAAATTTTCCCAAGCTTTTTTGTTTGTTTTCCATTCCTGTATTATTATTTTATTGTGGCGGATTTTTATTATCAATTATTTTCTTGTCTGTGGTACACACACACACACACAACATATACATATACACAGATTTTTATTCGACTGTGTTTATATAATTCTTTTTCCCGTTTTTCATTTCCAGAATCTGTTAATCTTTTAATGTAGATTTTTGTTTAATAATAAAAAAAAAGCGAAACATATTTTCTCATTTTCCATATACACATACAATCGCGCAATATTCAATGGGTGCGGTATTGTATAAGTGTTACACGAAACAACAACAAAAATATATTATTCAAGCAGAAGAATATTTAGGTCGCGAAAATTCTTTCTCGTTTGTTTGTTGTACAATTTTTCATTTTTTTCCACAGCAAAACAAATGAATATAATAGGTTATGTAAAAAGTCGTGACATTTTCGGGTGGCAGAAACCGAAGCAAATGATATAGTTAGGAAATGATGAAACACAACTTCCTTTCTGTTGGCCAATTCTGGTCCCATTTATGGATAACTTCATTTAGACAGTCGAGTTATGTGCACAGAACAGAATCACGATTGATGTTTTCGCCACGTTGCAGCACCTCATAATGGACCATTTCCTTACAATCCCACTAAACACTCAAAATAGCGTTTTATTGTTTTTTGTTTTTATCTCTACAATCTGTTTCGGGGTTCAAGGCACTTTTAGTTTTAACTTTTTCGCTTATTATCGTCCTTACCTTACGCCATTACAGCCAAATCGAGGACGAACGGCTTTTGGTCCGATTTTACGTATAGAACCATCTGCACATTGCATAGCCCCATGTCAGCCTATAGTACCGACATGGAAGATGGGTTGGCCCATGAATTCTGCACTCCAACAGGGGGTCATAGATGTGTTCATTCACACCACCGATCGTAATCGTATGGTGAAAAATCCCTTTTGCATCCTGCCTCTATCGCGGAATTCGAACGCGGTACCTCCCGCTCCAACTGCCGCAACTTTGGCCCAATATAACGTTGTTTGCCGTCAATTTAGACTTTGAAGTCGTGATACAAAGTCTGGCTCAAGTCGCCTATATGACCATGAGCACTTACGATATTCACTTTTTTCGTCCATTTTCATCACCTGTAATAATTCGCTTCAAAACTGGTCCCTTGATGTTAATTTGATTAATTCATGAGGTGAAACATCGAGCTTCTCTTTGTAGCCTATACTCTTTTCAAATGATTCCAAACTGTCATGCATCTTCATGCATGCTCGATTCTGGTTGCTCATTCTGAGTGCCTCATTCAAATAGTCGAATTGTGCACAGTACAGAGTCACATTGATGGTTTCGGCACGTTGCAGAAGCTGATAATGGCAATTTCCTTCCAATTCCACCAAACAATCAATATAACCTTGTTTGCCACCAATCCAGGCTTTAAAATTGTTTGTGGAAGGTCACCAGCCTTTTATCAAGTGCCCATTTAAACTGGTTTCACTATGTTGCGTTTCACCAGTATTTCAATGATGTCAATTCGGTTCTACAAATTTGTTTGCGTTAATTTATTAGGAATCCAAACATTGAGCTTCCAAACTCTTTTCAAATGATTCCAAACTGTCATGTGGTTAAAGTTTAATGGATCAGCTCTTGTTCTTGCAATTTTCAATCAAACACGGATGTATTGCAGTGACTGACAAAAATGGTAGTCGGACGATCCCTGATCTGGACTCGATGAATCAAAACTTTCCCAAACAAGTTTTTTCAATTTGTTCCAAGTCATCAAACATAAATGACAACCACTTTTCAGTTGGTTCATTCTGGTTGCTCTCTCTCTCGATTGCTTCATTCAGACTATCGTTTTGTGCATAATTCAGAATCAATGGTTTCGCTAAGTTGCAGCATACTAAAGAATTCCCTTCAATCGCTCAATATAATCTTGTTTGCCGTCAATCTATAGGCTTTGAAGTCATTTGGTTCTTTTTCGTTGCGTTTGACCAGCATTAAACTGATGTCAATTCGATTCATTAAATTTGTTTGGATTAATTCATATTGCAGCCAAATACCGAGCTTTCGAACTGCCATGTGGTTGATGATCAATGCCTCCGCTATTTCCTTACAGCTTATGTGTCGCTTTTGCCCCACCAATTGCAAAATTTCCTTGACTATTTCGGTGACTGGCCGATCGGAGCATCAACACCAACTTGAACAAAAACCGCAAATACTTTTTATATGACCCAATATCTACATGTCGGATGGTACACATTCCGAATATATACAATCCAAAAAGGATATTTTAATTCCGCAAACGGATTATTATAGTTTTAGGATTTGTTTGTATTTTAACGTTATTTTTGGTTTTATATTTGGTTTAAGTTTATATACCGTGCGGTTAGTTGATGGTGTGGTTTAACTTTATTTTTTCAAGTTTAACTTGGTCTATACACTTAGATGTACTCGTACACCGTTGCTAAATTATGGTTTTTGCCAGATTTTGTTGAGCAAATATTTTCTTATATAAAACTCGCCTATACATATTTACGTGTGTGTGTGTTGGAGTGTATGTATATGTGTTTCAAAAGCTCAGGCTATAATTTAAGGTTAACATAATTTAACAGTGTTTGTTATTAAAATTATGATAATTTTTATTTGTTTTTCATTTAAAGCATATAAATTTTTATTATGAGGCAGAACGTATAGGGTAAAACTATATACTGAACACTTTTTACGAGCTTTTAACCATCTTGCACACAAAATATGATAAATTATTATAGTTTTGTGTTCGTATTTATATCGTTGCCATTTTTTTTTGCCAGATTGCAATTTTATTTTTATTGCATTTGTCTCATCGTGTGTATGTACATATATACAACCAACCCGCAATGCTATCTACAAATTTTCACTTAAAAGCACACACCATCATGAAAATTAAATTTTAATATTCGCATACAATACAGCACAGCAGCCAACATATATATATAATATAATAAACTTATGGGAGTAAAAATAATATTTGATTTACATTCAACATGTGTGTATATCGAAACGAGTAAGGAAAAATTGTTTTTCCGGAATTTTCCATCTCGCACAAATAAATCGTAAATTGTTTTTTTTTTTCAAAACAGAGGTTTACGAGATGTGTTTACATTAACACGAAATAAACGCGAAATGGGCTTACTAAATACAAATCTCTAGTTAACATTATGATGATATAAAGCTCTGAGAAAATTCCTAGATCTGAAAACATCAAACGTAAAGGCGTAATTTTAGAAAGCCAACTCTTCTGAAAAAAGCTTTAAGAAAGTTAATTTGTGAAGACTTGTGGTTTAACCGCCAAAATTGTTTCCATAAAATGAATAAGTGACAAGTTTGGCCAGCTGTTAAAATTACTACCAATTGAGCAAAACATAAAACCTTACAGATTTTGGTCTATAGAGCTTTAGTAGGCTTTTCGCCATTAAATGCCATTAAAGACATTCTGTCTGATCTTAAATTACCAACCATTATTTTACATACACTCCTGGACAAAATTAACGCATATTTTTTTTTGTAATAAAAAAAATCCAGCTGGACAATTTCAGTAGAACTGGTATCAAATGATCCCAAATTTATAATTTTCTCAAAGAAAGGCACAAATGTGGCGTTATGGAATTATAGCGGCTATTTTTCATTGCAAAATGTTAAAATATATCGAATTATTTTTATTTAAAATTTTTAAAAGCGGTTTATAAACCTTAAAACTAGCTGTAATACAATTTAATAATGAGTATTTCCTCCCCCCCCCCCCCTCCCGTGCCCTTATTACAGCTTCTATTCTTCTGGGCATACTAAGTAGAATGCTTTGTATCATTTCTTGCGGAATGAGATTCCAACTCTCAGCTCTGCTGTCGAATCTGGCAGAATATCTAGCTCTAATCGCGTTTTAGAATGTCCACACGTGTTCAATTGAATTAAGTAAGATCAGAACTCATTGGTGGCCACTTAAGTGCACAAATGCCAATATCTTGGAGATATGGTCGTACCGTTGCAGCAACGTGAACTGGAGCGTTATCATGCATTAACACAAAACTGTCATAACATATGAAGCCCATGGCAAAACGTGATCACCAAGAATGTTCCGAGCATACCAGTCTGCATTCATCCTCAAACCAATCTCCACCAGCTCCGTACGGCCCTCCCAACTGATTCCAACCCAAACCATTATTGAACCTCCACGAAAGTTTACAGTTTGCACCATGTTACACGGTGTGTAGCGTTCTCAAACTCTTATGTATACAAGATTACGTCCATCTGGTTTCCATAATCGGATTCTGGTCTCATCTGAAAAGAGAACATTGATCATTTCCCTAATTTGAGTATGAGCAAATTCTAAACGGCTGGATTTGTGGCGGGGAAGAAGCCGTGGAACTTTTACGGGCCGTTTTGGAGTTAGATTCACTTATTTTAATCTTCGTCTAGCTGTTCTGACACTAATATTCACTTGACGCGCACTAAGTAACGCATTTTTGGGTTGAGTAGAAGTTCGCTTTCGATCTCGTAACGAATTCATTTTTAAAAATCGATCGTCATGCTAGGTTGTGCACTTTTTACGTCCTTTTCCAGGCTTTCTTTAATACTCTAAGGTCTAACGATACCGCTTAAGTATTCGTGAAACCGAAGACTGATTAATTTATAATTTTCGTGCGATTTGTACTTGTGTATAATCTTCCTGATACAATGTGACCACTTTAACTGCCTCCAGCTCTTGAACGGGTGCCATATTACAATGGATTTTATATTAGGTGTTTGATTTAGAACACATTTACAAAAACTAGTGGTACTGCAATTAAAAATAATTGATATGCAATGGAACAAAAGCCGATCGTTGCGTTGGATTTCGAACACAATGCACTTTTGATTACGCTTTTGAAAAAGTAAAAGTAAACAAGTAAACTTGCAGTAAACTTTATTCAAGGTGGTTTCTGATAAAAATATAAATCTGCTATCATTTGACACTAGTAGTATTAAAATTGACCAGCAGGATTTTTTTTATTACAAAAAAAAAATATGAGATCTATAAAGATCTATAACTGTCCGGGTCTATAAATATCTGTTTTTGTGATGTTTCTCAAACTGAATGTAGTGCGAGGTTGAGAATCTAACCGTACTTCCTAATGTTATTTTAAATCATCTGGCATTTTAGGAAACGGGTATACCGGTTCACGTCCGAACACCGAAATCAAGCATCATTGAGCGACTTAGATGTACTAAGATGAGTCCCCGCTTGGAAACACTTTGTGTTCCAGGTTTAAATTTGTTAACCTTGCTAAGAATACATATTGGCTATAGCTGGTTAAAAATTTATAACAGGTAATCGTAGATTAGAGATTAAAAATTGGGATTTCTAGTTTAGTAGATTAATAATGGGATTGGCTTAAAGAAATAATCAAATTTATTTATTAAATAAATTGTAGGAATAGACCGGTGTTATTCGGGTATCTTGCGTTTTGTCTTACGGTCTAATCAATCAGCTGCAGAAATTATTGTTCGGGCAGAAATTATTGTTCTAAGACATTGAATAATAAAATCTTTGAAACTTTCGAATGTTTACTGATAATATATACTAAGCTCATTAACCAACTCTTTGAGCAATCTTAAATTGATTAAATAATGTTGCTTACAGCAAATATGATTAGCAACGAAGACGCATATGCTCTTTACCTCTTAACATGCATCGATTGTGAACCAATAGTTTCTCACATGTTTAACAACGTCAAAAATGGTATAAAGGAATTTTATAGCCTTCAGTGCATCAAAACAAAATTGGACTAGTTCTCATCCCTGCTGTTAGTAAAACTCTTTGTTGGTGAATCATTAAGTTCTAATTGCACATACATCGTATTTTGTAATTGACTGGCTTATGATAGAACTCGTTACAGATATTCATTGTCTGTGGACTGCGGGCAACTCAAATTCGTTGGTGTACTTTGCTGAAGTCTGCTACCCACCAACGCTACTTTTAATAGATTCTTCGTTTGTAACGTGGACCCATAAAATGCAGTTAGTGCGCGGATTATTGTTTTTGACCATTTGAGATTCTAAAATTCAAGTGCAGTTATTGAGCAGCCTTTGCATTCTTCTCATGTTATTGTATAGTGGTCAGTTCACAAAATTGACATTGAACGCAGTATTCGGAGATAGAAGAATATCAACTTTTGCAAACGTGGTCGAAATTTGCCAAGTTACATTTTTATTAATAACTGGTCGTTAGGTACACTGTGCACTAACTGCTGTATTATGATGAATAATACTTTTTTAACGAAACCTATGTTTAATTTTTTAATTTAAAAAGTTTCTGGTTGAAAAACGTTGCACACCGTTTTAGGCTAAATTGTCAGATCTATATACTACTTTAGATTTTAGGTCTAAGTCCACATTGATAAACTGTAAGGTTTACTGTCTGAAATCCATCATTAGTTCAAATCACGTTTTGCAATGCTTACTCATAATTTACTACTTGGTACCTAGGTTCAAATTACCGGAAAAGTAATGAAGGCTATCTATAACATAACAGAGAGGCAGTTTGTAGGTATTTTTAATCCAACTGCGGTGGTTTTCTAGTTGGTTGTAAATTAGATACTTCGAAAAAATCGACAATTCATTTTACATAAACTTGTTCGTTCATCTCAAAGGTTCACTTATTATTCTCATATTCGTTAATAATAATATTTGTCGACATATACGTTGTTATTTCGCCCTGTAGGTGGAGGCATTCGTGTTTCACAAAATTTAATGCAAATTCCTGATATCGTGTATGAAATCAAAGGACAGCGAGTATGCTGGCTCGGTCACGTTCTACGTGCGGATCTGAACCGAATGATACAGTGATCGTTGAAGGGAGACCCGCCTTTTGGTAGGCGAAGAGGTCCCTGTCGCTGTCGATGACGATGGCTCCACGGCGTAGAGAGCGATCAGACATCTTCTGGTGGCTTGCAACAATATGAAGAGCTGGCTCGTGATCGAAACCGATGGAGTCAGATTGTTGACACGGTACCGGCCAATAATGACTTGTAAAACCGTTAAAAAAATATGTTGTTATTACACAAACCTCCAATATTTTCCAAAAGTCACCCCTAATGGTATCTCTACTGCAAGGTAATAAATTACCAAAATAATTATAAAATTCACCCTAAAAGGAACTCTTACCATCACCAATCAATATTGGCAATGTTACAGATTTTTATATACAGATAGCAAAAGTATGGTGAGTGACAGAGCAACTGCTCAGTTATCCAAGAGAAATTTAGAATCTGTTGTTAATAAAAAGGAAACTAGGAGAACATGGCAACTAACGAGAAGTCCATATGACAAGACGATTTAAAATTAAATATTCCAACAGACTAAGCTCAGTGGCTAAGGATAACAAATCAAAAGCTGCAGAATTTGCTAATCATCTGGCTGATATTTTCAAACTGAATGAGACAATCTGAGGACAGGAAAGACTCCCGGATATAAACGTTTAACTGTATAGAAATTTGAAAGCGCAACTACCAAAAATGCTATCGTTGAACTAACTCTCTTGCTATATGCTGTTATTAGATTACGGCATGTTTATTCTGCCTGGAAAGTTGTGTAAGTTATTTTTTACCGAAACCAGGTAAACCACCCAATGAATTTCAAAGCTAATAGAGAAGTTACTCCAACCAAAAAATGAAGTAGAAACCAAATACCGAATCATCAATTTGGATTCAGATTCAAACATTCAACAATTGATCAGGTTCACTGAATTACAGATTATCGAAAAGGCGTTAAAAGATTGTTTGATCTTATTTTCTGGATGTGGTAGCAGATCTCGATTAAATATGATACGAGGATTGAATACATAAACTAAAGGTTATGCTTTCAGAATTATATCTTTTAGGATCATATTTATCTAAAATGCTTTTTATAGTAAGACAAGAAGATGAGTTTTCTGGAATGGGAGAGATTAGGGCAGAAGTTCCATAAGGTAGCATTTTGGACCTAGTTTTATACCTAGTATATACAAGTGATATACCACAGTCCGACTACTTAAGCATATAGTAACATTTGCTGACGACACGCTATATTAGCAACAACCAGTGGGCCAAACTATGGAAAATCAAACTTAATGAATTAAAATCTGTCCACATGTCAACTTTACGACAATCAGTTAAACGATGTGATGGTGCCGTATGAAAACCTCTAAATACTTGGGTATGTGACACTGGATGCTACGTTGAAATGAGCTTGATCTTAAATATAGACAGTTGTACTGGCTAATTGAACTGAGGTCAAAACTAGGTTCATATACACTGAAAAAAATCGGGAAGTCTATATACGATATAAACTATTTCAATAGAATTATATAATGAACATCTATAATAAATACTTATAGTAAACATATCTTTATCTTATTTAAAATAGTTTGATAGTCATTTTTAAACTACATTTATTTCTATTAAATTGTTTTGTATTTCGTTTGAAATTATATTGAATATAGAAATTTCAATTTAATAAATAGAAATAATTATAAGAAATAATTTATAACCAAATACGATTTAATTTTTAACGCTTTATCACATATAAAATTGTTTAAGTACATTTAATTCATCTACAAATTGAAATTTTTTGTAATTCGTGTAAACGATTTGAAATACTTTTCTCAATTAGATTTAAAACAAATTAAATCTGAACATACATTATATTAAAAAACACTATATATACTATTTCAGCTGTGGTTATAATTTATTTTTTAAAAATATTTTAGATTAAGAAACAAATATTTCTAAATTGCAAATAAATTAAAACTGCATTGGCATTTAAAAATTCAACCAACTACAACAGTAAAGGCCACTTTTTTGTTGCCTTTACTGTATACTTTTTTGTTAAAAAGTCGCCTTAACTCTACCATTTCAGTTTAGTAGTGAATTTCGTAATATAAAGTTGGGACTTGTGAATTATGATAATAAGAAAAAAGTTATACTACATATGATAGTTTCTGAAAAAAAAATTAAGATAATAATTCAATAAAACCTATCAAACATATTAAAATCAATTGTGTTGTGTGTAATAAAATATTGTATGTGGTGGTTATAATTAGTGAAGACAGTTTTGAAGCTAAAATTAATGTTACATTAAAAGGTTAACAAAAGTATATATCAATTTGAATTGTTCTAGAATTACATATATTTATATGGATGAATAGTAATTAAAACAATTTATTGGTTGTATTTATGTAAAATGTTTATGAAATGTTTTGTATCATCGAAACACGCCGGATAATTAGAAGCTGTAAAACATTACGGTAGCTCTTAAACTATCCGTTGTTTTTCTTCCATAAAATATATCTATTTCCAATATATTATATATCCAATCTAGTAATAAAATAAATCTCATTTTGAAATAAAATATTTTTTCAGCGGGAATACATTACATATCCAATATTCATATATCAATTTGTTATTATAATATAGGAATTGATTTTAATTATCAGTCATTTTTAACACGTAATATTTTTTTAGTGATCATGGAGGTGAACAATTATTTTTTTAGCTATTATAACATTTTCGGATATGAAATATGTTATTCATATTTATTTCATGAGTATCTAAAATGATTTATCTTTCAGACTAAAACTACTGATGTTCAAAATTTACAAAATTTATCAGAAGCTGATACAGCAAGTAGTTCAACGAGCATATTTTCTAGTATTGATTTAGAAGATAGTTCAACATTGGTACCAAATTTAAACTCATACAAAAAGTATTATATTAATAGTTTTTCATTTTCAGAGTACAAATATAGTAGAAATTTATGTTGACTTAATTCCTGATGTTTTGGACGAATACTTAAACTGCGCTAAAGGCCGAATCATTAAATCGTATTTTAATAACACTAATAAGCTAGGACACCATCAATCATCGTTGGCAAACCTAATTATTGAAAAAGAAATTGATAAAATTGCAGATTTATCAAAGATAAAAATTACATCGGAGAGACTTGTTTACCTAGCCCATTCAATTGAAAAACACTTTCCAGGGGAAAAAGCCAATGTCTTTTACGTGCCTTATAATTCAAATACAAGGTGTCTTGCTACAGGAAAACTATGGACGTCCTACAATAAATTTAAGCAGAAAATACGTGCATCACTATCAACCAACAAGTCAGATGAAAGTCTAGAAGAACATTGCGATAGTAATACAGACAGCAAACTAGAATATTTAAAAACCAATGTATCGCCTTGGGACAAAATCATTGAATACTGGCTTCACACGTGTGCTGTAAGGAATAAGCGGTTTTTTTCTAGCAACTCGAAAAAAATTATTGAATATTTTGAAGAATTCCCAGCACTTAAATCAAATAAAGGGATTTTACTTTTAGAACTAGATTTTAAATTTATATTCAAAAATGAATATAAAGAATTTTTTGAAACTTGGCATACCATAAATAAGAAACTTATTAGCATTGCTAGAAACAAAACAGGTAAATTAATTAATTTATAATTTAATAATTAAATATTAACCTTTTTCTTTTAAGGGAAAAAACCAGAAATTGAAAAAATTCTAGAAACGGGAGAAGCTGAATTGACTGGATTATTTTTATTACCTTTTTTATTAAATAATAATTTTTCACGAAAACGAGATTCACAAGGAGCCGCCATACGACTATCAAAAGCTGAATGTGCAGAAATATTTATACTTCAAGTTCCCGTAAGTGAATTTACTTGAAAAATTCAAAAATATATATTTTAAATAAATATAAGTACATATGTGCGTTGTACACATATAAGAACAATATAAGAATGTGTGTATCTTAAAAGTCAATATTTGTGTGCAATGTTCATGTAATCAAATATAGAAAATGACAATTATTCATTTATTTCAACATCAAATTAAATTTATTCAGTATACTCGTACTATTAAAATTATTTTTATTTTCAGAATGTTATTGAATTATCCGAAAAACGAGAAGCGTTAAGAAAAAAAATTTATTCTATTAAAGAGACAGTTCAACCATTTATAATTTTTGTGGGACAAGTCAACATAAAAGGATTGGTCGACATTGACAATCATCTATACGAGTGTGATTCACCTCTACAAGCCGTAGACTTGTGTTTCAAAGCATTTCATGCTACAAATACTACATATCCAGTCGGAACAGAACCAATTTGGACTTTTATACAAAAAGTAATTTATAAAATTAATACTAACTACGACAAATCATTCATCTCGGTTAATAATTTAATTAGAGAGTTAAATTAAATTAAAATTTAAGATTACTATTTTTTTTATATCGAATTTAGTTAAACGAATTTTCCAATAAAATGAATTGTTGTTTCTGTAAATACTTTTCGTCTGATTTTAAATTGTATATTCAACACATAAAAATTTTTCATAGTAGCGAAGTATTTTGGAATTGTCATACATGTACGCCTTATCGAAAATTTTCACTGTTTGCTTCATTTAAAAATCATTGTACAAAACATTTTACAAATCATTTATCAAATGCACATAAATTACAAATCAGATTTACAAACTCTAATACTGAACCGACAGAGAACTTACCTCAAACAAAATCACCAATTAATTTTGATCCAGAGTGCAATAATATTCATAAGGAAAGTGTCAAATCACCAGTTAATTTAGATTCAGAATTAAATGAGTTTTTTGATATGTTAAGAGAAGAAAATTTAGAATTAGTAACATCTTTATATAATTTGAAAATTAATCGAACACAGATACAAAATATTATATTATTGTTTCAAAAGTACCTTTCTAACAATTTAGTAAAAAAATTAGAACAGATGATCTTAAAAATCTTGGGTGAAACACAATATAATTTAAATAATTTAGGAAAGATTTTTGGTTTATTTAAAGATCCTTTATCTAGTATAAATTCTGAATATAAAAGATTAAAATTATTAAATGAATCTAAATTATTATCTAATGCTATGCAAATTGTCATAGGTAGTCGTATGGATCCAAAAAAAATGAATAACGAAATCATTATTGATAACACTGACGTTACAAAAAGTCATATTTCGTTAAAAGATACACTTACAAATTTTCTAAGTATTGATAATATGTTACAGTCTATATTAACATTCAAAAATGAACTATGTTCCGATGAAACAGTAATTAGAAATGTCATTCAAACAGATTTATTCAAAGAAAAAATGAAAGATTTTGATAAAAACGATCATGTTTTACCATTAACACTTTATTTTGATGATTTCGAGACAAATAATCCTATAGGAAGTCGTTCCGGGTTACAAAAATTAGGAGCAGTTTATGCAAACATTTCTTGCCTTCCACCAGAGTACTCTTCTAAACTAGAAAATATATTTTTAGTTTCTTTATTTCACACTATTGATAGAAAGCTTTATGGAAATAAAGTACTATTTTCAAAAATTATCGACGACCTCAATGATTTAAAACAAAATGGGATTGAAATATTATACCAAAACGAAAGGATCAGGATATATTTTGTATTAGCTTACTGCGTTGGTGATAATTTAGGATTAAATTGTATACTCGGTTTTGTTGAAAGTTTTACTGCAAAATATTATTGTCGGTTTTGTCGTTGTAGTAAAGAAGAAATGTGTAGTTTAGTTACACCTAATGAAAATAAAGCACGAGATAAGAATAATTACACACAAAACCTAGAGATTAATGATCGAAAACTAACCGGAATTGTAGAAGATTGTATTTTGAATAGAATTGACGGTTTTCATTGTATAGATAACTATGCTGTCGATATTATGCACGACATTTTCGAGGGAATAGGAAATTATGAAATAGCATTGGTTTTGAATCAGTTTATTTTTGAAGACAAAATATTCTCACTATCGACATTTAATTATAGACTTAATTTTTTTAATTATGGTGCATTTGAAAACACAAATAAACCTCAATCTGTAACAATTGATATGCTCAAAAGTAAAAAATTACGAATGACTGCTTCAGAAATGATATGTTTAATAAATAACCTGGGCTTGATTATAGGAGATCTTGTTCCAGATAATCATGATCATTGGGAATTGTATTTATTACTGAAAGATATTGTAGAATTAGTTACTTTAAGTAGTATAGACCGTGAAACAAGTGACTTGTTAGCTACTGTAATTAAACTTCATCATGAACTTTTTATTACCTTATACGGACCTCATCTAAAACCAAAGCATCATCTATTGATACACTATCCAAAAACTATGGAAAAGATAGGTCCGCTTATCAATCAATGGACAATGAGATTCGAAGGAAAACATCGCGAATTGAAAAATATTGCTGCATTAACGACATCCAGAAGAAATATTTGCCACACGATATCTACGAGGTATCAACTAAACTTAAGTAAGAGATATTATCAGAAACAATCATTAACAAAATTTATCTTTGGAAAATCGTTAGAATTAATGGATGAAGATAAACATTTTTTAATGTCTAACAATTTTACAGTCTTAAGTGAAATTTTTAAGATAAAATATTTTAAATTTGAGTCTTTATGTTATAAAATTGGAATGGTAGTTTTTTTACATTATGACTTTGATGAAAACGTTCCGATTTTTGGGCTTATTGAAAATTTGTATTTAAGAAAAGATATTGTTTATTTAAAATACAATCAACTAAAAACTATTTTTTATAATAGACATTTGTGTTCGCATGAAGTAGAAAAAAGTACTTCAAGTAAAATAATACAATTTCTAGATTTAATAGATTTAAAACCAAAAGCATTTTGTTCGCTAAAGAATAAAAACTATGTATTGTAATATATATATGAAAATTTACATAAGGATTACGTATTTATATAATGATTTTTTATATGTATAAACTTACAAATTAAATGAAATAGAATTTAAAAAAAATTAAAACTAAAGTTATTTATAACTATCAATTAATTGGGTTTTATTTATAATTATCAATAAATTATTCGCATTAATAAAATATCTCATGAGCACATATATGTACTCCGAATGTATTTAATCTATGACTATATCCCATTAAAAATATGTCGACTTAATTTATAAATTTTTTCACATTAAGAATTTTGATTTTCGGAGTTCACAGTTAACATAAATATAATTTCAAAATAATTTTCTTTCAAATTTAATATAAAATATAGGCGATCAGAAATGCAATTTGAAGAGAATAGTTATACAATTAGTCATAGATGGAAATAGTTTTTGTCTTATTCAGATAAAAAAATCGTCTACCTGTAAAATGTATTAATTATAATCGAAATCTTTTAAATATTAAAAATAAGAATATTTTATTTGCAATATCGTTATTCAACATCTTTATTCTTACCATATAAATCTTCCGTCAAGCAAATATTAAATGATTAATTTTGAAACAAATACAATCAGCATCAACTATACATTGATCGAAAATAGATATATTTTATTTTACCTATTATTTACTTTTATTCTATAAAATATTTCTTTAATAGATATAAAAATTGAGAAATAAAACCATATAGAATTGGGATATAAATTGTTGTTGTCGTCTTTTCAAATATATTTTATATTAGAAACACATATAAAATGTGTCGTATTTGAATACGAGTTTTCTCAGTGTACAACAAAATACTGATTTACCATCAATTCCTAACGTCTGGTTCTTTCGAAATATTGATTTGCATCACCCTTTAGGGATTTCGAATATAAAACAAGAAATAAAAACATTTGGAATGAAGCATCAATCAAGGCTAATGTAACATGTCAATGTGGAAGTCTTTCGGCTACCATGGATAATGAAAAAGAACCAAGCCGGCATTGGTGCATCGTTGGATCAACAAGCATCGGTGCATCGTTGGTTCAACATTGACCACATTTTGGTTTAGTTTTAAAAAAATCAGATGTCAATTGATGGTTAGTCTGGAAATATTAGTTTCAATCTACTCGCATTTAAGTAAATCGGATTTAACGAATTTTCTCGTTTCAAGTAATATTTAGTTTTTACAGTTCGATGTGCTGTCCTATCCTTTTATGTATAAGAGATACTTCACACACAGACACACACATTAAGTTTGATTTAATCGAGTGTATGGAAATCCACACGCAACCCAAATATATATTCTATATATTATACACAATCTTGACCTAGTTCCAAAGTATAATGAATTACATAGTCAAACTTTTCTCGAGAAAGCAATAAAACCACAAACATAATGTGACATCTCTCATTTTAAATAACACAAAAAACATTCCATTTTGATTTACAGTATAATTCGCAAACTATTCCTCCAACATTCATAAATCTTACGAAATAAAAAAAAAATTATTTTCGTTAAAATTGATTCAAAATCTTCATCTCTCTTCAAAAAAAAATTCAAGCACTATACAACAGCAGCAACAACAACAACCACTACGATGGCACAGAAATCTTATAATTTTTTATTATGTCCTTAAATCTCGTATATAAACTCGTATATTCCTTCTCAGGATCCAAACACACACACACACATACATTCATATATTGTTTCAAAACATTTAAATTAATATCTTTCTTATACATTTTTTATATCCTTTTCTTGGTTTTTTAAATATTTTGTATATATCCTTCTTATGTGTGTGTGTGTGTATAAGAGGATACATTCGCAAGACTACACGAGATCTCTTTATAAAATAAAAAATGTAACCACAATTCCTTATGGTGGTTTTCGAGGATATAACAACATAGAAGAGTATAGAAAAGGATATATAAGGATATTACAATGGTAACGCAGTCGCTTTTTTTTGGTGCTAGCCTTGAAAATATATATATAGACGAGTGAAGTGTAAAATGAATATAGAGGAGGCTGAATGGATTTAACAGGATTTGGAAAATGTTTCGAGAGCTTGGTTGATGGAAATAAAAGTTTTTTTTTTGGTTGTTTCTCAAGATGACAGTCGAGTATTATTATTTGGAATTTGATATTAAGGATATTTGCTTCGCATCCAACACATTCTTATATTATCATCATTATGTGAACGGTTTTTTGGCGTTAAACAAGTTGTCATCGTCATGTCACAAAATAAAGCGTTCTTATAGTAAATCGACTATGGACTAGCGCGTGTACTCTAAATCTTTAACAACAATTTAAGGTAAGTATATAGTAATCAACCGATACTACTAATTTAGAGATTAGATCCCCTCTGAATTTCAATAGAGGAACATTTAACTGGGCAAATCCTACTCAAGCTTTTTTACGTCTAATCTAAACCGTTTTGGCAATAGAGTGAACAAACCACACACGACTGCGGTTGTATAGAATAAATTTTAATTTTTATCTAAAAATAAAATCTAAAATTGGTAAAAAGCTTATAAAAGTATATAGATAAGTTTGCAATTTTATGAGCTTTTTCAGTTTTTTTTATTCAAGGTCTCGAATTTTATATTAAGCCATTAATAACGTTTTTGAAATATAAAAATCATTTTATTAAAATCTAAGCTTTTACGTTTTAGACTTGAAAGCTTCTAACAGAGTATAAGCAAATCTCACTAACTGTGGCACTGTGGCGATTTAACACTGCTCGTTAGAAATATTACTCTCGATCAATTCACTTTACTGCTACAATGAATGTAAGTAGCAATCGTCTATTTATGATTAGTACATATTTGAGTACCTGCCGATATCTTTTAAACCACTTAACGTTGTCTTCACTAGTCACTAAAAGAAGATGTGAATTTACCTTTTTTGTTACCTTGATCATTGACTAGCTCCTATTGGGATGCGATATATAATTGTCTTGGTAGCATTCGAGTGTCATGGTGTTCTGAGATTTGTAAACTTGAAAGTGCTAAAGCCATAGTCTAGCTATGTATAGGAGAGCTTTTGAAAAATCCTATTACACTTTAGCTTCTCTATTTTAATCTTGTGTTTTTTTTAGAATATTTCTTGTAGTATACGATTATTGAAGCTTCTCTGCTTGTTATGGAGTCCATCCTGTGTTTTCCCTTAAATTGCCTACTTTCAGTAAATTTTGCTACATATTCTCGAAATGCATCCGGTTCTAGAAAAGCAAGACATTTACTGAAGTTATAAACCTATCTGTCGTATAGACAAACCATATTGCTTTGGGATAATGGGATTTTTTAGCCAATTTGAAGTTATTTAAGCGTCCAAAGTATTTGAAAAGCAATATGCGAAAGGATAGTCTTGAGGACAGTTTAGACACCATCTGATTTGTATGCAGCTGTCTTCGACTTTTGATAAAGTTTTTTCCTAATTGTTCAATTCTATAGGTCAATAAACGTTAGGCATTCCTTCACCTTCGTCAGCTAATGTCATGGAAAACATAAGTGGAGATATAGCCACGACTGCATATTCTATAATACGAATAGATATTCTTTAAGACATTCAATAATCTCTTTCAAAGCTCATTGCTAGTCGAAACATCGAAGGAAATAAAAAGTAAAAGATCATAATATAGTTTGATAAACTTTTAAAGTGTATATTTCGAGGGTACATGTACTATGCAACGTAACAGTACTTGCAATTATAACATCGGGTGTTTCCATCTGAAAACACTGCTCACCGAATATTCACTTTGTTGTCATGAAACAATGAATTTGGTTTCTTAACAAACAATAGAGCTAGAATAAACCTCTTATATCCAATTTGGTAATTTCTTTGGTAATCCATGATCTCTGAACTCTAGAGCAAGCATTCTGAATGTATATATATATATATATATATATATATATATATATATATATATATATATATATATATATATATATATATATATAAATATATATATATATATATATATATATATATATATATATATATATATATATATATATATATATATATATATAAATATTTATATATATTTATATATATATATATATATATATATATATATATATATATATATATATATATATATATATATATATATATATATATATATATATATATATATATATATACATATGTATATGCCGCTGTGTCATGTTGCAGCTTAATAGTTAAGAGAGTTTCTCATCACACAGTGGTCTCGAGTAGTACACACATTACTGTTAAAAATCGGGCTGACAAGCTATACAGTACCAATATGCAATAATGGTTCGTAAGCTCTCAGTTGGGACCCGGTTAGGGCGTTTACGGATCTTAGACAACTGGTAAACAGAAAATAATGTAATATCTATCTGTACCAGATCTATGAATAGCAACGATGCCTATTCAAGGGTAGACCAAAATTGAAATTTTGGGTGAACTAATTGGCTTTACACATTATGTTAGTACTTGAAACCTACATCGCTCGTTAAATGGCCACTTCAAACAAACAAATACACAAAATTGATTCGTTTCTCAGTATATAGACATGTTAAAAACGGGAGGGTGGTATATAAAATCAAATAAAATTACAAAAACAGATACTCGAATGTTAAGGTGTTTCCAAACGCGCGTTCACCAAACTCCCATCGTATAAAAGCTCCCTCTTTTCTACAATAATTTTTTTTTATCTAATTTAAATATTTTATTGTTATTAGAAAAAATGTTTCCAAATAAATAAATAAATTTGGTTTTTATTATTATTATTATTTTGTGATTGAATTTAAACAGAAAATATACAGGGAACACAACAAAGAAACGGAGCAAAAGCTTTTTATTGTTATATAGCTTGAGGGAATCATAGAAAATGTGTTTATATTCGTATATACGATAACTGCGATTCTTATCAATAACAGCAACAATAAAATCTATATTTGTTATAATATAAATTATTATTTTAATTTAAAAGCTCTCCCTTATATGTATCCATATTTTATATAGACCGAGTGCAAAAGCCCCATGAAAATAAAAAAAATAAAAATTGGTCAGTAAATTTCTAATTAGCAATCTATTTACAACAAAGCATAAATATTTATTAAGCCAAACTTATTTAATTTTTTGGTTGGTTGTATTTTTATGAATATAAATTGAAAATTTGTTTGATGGTTATGATTGGTCGAGTCCAACAAAAAGTTTTACATAATTTAAATATATGTTAACACAACACAGTCGAAACTATTAAACCGATGACTGGAAAATATTTAAACCAACAGTTTATTATGCTTGGTTATAAATTTTAATATATTTGTGAACTTTACTATCCGTAGAGCTTTATATTATTGTAGTCTGTACATAAACTACGAACTAATAATATCTTTATGGTTTACATCCAAAACTATAAAACTTGAATAAAATAAGCTCAAAATTTAATTGAAATAAAAAACAAATTTCAGTAAATTTATAAAAAATAATTTATTCCAAATTTAAGTTTTGTTTTATTATTAATAACGAAACCGTCTAGAAAAGCACATTTTCCATTATATATCTAAGATGAAGATAAATCTTCTACTTAGTTCTCCTTGTTTTATTTATACTAACAGCATAAAGGTGGAAAGAAATATATAAATTTTTAATATACGTTAAAAGCTTCAAAACTTTTGATTTTGAAATAGTTTTAATGAGCTTTTAAGCTTACATATTTTAGGCATTAGTTTTTGAATCAAAATTGTATTCCTACACTGTAAGATACAGTATGTTATATTTGTAATAAAAATTATATGCTTATACCTTGTGTGAGTGTTTAAAAAAGCTTCTATAAAATCAGATCAGATCTTCATTTTTTCTCGTTTTCACAGTTTCTAGTTCCATCACGAGCTTTTCAAATTACTAAGCTTCAAGGTATACTACTTAATGCCTTAGGTCTTCAATAAAACAAGTGTACCAAATTGATTCTATTAATACAACACCAAATCTTGGGCATATGGTGTTGACGTTTCGTTAAATTAACGAATCTTATGGGTGCACCATGAATTTTGATAGTATCGTATCAGCCCTAGTACCATAATATTATCCCGAGTGCCACTAAACATATTTAAACTAAATTGCCATGAATATGCAAAAGGATGCCACGATGGGCATTAGAGTGGGAGATGAAATCTTCAATACTTTTTTGAGAATATGTCGATTCCATTATATTTTAATCTTTGCTTTGTAGACACATTTTTTATCAGATCATACATTCACTATAACAAGATCATGTTTTTCTGCTTAATAGTCGTTAGAGCAAATGCAAACAGTGAATAGTCAAACAAGATGTCATGAAATTCCAAACAATAATCGAACGAATACG
This sequence comes from Tipula lateralis, assembly GCA_963932295.1. Lineage (NCBI taxonomy): Eukaryota > Metazoa > Arthropoda > Insecta > Diptera > Tipulidae > Tipula > Tipula lateralis. The sequence goes on along the minus strand of OZ010737.1, from coordinate 187,656,195 downwards.
ATAGGTTAAAAATCTGCAAATTCATAACGACAATAAGCCTAAGGCAGCATTTACACTGAAATGATTAGCTGTCACTCAGAAACCACACACACACACACACACACATATATATATATATATATATATATATATATATATATATATATATATATATATATATATATATATATATATATATATATATATATATGTATATGTTTATATATATATATATATATATATATATATATATATATATATATATATATATATATATATGTATATGTTTATATATATATATATATATATATATATATATATATATATATATATATATATATATATATATATATATGTATATATATATATATATATATAAAAATATATATAAATATATATATATATATATATATATATATATATATATATATATATATATATATATATATAAATATATATATATATATATATATATATATATATATATATATATATATATATATATAGATATATATATATATATATATATATATATATATATATATATATATATATATATATATATTTATATATATATATATATATATATATATATATATATATATATATATATATATATATATATATATATATATATATATATATATATATTTATATATGTATATATATCCTTTATTGTTTACACTTTGGCCTTTCCCAAAAAGGGACGGTTAGGTGCAATCAGAGATATTGTATAGTTGCCCATAGGTTGCTCCAACGTAATCGCTCTTGGTCTTCGATCTTAAAGTATGATAATGGTTTGTAGAGTTGGTCTAGGGTGACGGTATCAAAAATGTTCTTCGGTGATGATTTTAAACAAAAGATGTGGTAACAATTACATTTGATTATAAATTATCTAGTCTTTTTCAGACTCTTATCATATAGTCACAATCGATGAACGTAAATAAATATTTTATTAACCCTTATGAACCAATGATGGATAGGTTTTGATTTCTTCCTTGAATTTTTCGGATTGTGTCCAGTTCATACGAAATTTTTTGACCTTAACGTAAAATAACCTGTAGAGTGTACCTGTAATAAAGGGATTTTGATCAGAAACAAAATCTCATATTCTCAATCCAAATATTCATATAACAATGCTACAACAATAATAGAGACTGAATTTAGAAAGTGCTCGAAAGAACTAGCATTGCTACTTATAGCATTGAATATTGACCAAGGTTTGGAAATGTCGACATATCAACAAACATCTGACAAAAAATACTAAGCTAGAAAAAAAATACCAGCGTGGCTTTTTGGCGGCTAAATACATGAAAAAACACATAGAAAATGAAAATTCTCGCTTCAAATCAGGCTTGCTAGATATCATCACGAATTAGGAATTTCAGGAAATCACCAATGATTTTTTTTTTGAAAATCTTAGCAGTGGTCTCATCGCTCGGAATGATATAGGAAGATTTGGTTTCATTAAATAATTTCAATCTCGATAAATAAATAAAAACTTGGGAGTAAATATTTGATGAAGCAATGAAATGTGAGTCTTGACTCATCTTTCAATAACAGTTCAAGGTCAAAAAGCTTGTGCTTTTGAACTAATTAAATTTTGTGAGGGTGGTTTGTTGTAAATGATAATTCTTTCTAGACATCGTTATTCTACTGAGAACATACCTCACACTAGGTTGTGTTTGTTAATTGATTAATGAATGAAGAACTAATTGTTTGAAAAGCTTTTATCAAATGTCTTGTCTACAGTACAGCAAATCGTTGATAAAAGCTTGAATGACACCAAATAAGAACGAAAACATAATTATTTTGTATACTTCTAGAATCTTATTCGACCAATACTCTGCTACTTTGATACAGCACAATTTGATGTTTTGGGTATTGAAGGTGGTATATGATCGCTTAACTAACATCAATGTCGAACCAACTGCAGCTACTTCTGTCAGTCTTATCTACAGTGTATCAGATTGTAAGTAATGGAGATTATTTCAATCTTCTCTAATCTACCCACGAAAGGGCTAGTAAAAAATTTTCTTTGGGCTTTAGAACTTCCAAAAATGTTTCTAGGGCAATATAAGATTTAACCTTGATTTTAAAGAGAAGTGTTCTCCCTAGAAATTTATTTTCAAGTATTAGTACTTTTACCATGTTTATATTTTCTAAAGTTCATAGCTACAATCGTTGAATGTTATTGTTTGGATGCATAAATTTTCCAAGTCAATCGTAAGTGGACCATCCTGGTGTTTCGAGTTAAGTTCTTTCTAACGAAATTTTTCTATTGTTATAGAAGATAATTTATGGCAATGTCGAGAAATTCGGTTCCCAAAATGATTACTTTCTTTTGTCCTCGAAATTTCAGCCAAGTGGTCTCTTTTACGAAAAAATGGTACAGACGTGATGCAAGTTTAGCATTATGGTTGTCTTAGATTGTAATTCGTGTATATCATTCAAAAGGAAAACTCATATACTGCTATAAAATTTTGTTGTGTGTGTAGATCGTTAATAATAAAAGGATATCGGAACCCTCCCAATACCCTACTATTTGTTTCATTAAGGATTTTTATACTTTTTGGGGTAGCTACTGACATTTATAGTAAAATATGTGTAAGGGAACAACCAAGGTTTAAACAACTAGCCCGTCTTACAATCCACCTATATATCCTTGTGTATATCGCTTACGATACTTCAGTATAGGCTGATGAAGGCTTTCTCGGATTTACTCCAAACCGTCGTGTTTCACATAAGTAATTTTATTTAAATCAATTTTGTTGGTGTATCGAGATTGAGCCGCTCTTCATTGGACAGTTTAGCTGTCACCGGCAGTACAGTAGATTCCAATAGCTCAAAAAATTAGCAGCTCGAATCTAATGGACTATTAATGGTGCATTCAATCAGTCATCGACGAAAAAAAAAAATTTCATTTATTTTAATTATAAATTATTATTGTAAAATAAATATTAAATTAAAATGTATCGTGTCGATAATGCGAAATAATTTATTTGATATTAATAAATGATCAATCGACAATCAAAAATACATTTATTTCTTATTAATACATTTTTAAAAATAATTATATATTTTAAATAAAATAAATTGTCCCAACATTTTCGACTTTACAATTTTTATTATAAATAAATTATCGAAATTATTATCGTTATTTATTAGTAATTCAAGTGTAATATGCAATTTTGTTTTTGGAAAATTCGGTGAAAAATGAAAAAATTATTTATGTCGCAGAATTGAATTAATTTGATTTATTTAATATTTAATAAATAATTATGTGCACAGTGTATATGTATATTTACACCCAACAGTGGCACTGCTATTGGGATATAATTATTTTTATTTGTCAATATTTTAATGAATATAATTTGTAAATTTATATTTTGTATATTTAAATGTGTATTAATTGATTGATTTTGATACCTTACTGCATATCTCCGTATATGGACGTTGTTGGCACTTTGAAAACTTTGAAATATTCAACATTTTCTTATTGACGTGTATCAACGCCACCAAAGGGTATACTCGTCATATCCAATTTTGTTACTGTGCATATTGCATGTCAAGTTCAAATTGACACGTTTAATTATAAAATTACATTATGTACGTGTCAATTTCGAAAATTTATGTTCGTATTCACGATATCCATTTCGAATCATATTATATATATATATATATATATATATATATATATATATATATATATATATATATATATATATATATATATATATATATATATACTTATTAGTGTGATTGATATATTTACCAAAAATAAATTAATTAATTGAGGGGTCAAAGTTTTACATACACAATTTATCTGCATGACAAATCGGAAAATTGTCAAAATAACAAAAACACCAGTGACGTAATCAAGTTCATAAATCCGATATGTCCGAAAAACTTTTGTTATATGTTGTACAAGCACGACACCAGTATATAAACAAAATTAATATTTTATAGTTAAAACTACTGTATATACATACAGACAGTGTATAATATATAATCCCGATGAACGATCCACTTGATTATGATCAACATGTTGAACATGGTACATATATATATATATGTATGTTGTTTACTAAACATATTATAAAATACTAAGTTTAAAGATGTTCAACTCTTGATTGAAAAAAAATAGTAAAAATAACATAACATGTATGAGTTTTATTTTCAACAATTTTTTGTTGTTTTGTTTGTCTTCAAAACATAAGTGGGTTCTCAACATTAAACACAAAATTTATCTGTCTGCATAAACAAGCAACACTATTATGTACTGTATATATAATATTGTTTAAACATATGTTTTATTGGTTAACCAGACACAGTCTTATAAAACAAATATAATAACAGAGTGAAAAAAATGATATTTGTTAGGGACGACCTACACCCTAGTGCTCGATAAACCGGGCAAACAATTTTTTTTTTTATTCGAATGGAAATGTGTTTGTATTTCATTACCAATGTTTAGTTAGGAAGTAAATTGAAAATTAAATTTCATTTAAGCTGCTATAGGCGTTTGTACAAAACTCGATGATCAGGTGACAAAACCAATTAGAGATGTTTTTATGATCAGGCCATAATTAGAGCGCACCATGTCACCAATCTGACTCCTTTGGTTTCGATCACGAACCATCTCCTCATATTTTTGTAAATAATTCAAAGATTCCAGATCGCTCTCTACGCCGACATGCGGCTATAAGTCCGATTTATGTGGATCCATCTGCACAAAGCACAGCTCTATGCCAATCTATAATACGACATGGAACATGGGTCGGCCTATGGATTCTTAACTTAACAGGAGGGTGCAGATGTGTTCACTCTCACCACTGATGGTGAAAAATCCTTTTTTGGCATCATTCCTTGTTGGGATTCGAACCTGGTATCTCCCGTTCCAACTGCCGCAGCCTTAACCACTGCGTCATTTGGGTTATCATTGATGGTACGTGTATTTAAATAAATTGTGTCTTTCCTAATAAGCTCACAGTAATATTTGGATAAACAAGTGTCGTATTTTTTTGCGACAGATTCTTTGTTTTTTATTTTAATAACCTCCAATTCTTTGTTTTTACTGATTTTGCTGGTTTGAATTTCATTCTTTACTTCTGTAGAGATTGTACAAATTCTTAAAATTACTACCATCTGAAATATTGATGGCTCACTGCCAACCACAAAGATATTGCAATAAGATTAGCAAAATATGTGACGATTAGGGCTGGACACGTTCAAATTAGACCTGAAAGACAGTGGCGTACCTTTTAAGTGGTAGATAATATCATCTTAGGATCTGGCACGTATAGCACGTTAGATTAGAGCTTACTGATTGATCTTTAAAGATTACTTTATCTTCGTCAGAAAAGTGAGTGCTCACCAGAGCTGTAATCTCGTGTACTGCTGGGGGTGTCGAATGTAAATAGGTCCGACAATGTCCAGATAAACAAAACTTTCCAGGTGTTTCAAAGATTTCATTCTCACCCACATATAGTTCTGGGTCAACCGATATATGTGGCTAAGGAGATTATGTGCTTCATAAACCATATATAGGCAGTACTCGTTTCCAGATTTCATGCTCCATTATATGTACTCTTTAATATGTATTGGCCGAGTAATTTTTTGTCCTAACCAGGTTTTCATATACTACGGTTCTAAAACGAGGAACTGCAAAATCCCCAATTTACGAACGACTTAAGTTTCCCAAAATTCTTGTGTCTAGTAAAATGAAGTAAATGTTTTCCTTGACTTAACTGATACACCCTGATCACGACACCACGATAAAACTATCTCTTAATAACTATTTGCAGATTATGAAATCCTACGTCATTGTACGGTATCAGTCAAAGGGCCGCCATGGCATCGCTTGTAGCATCGTATCCTGTTCATGAAATTGTCCATGATCAAATCGGACATTTGCGGCTGTATGTCTTCGATAGCTTCTCGAATCCCATATTTAATGTCTTAAATCGATTGTGGAGCATTAGCATTTACCTTATCTTTCACCTGTTTCAAAGAAAACAAATCTAAAGATCTTAAATTACAAGATCTCGTGGCCAATTGTAATCACCTCTTCGGGAAAGAACTCGGCTTGGAAACTTTTCAAAATTTTGGTTGTTTCGTTGCTTGAGTGGCACGTAGAACCAAATGTGACAATTCTGCTTATAAACATAAAAAACGACCTCATCATTGAAGATGAAGTTTTGATGAAAATCCGGATCATTTTGATACATTTATAGGAGCCAATCAGCGAAGACACGACGTTTATGGTGGTCGAATGGTTTTAGTTCTTGTCTTGCGACGTACACAGTTTCGATTCTTCACATCACTAACTTATCCCAACAGCTCAAATTTTTCCACGAGTTCCACTATTCCTTTACTGTGAGTTCACCATGCAAACCTTTCACCATTGTTTGCGTTGTTGAAGCATGTAGCATTCCATTTTTGGTAAGGGCCTAGTTTTTACTTGTAAAATGTCAAAAGATGACAGCTGTCCAAATAGCAGGCTATTCAAAATGAAACCTCTTATTGGAAAACCCTTTCTTATACCAAATCGCTTTAAACATTTTAGTAGAAAAAGGATTGGTTGAAAAATAAAACTGATAGGTTTTTAACCTATCCATCTTATAATTTCTACACTTTTCATCTTTTTGGACAACCACTTCTCTAACCTTACGTCACGATATTGTAATGACTGGGATACAATCCTCATTTTTAAAAAAGGAATTCTAGAATATTTCCTAGTACGTCCTGTAAGAGACCAAGAAATACTCCGTCGTGAAAAAACCGATGGTTAGTTTGATCGATATGCGTATAGATTGTCTTGATCGTCTATACTCGTGTTAATCACATCAAGCCGATAGTGACCTTCATATATCGACAGAAAGATCTAAATTTCAAGGTCTTATCACTACAAATACATATATCTGGCACTTTCTCTAACGGGACCTGTGCACATCCAATTGCCTCCCGTTTTATCAGTTTTCATGACATTGTTGAGTAGTTGTCTTGTCTGTTCCAAAAATCTGTCCAGCTTTCTAGTCCACCATGGGGTCGCAGTACTCTTCGGTTTACTAAGATGTATATCCTATTTGTATTAATCAAAAGCCCATCAAAATGCGAAAACACATTTATCAATAATATATTGTATCAATAAAATGTAATCAAAATCGACTCCTTCTTCTTACAGCCCCAATACGCGAGACATTCTTAAAAACCATTAAAGTCTCTAATTCAAATTGATATTATATACGACGATGAAGCTTATTTACAAGCACCTGGTGGTTTGATATTAAATTACCTCAAAAAATATTTCAATAAATTCTAATATATCCCAAATATATTCATAAATTTTCCGGTGGAAAATATAAAGAAAATATCGTATGTGTGTGTATGTGTGTACGACACGGCATAATACACACAATCCTATGGCAAATAATATATATATTATGAGAGACAATTTGTCATGTGACAGCTTTAGGTAATGTGTTGTTTTGTAACCACAGGGTGCAATCTTTTTTCATTATTGATGAGATTAGGTTTTGATGTGTAGACGTTTTCCCTTTACGACACATTATATGCGTTTTTCATTTATTTTTGGTTAAATTTTCCACGATTTATTTCACCAACATACACCTCAAATGTAATTTAACGCTTTTCTTAATGTTTTTGGTGCGCTTTTAGTACTCATGGTGTATATAAGGAGGGGAAGTGTATGCTTCGTGAAAATTTAACGACCGGTCGGCGCATGGCCCAACAATTTTATGAATGGAATATTTTTATTTTCCCACATTTTCCATAAATTCTTGTTTTATGGAATATTACCGTTTGGTTTTGATTCGGGATTGTACATTACATTTTTTTTTGTTCCAAGGGGAAAAAATTTTGTTTTCGTTCGTTTCCGTCGTGTTCGTCATCGTTTAGTTTTATCACAAGCTTTTCACAGACATGTTGTGTATGAAACAATTTTGCTTGTATTTATATTGTTGAGTGTTTTTATGTGTGTGCTTTTGGGTTAAATAAATTGGTGTGTCCTAGCACAACACAATTTGTTTTGGATCCGATTCACAAAATTTTCCCGGACCTATATGCATAGTTAATCCGGATTATATATTTATATACAAAGTGGCCGAGTTTTGTTTTCACAAAGTGCTTATTACATTTTAATAAATCGCGCAAAGTGTTTTTTTTTTGCTCAAAGTGTCAAAAAGGTTAAAAGCAAATTCTCACTCAGATGAAAAATGAAAATAAAAAAGAAAATCAGGCAAATGGGCAATCCGATTTTCCCATTATAGTAGTAGTAGTGTTGTAACTTATAGTGAAATCGTACGGAGAAAATGAAAATTACGGTGAATGTGGATTAAAATGAGTGAAATAAATAAAAGCTTAATGTATAAAAGCTCATTATGTATGATGGTGTATGGTGATTAGTGAAAAATGTTATTGTTAAAAAAATTATATTGTGTGTTTACATTATACATATACATACATATATAGATAAATAGGATTGGTTGTGATAAATTGCCGTATACATAAAAGTGAAAAAAAAATTAAGCTTAATACGAAGTGAGTAATGCTCCTAAATTATTTCGAATGGATAAATTTGTATGTACACATATTATATATATATATATATATATATATATATATATATATATATATATATGTCATATGGTGTTGATGATATGGCCAAAAACATGAAAATAAGCACACCCACAATTTCCCAAAAATATTTTGACATTATTTTGTCTATACACACACAATCGAGAGTATATACAGATTTTGTTGGTTCTATATAAAGCTCACACAACCAAATGTAATTATGTTAATTGAGTTTTCATTGTGTATAATGTGTTGTTGGTTGGTGGGATTTCCACTTTTGGGAGTATTTTCGTTCGAATAAAATGGATGATTATCTTCATTTATACTATATATCGTCGTGAAAGTTTTGATTATAAGTAAAGTATTGGTATAGGTCTTGGTTGGAAATGCGAGCGTTGGGAAATGAGATAAATGAGATAACACACTACATGTGACATTAATTACTAAACCAAATACTTGTTTTATCGATTTGATTCGAAAACTTTTACGTATCTGTCCTCTAAACAACGTTATTTTCGATACAGATCAAGGGTACAGAATGGAAAAACGAAACTGTCTAATATTTATTGCGGTCTCGAAAACCTTTGTAAAATTATATGTTGGGTCGACATTTTTTGATATCGATTTTGTTGTGCTGAAATCTTATACATTATAGAAGGATTATGTATTATGCAGATAGAATAAATTTAGTTTATAATTGATTAACGATTTAAATTTAATGCTACTCGTTGGGTAGGTATAAAACCAATCAATCTTAACAAAACCCGGCATGAATTTACGAGGTATATTGGACTTTTACTCATCATGATTTGAGTGAAAGTATTGTGCCTCGAACGAAGGATTTTCACTTTGTTTAACTCAAAACCACCATGTAAAATTTTAACGTGTCTCAAAGATTAAAATAACAGCCAAATTATCTTGTTTTGACTGTCACTATTGAAACGGCGTCCGAATTTATATTGAAAAGCTGCCAACGACTGGTTGCAATAAAAAACGTATTTTTGACATACAGTACACTAGATAGTGGTTAGTGCTGTGTATATAAAGAGGCAGGTAGCTGGTTTCAATCCCGATAGGAGCAGGATGTAAAAGGGTTATTTAACTTGTACGAGTGCACTATTACTGGGCCAAGCAATCTTCCTTGGCAGTAGTATAAGAACTATGGTGGCATTCGTACGTCTACGGTATGACTGTAATGGCGTAAAATAGGTCGTAAATTAGAGAGCTGCGAAATAGTTGCTTAGCAAAGTGTACCATGCACATCTCGAAATTCTATATGGTTATGAGGTTTCATATCGTTAAAAAATTTCGTCAATTTAGTGATGGATTATCACTAGATATTACTTCAGGAGACAAGCTTGACTTTAAGCTGCACTCTATTGGGCTAGAACTAAGAGTTAATCGCGTTTCTGCTTTTATCGATACATCTTAATCCTTCCCAATCCCTGGTATGCTCAAAAGCAGATGATATAGTAATCTATATCACAATGTTGTATGTTTAGCTATGTCTCGATCAATGGGATCATTTTCTTCCATTTCGACTACACAGTTAATCATATCCAACGTCAATCGCGACTTTGTGAAACCATATTGGTGTTTTGCCAGTTCACCCACCCTTATAATAGCTTTCTGTAGATGATCGCATATAATTCGCTTCAGAATTGTCCCTGTTGTAACTAGCAAACATATTGAACAATAAGAGGATTGGCTCTATGATAGCTTGTCTGCTTTTTGTAACAGCTCATTCCATTTATAAGGGAAAGTTTCTTCTTTCAAGCACCCAGAAAAAGAAACCTGGATTTAAACAAACTCCTGATTTTAACGAAATATCCGATACGTTTTCTGGGCCTCAAATTTTCTTCATCACTGATTTGTTTGATCTACTCCAGTGATCATGATTAGGGAATCCAAATTTACCGAAAATTTCATTTACCGGTTTCGGTATTTTTTTTTCTTAATTTACCGGTTTCCCGGTAAATTTCGGTAATTGTTTAATCTACAAAAACATCATTGAAACATCTAATATATCTTAATTATTTACTTATTATTTTTGTTTTTTAAGAAAAAAGACATTTTAAAATTTATTCCAGTAATAACAATAATAGAATAAATAAAAACAATCTATAATTTAATTTATAAATATTGTTTTGTTGGTAGTGGTAGTTCATTTTAAAACACCAAAATGGCTTCTCTCAATATATATTGGCAGAAAGCTTTTATTTCTAACAAAAGCGCTTTCAACTTACAATATGAAAACAACTGGCTATTTCATCTTAGGCATATAACCGGAATTTGGAAATGGAGCTTAATTTCATGAAACTCAAAGTAAAAATTGAGCTTTTTATATTTCGAACTGAAATGGCTGTACATTCTATTTGTATTGTGAGAGATAAGAAAAGCTTAACAGATAACTCATTTCTTGGTATTACATAACCTCATAGCATAAAGGGCGGCCCACAAATTAATTTGGCTCTAAATACAAAGTCGAACGAATGTTTTGTAAAGCGGTTTGTTTTATTAGAAAGAGATACATTGTCACTAAGAATGAAACACCATTTCATTCAAATGACTATTAGCTTTACATTCTGCCAACCCCTATTTTTCAGAATATTTTTGACTGTTTGGCATTTTATCACGTCAATGGCTAATATAATTTGATCTACTAAATATTGGATAATCTCTAGATGATAAGCGTAATACTTATCCTTAACGGCTTCCTACCAAAAAAGTCGTTCAGAGTCAAATCGTAGATGCTTCATGTCATTTTGACATCTCCGTTACGACTGCTTATTTGTTTTTTCCAAATATCCTGCTTGTATATTTTAACAAAAACTCGTTTATCATGGCCTGGTAACGCCGCGTATTAATGTTAGAGCGGCTATTTGCTAATTTTTTCTAAAGATTTTTTAGTAAATCACTTCATTTTCTTCCAATTATTTGTGCGTTCCACAGCCCAATTGACGAACGGACAACCGAAATACAAAATGCGCATCACAAAACAGCGAAAAAATGTTCAATTCTTGAGCAGCAGCGACTCTTTTCACTAATTGTCTTGCAGTTATTATATTTCTATTGAATTAACCACCTAAATTTCCTACAGTTTGGGTATAGAATACTTCTGATTTTAATTAGGGGTAAAATAACCCGTTCCGTTAATTTCAAGCATTAAAGAAATTAAATTTCATAGGACGATTGAAGTTAGTGTTGACACACTCGAATTAACCATGAATTAACCTTAAGTCTAGTCACATCTGCGTAATGAAATGAATGAGATGAAGCAGATTTATATCAGCACGTTTAAAAATCTCGGTATAAAATTAAATCAAAAGCCCTATTCATATAGATCCATAAATAAAAAGAATGAATATAATAAGAACATTTTTTATTAAATTGAATAAGTGAATATATTTTATTTTATACAGTAAAAGTATGAAAAGATATTATACTAATTATATGATTTTTTTAATTTTCGGTATTTTCGGTAAATTTTGATAATTTACCGGTTTTTCGGTAATTAAAAATTTACGGTAAACCCGGTTTACCGGTTTACCGAAAACCGGTATTGGATTCCCTAATCATGATCGACTCCTACATACAATTCGCAGAAAAACTTTCGATTACTTAGTTGATATCCTTCAGTTCCGATTATAGCGTTACTATATATTTTCTACAGACCAGTAATTTCAAGTAAAGAGCTTTGAGACTGTTACGTTAAAAATGAAAAGGGTTTACTCCACTAATCTTAAAAACTCCAGAATTTATTTCTATCGATTGGCGTTCAGATGCTATTAACCATCTTCAGCAATGACTTCTTTCCGGATTAAGGCTATAAGGTTAACTAAATGACTTTGCACGATTATTATGGTTACCAACTACAATGGACTTCAAATCGGATCCTCAATAAATCATTTAAATAAATTCCAGAAGCGTCCATAATATATTAGTTTGTTGACTATAATATAAATTACATTGATGATTTTCTATTCATGACCAAAATATCAACATCTGTCAACCAAAAAAGTTTGGGTTAAGCTTTGACACTTATTAAATAAATAGTTGCATTGAATCGTGCAGTGATCCATAAGCTCATTGAGTTGCTCAAACTAGATCAAAAAATTGGTTTCGATGAGTTTCTATTATGAGATATAAACCATTGAAAGCTCATATAGACATATAGTAAATTAGAAAAAATTAATATACTGTCCAGTAAATTGAATGATCGCTCGTGTGGGTCACCTGCCATTTGACCTTATTTTCGAACAGATAAATTTTAAACTGAACGATGTCACTTGGACGATGCCATACTATTGTCATCTCCTAGCTGATCGAAAAGAATTCCAGAATGTTTTGATATCAGCAAGAAGATTAAAACCAATTGAAATAAAGTCAATACATTCAATAATTGAGAACAACGGGATGAAGCTTTTACATATTATATTTTACTTGTTTTCATCAAATTTATGTGATTTCTGATCTATTATAGAGAGGTATATAGTAAAAAAACCATGTAAAAAACTTTTAAGAAAAGCCCATCACTTGTAAGCTGCGTTTTAATACTTTGAATTATGACTTTCTAATATAATCAAAGCTCTGCTGAAGACAACATAGGTTATATCAACAAGACATAAATATCATAATGGCCAAACAAATATTGAAGTAAAGTTATGCTTTTAAAGCTTTTGTACTAAATTATTGACTATGTATTCGATTATCTATGACATTTGTTAAATAAGGGTTGGTCATTATCAATGGACTTTGAATTTTGTGCACACAACAACCAAATAAAATAAAACTCACTTTGTGACACGAAAAGCTTTAAAGCTTTGGTATTGAGTTTGTATTCTGATAGGGGCAGGATTCAAATTAATTGTGTCACTTGTCCGAGTACATAATCCATGAGCTGATTCACCTTCCATGTCAGTAGTTTGCAGACTAAAATTCAGAAATCAACAATTTTTTTATTGTAGTACTAGATCATAGGTTAAGACTCTATGGTCTAGTACTTCCCATTTTATATTGATTCTGTTTCGCACGGTAAATCAAAATACAAGCTTTGTTGAATTATAAAATTGGCACTTCTAATCCTCACTGAGTTCTAAAAATTTGCAGATTATTGTAAAATGCACCATAAAAGACGCTTTCACGCTAAGGTTTGTTAAGTTTGGTTTGAGCTTTAATACATAATAAATAAATAGTTGAATGTATTGAATCGAGTCATAGTCCATAAACTTATTGATTTGCTCAACCTAGATCATTAACTAGATGTCGTTGAGCTTCTATCACGAGATATAAACCTTAAAAATATTCTGCTGGTTATAAACAATTAAAAGCTCACTTGAATACCTGTCGTTCGACTTAATTTCTTAGCAATATGAAAGATGCCTTGATTTCCCTAAAAAGCTTAATAGCCAGTTGAAATGAAATCTATGTATAAAGAAAATTCAGGAAAAATCTTCGATTATTAGTGAATCCATGGTTGAGTTTTTTTCGAGTCAATATTGCTTATTTGCGATTTTGCATTTTCTTTCAATGGTTAACACCGAATAAAGCTGTTATGTATAATTTTTGACTTTTGCCCATCAAATTTATGTCAATGGAAAAAATTACTTATATCAAGTTACAAAACTATCAAAGCTTTGTTGAGACCAATAAAGGTTATATTGCTTTCTGTACGCGTTTTGACTACCTTAATAATATTATTTCACTAATCTTTAGTGAAAGGCAAAAATATCATGTTGGCCAAACAAAGAAATACGAAGAATTGTGCTCTTAAGGCTTGTGCACACCAACAGCTTTGATATCATTCAGTAACAATAGCACTGTAACATAAATTCTTTTCCCTGAACTTTCGAAAAATACTATCCATATGTGATATTGGCAGTTTCAAGTTTTTTCTGATTACCTGCATATTAAGGATAACTTCACTTTTTGGTCTGAACTGTTTAGGACCGGATTGTCACTGATTATCAGAATCATCGTTACTTGCACTTTGTAGTGTCTTTCAACTTAGATACCATAGTAAGCTTTTAGAACTTTCTTGATGCTAGTGGGCCTAAATAAATTACTGACTGCGAATTCGACCCAGCTTAGTGTTGTAAAATAAGGGTTGATAATTATTAATAGACTTTGTATTTTGTGCACACAACAACAATACCAAATAAAGCTCACTTAGTAACACGAAAAGCTTTAAATAGATTAAACAGAAAAGAGTTTATAAATAAAATTGATTTAGACATTGTCGTCTTGACAATTAACGAAATGTATATACAGACAAGATAATATTCTAAGAATACTTGGTACCAAATTACTTATAGATGATCCACCATCTCGTATCTAGATTAAAAGTCAACAGGCAGACACAATTCTTAGAATATTAGAAAAAAAAATCATTTATTATATTTCGATTGTATACGCGTTATATGTTTTGGATTTGACAATGTACATCATCTTGTAACGATGTAGGATTCATATATATGTATACAATACGTTATCAACATTGATAACATGATCCCTGAAGCGTTTTGAAACGATACACAATATTGGATATTGCATTAACTTGTTCAGGATTATTTGAACATTTAACGATCTAAAGTGGGTGAAAGTTAATCTAAAATTGTATTTTTTGTTTGTGCTTTTAAGCTTCAATTGTACTTGGATCAGCAAAAATCGTCTCTTATGTAATAAAATATCTTTGCTTTAAGATTATTAATTAAATCTGATCCTTGATTCAATATTATGCTCCTTTAGTCGCGTTAGTCTAAAAGGGGTTTCTAGTTTTTCTGATCCGTCGAAAAGTGTTTCAAAAACATGTTGTTAACGATATTAACTGATGAGTTTGAACTTTTGACAATATTGATCATTAACTGTTCAGAAATATTCGTTGGTCGTTGGTTCACGTTCATTTACTACATTCGCTTTACTTTCCACTCAAGGTTTTGGATGAATCGTTGAGTTGATAAACGCACCGACATAACTGATGCTAGAAATCCATAGAGCAATGATGTTCATTTTTCAAAATTCAATTCTACCAGAAATACAGTGACATTTATCGGACGGTAAAATATACCAAAACGAGTATTCTGTTCACGCGATCATATTAGATTTCTGACTTCCAAAGTAGGTGCTACCAATCTCCGACTGTATAGAACCTTTAAGGTTAATGCTAATGTTCGTTGCTTATTCTATATTTACAACCATTCGGTACACTCGACAGTGTGAGATTTTTACACACTAAAGATTACTTGTTGTATTTGTCAGTTAAGAGTTAAAGGTTCAATAGGAACTTTTTATCTAAATCACATCCACGATATTCACGAGCGAAACCTCTCTCACCTGCTGTAAAAAAAAGTAGTATCCTTTCATCAGTGAAACCAAACGTATAGGACTGAGATCGTCGTGCTCCTCCGGGACTCTGAGGATTCGTCAATTTCCCCATCCTATGCAAATACCATCTAAATAGCCAAGTCATGTTGAAAATTGGTCAGAGGTAAAAGTTTATGAACTGAAACCACTCAGCCAACAACAAGAGCAGCTGCTTTAGTTACTGTCCGGTACGAAAAAAGATCGTCAGTGCAATATATGGCTGTGTTGTTCGCTTGTAGTCGCTTGCCTACCAAGTGAGCTTGTACTTTAGTATAGTTGCTCTTTTTTCAAGTACTGCGAATATACTCCCAGTAGGTCAATCTGTGGTCCTGAGTTACTTTAAGAGACCTCAACGTGCATTTCGTAAAACTCTTTCCCTATTGATTGTCATAGGGATGATTTTCGGAATTCGTTTTGTTTGAGATTGCCAGTTGAAATTCATGTTTCTTCATCTAGATGTTCAATAACTTGCCCCGACTTTATCGGCGTAATAAACCAGATCTCCTCTACTTTTCCCTCATATAACACATGTCGATCACTCAAATCGGTACGCGTCATAGTTAATAGATAGTTTGGTATCGTTGAAGTGCCTCGACTATGTCTCTCCATCTAACTCAGTAAAACGCCCAGTCATCAAAAACCCTATAGTTTGGCCTGTTGAAGAGTAGTTTCTGCTCTTTCTTCGTCGTATATCAAGCATACGCTGAGACGGATTATGTCTACCGTATACCAAATTTAACACCCATGTCCTGTTTAAAATTGGGCATATGTAAAAGTTAATTTCGGCATGCCGTCATTCGAGCAGAGAGTGATGCTTTCCAATAAATTGCCATCCATCGTCCAGTTGTTTCTTCATTCTATCTTTGTTGCTTTTCTTTGAAGGTTCTATCGATGGAACACTTGCAGTATAGCTTTTCTTCTTCCGAGATCCGCACTCTGTTGAAAGATATCTCAATATTCCACCTCATCGCTGTAATGTTAGCATCCTCTTCTGGTACTTTTTAATCCTCGTCGCTTTAGCCCATATTTGCGCCTCATACAACAAAGCTGATTCAGCGTCTCTCATCAGTAGTCTTCGTTTGCCAACTAATTGAGTTTGTCCTAGTGTTGCTCTTTCCCATGTACTATGAGATATGCTTCCAATAGGTTAATATGTTGTCCACAGTTACACGACGATATCTTGCCATGCATTTCGTTAGAACTACCACTACCGATTGTCATAATCATGATTTTCGGTATCCTTCTTTTTTGTAAGTATAACAATTTGTTGTTGAGATTGCCAACTGGAATTCACACTGGTAAATGTTTGTTATTCTAGGGATCCACCCTTTTCATAACTGTTTACTTATCATCGTTGGCAAAACTTAGCAAAACTTAGCCTACTGGAATACCAACTCTACTATTTCCTTACCTGTATAATCATATAACAGACGATGATTACTCAAATAGCTACGGGTACGTTAATAGCTACGTTAATAGATACTTTGGTATCGGGAACCAGAAGCAGTAGAGAAACCTTGCCTGTCAACGAGTAATTTATATGATCATTACCGATTGTATCAAGAGTTCTTGAATGGAATATGACTACCGTATCAACTTTAATACCCATATCGTCCAATAAGATGCCATCCATCGTCTAGAGGTTGCTTCATCCCATCTTCATTGCATTTTGTTTGAAGATTTATAAATCGAACACTTGCAGTATAGCTTTCCTTCTTCCATGATCTACACTCTTCCGTTTCTTTTTTATCATATTAATTGAGTCTGTTTTAGTAGTTGTTCTGTCATATGTACTATTGGTATTAAGTCAATAGGTTGTCCAGAGTTAGTCCAAGAAATCTGATTGTCATAAAAAAATAAAATAATCTATGGCTTAGAGGCCGTAAACGGCCCTTACCGCGTCTCAATTGAGACCTTAAGAACCTATTTGAACGATTGGTGCACATTGTAGGTGGTCAGCCCAACGAATGTTTTTACACACAAACGCGCTGTTATGTCATCCGGTTGCATGTTAATTTTTGGTCAACGGCGGGAATCGAACTCGAGACCGCGGCGTGATTAGAAACTCTCTTAGCCATTAAGCTACATCCGGCGACATCTGATTGTCATAGGGTTGGTTTTTAATTTTTTTTTATAAGTATGACTGTATCAGTTTTTCAGATTAGCAGTGGTTAGATGTAATCATCTAGGCATCCATCCTACTCATCACTGGTGATATCG
Organism: Tipula lateralis; assembly: GCA_963932295.1. Lineage (NCBI taxonomy): Eukaryota > Metazoa > Arthropoda > Insecta > Diptera > Tipulidae > Tipula > Tipula lateralis. Next base: position 187,638,036 of record OZ010737.1, on the reverse strand, counting down.
TCGGTGTAACCAGCCAGAACTAACCTCCAGTATCATTTATCTGTAAAGTATCTGGTTTGGTATCGGGAAGTTTCATTGAAGTGCCTCTCGGTGTCTCTCCCTCCATCTTACTGAGTTTAATACTTCCTGTACATAGGTTTACCAGAAACACTAGAGATCTCGTTGATGGATTTCTGGTATTTTTTCACCTTATCAATGAACACTTTTGCTTCGGAGGTGTACGGCAAATTGGGAATTTTTAAATAGAAGTATGTTGTGTTGTTCTTTAGGACGTACATCTATGTTTTAGAGTTTTGAGCTTAGCATGAATATATACCGTGAATATAAGAACAATCCGATAACGAATAAGGAGTTTCAAAGTCAAAAAATTTGGTATAGTTTGCTCAGTATTGTTAGCGTCAGCCAAACAAGTTTAATTCCCTCGATACTATTATGTGATGTAATTCATCGAATGGTAATTGTATTCGCATACATGCTGTCGTCTATGCTCCCTCCAGTATTAAATTTTCCTCCTCCCAATCGCCATTATAATAGTTTCTCTCATTGTTATCCTTATTGGGTTTGATTAGCGAAAAACAAGACCGTCATAGTTTGGCTTGTGTTAGTGCAGATACTCGTAGAGTGAAGGTGAAGCACTGGGTACCTTCAATACGGATCACATATATTAGTGCAATGTTTCTGGTCTAAAACGATCCAAAAAATGATCTCTTCATAGAGATGCAAGTTGCTAGAGGTAACGAGCTATACCATCAAACCTGAGTTGTGGCTTTTCACTGGATTCTTCTCATTGCCTTAAAAAAAATAAGCTGCGAGTGAACGATATGGCCGCTTTTGAAATTTTAAAGTTTAATTTGCGGAATGAGACCATCTTGGAGATAAGACAAAAAAGCCGACAGGTTTGAAGTATGCTTACAGAGTCTGTATAAGTTCATTGTATTGTTCAAATCTTCAAAACCGAAATATTGTCAATTCAATAGTACACTGGCTTCACTAATATTACTGTTTGGGACTGTTTAAATTCAAAAAGTAACAATCAGAAATAAGATAAGTTCAATACGTGTGAGTTCCGGGGCATGTGTGAGTTCGAGCGAAATGAAACCGAAAATGCCTCGGATCATCCGGATATATCACAGCCATTTATTGAACTAAAAGCGTTCTGCGGAATCACAGAGTGACGGCGGAGTACTGATTGGCTTAAACATGGATCACATTATGGTACGTACGTTGATAGTTAACTTGAGTTGAAGCTGTATACATAGATTCATTACCTTAAGATACAACCTAAGCAAAAGTTATCAAAGTGTGTCATTCACGTTTCAAAATTAAATTAGCGAACCATGTCACGTCTGTTGATTCCGTACAACTGTAACGTCTTGGAGACAGGTCTATAGGTTTCGTTAAAAACCCGTTAACACCATAAATATTAGTTTTGCGCTCAGTAAGCATCCACCAAAGGTTTTAATTTAGACTACTCCAATTTTTACCAAACTCAATCAATTTAAATCCTATTTGCATAATTAAAGGCTAATAAAATTAATATTATATTCTAATTATGTAAATAATAATTAATTATAATGAAATAATAAGCTTAAATGTTTAATTAAAATTTAAAATCACGGTTAAACTAGCCGACCGTATACACCACCCTCTCACCCTCTTATATACGAACGACGAAATATAGCTTTTTCATATTGCATTACAAATTTATAAAACACATATATATGTGGTATATATTTTGCAATAAAAAAGCTTTCAAATAATTTGCATATTTATGTTAGTTCAACATACCAAAGTTTGGTTCGTTATACATACATATATGTCACTTCACAATGTCTGCAAACAAACTTTTCAATTTTCTCCAAATACGATACGTATATGTACATGGATATATATGTATGTTTGTCGTCTAAGCACAACTTTTTTCCTTCCTAATATGTGTTATAAATATAACGAGCTTTTTTACAAAAATTTAATATTAAAACTTTTATTGATATCATTTAATTTATGAATACAAGTTTTCTTATTCGATTGATTTTGTTGTCTCTCTATATGTAATGCTATATAGATGTACATATGTAGAAGCACACGCGAGCTACAATATATATATATATGGGTTTTATGTTGCTGTGTATACACAAAAGCTGCTTAGAATTGTAGTACACACACACATACATATATGTATATGGATTATTGATTTATTTACCATGACATTAAGCTTTTCTCATATCAAGGTTATACCATATCTAAAAAAAATTATTTTGGGTGAATGCCGGCTTAATCAGCATATTATATACCATATCTCGGATTTGAAATCCCGAAAATTAAATTTGGATACCGTTCGCAACCAAAAAACGAAAAATTAGTTTATCATTTCGTATACACCACCGTGTAGCATTAAACAAACAACTACACATACGTACATACGCCATTAGTAGATGTATCTTAAGAAGTTTAAGCACGCATATCCTTAGGATAATTGAATGATGGGAACATTATAATACAACGCACATACGTACAAGCGAAGATATGTATAGTAATTTATTTAAATATATAAAATGTATGTCGACAAGTATAAAAGCTCTGCTAAGTTTGAGGTGCGGTTTCATATTTAGAACTTTATTTTTAGCAACAACATAATAAATATTATAAACGCTAATTATTTTTTTATATATAATATACGAGCGATGATTTCCGTTCCAAGTATAACATATATCATGCAAAGCTTTTTCACGTGTCATATATTTTTATTTAAATTGTTTTGATTTAAGATGATATTTTGTTGGATGATGAAATTTAACGAGTTTATTGAAGTAAATTATTTTGAAGTAAATTGGATTTATTTTCAATTTAACATTTATTCGCATCACGGTGTGTTTTAATGACGATCTAATTAATTAAAATGTACATAAGCAGTGGTAAAACTGAAAAGCTCTGTGTCGAAAGATTGAAACTTTTTGAGGTCCCGCATTTAATGCTACAAAGGGCCCATGGTGCAAACTCCAGATTTCAACAAAGCGAACAAACGCGATTTGCAATTTTGGCCAACTGGAGCAGTTTAAACCAGGGTAGAAAAGTCCCATGAAATGACGGTGACTTTTGAAATTGCCATGGCCAGTAAGTATATAGAAACTAATATTGTCAAGTTGTTTTTTTCAATGAAAGAACGTAGGTCAGCTTCGGGTTACGCCCTCTGACAAAGTATTCCGTCTTGACAAGTAGGGGTACCCTTAGATTTGATAGAGTGACGGTTCTAATTGTTTCTTTCACTATGCTATAGGAAAGAGGGACAGCTTATTCAGGACCTACAAAATATAAGCGAGAACTAGTTTTAGCCAAACAGTCTGCATTTAAATTGCTCTCAATTTTACGATGGGCAGGAACCCACATGCTTGTTGTTACAACCAAGGAGTTTTAAAAATTCCTTACAATCTCATACTACTTTGAAGCTGGTTAGAGGATTGTTTAAGGAGATAGGTCCAACCGCCCAGGTGGCGCAGTGGTTTAAGCTGCGGCAGTTGGAGCGGGAGATATCGGGTTTGAATCCCGATTCGGGACAAGATGCAAATGGGGTTTTCACCTTCAATCGTTTGGGCGGTGCGATTGGTGTAAAAAATGAACATATATCTGGATTTCCTGTCGTGTTTAGAATCCATGAACTGACTCACCTTCCATGTCAGTACTATAGGCTGACATGGAGCTATGCAATGCGCAGATGGTACTACGAAAAAACTCGGACCTAGAGCCGTACATATAGAGTGGTATTACAACGGCCGATCGCCGGTCTAAGTATGCGATAGCAGCCCCAACAACTTAACCTAACTTAAGTCCAGTTTTAAGCTGAAATCACGCAGTGAGTAACCGCAATTAATTCCGCTTGATGAAGAGTACAGTGGGTCCCAAGACTGCCTAAGAAACTCAGATCATGCGATGGACAGACAGAGCTAAATCCTGCATCCTGTTCAGAGACAGAGCCATCTGAAAAGAATACAAGTGATTCTAATATCTGTTTGAGCCAGTCTGGTGACAACCACATATCGCTGCTTCGATAAAAAATCTCAAATGATTTGTGGAAATTATAAACAGACAGAAGCCTATCAATAACCATGTCGATTTCTGGTATAGCTCATATAATTTTGTTGAGAATTGATCTATAGCTTGAAGCCATAGATCAATCGTCAAAAGTACCGAACGCATTCTACGCCCCAGCACTCCTCAGGCGAGAGGCAGCCGAACAAGCTGTACCTAAATTGAAGGATTGTGACTGGGGATAGAGAGATAATAATCTCCATAGCTAGGAGCGGAATTGAATCCATTGCTTGAGTTGCAATCCGACCTGCGATATTTTGAAACCAGTAAGTCTACCAATTGAAGATTTTACACCACCCACTGGCCACCAAACTGCAGATACATAAGTAAGCATTAAAAGAACCAGTATTTGTAGATAAAATATAGCATTTTGGGCAATAATCCCGAGGAATGAACAAAAGCTCTACGGCATTGCATAAAAATAGCTTTGGCTGTTTGTAGTTTATGATCCAGACAAACACATTGGGTAGGTTCGATTTAAGTATACTTTTACCATTGTAGCGAAAACTTGAATGTTGGAAAGGTAGATTTTGCATGTACTGATTTATAGAACCATCATAGAATCGACGAAAAAGGGATAAATGAAGAACGACAGGACGTTAGACTGCGTAGTTTATTGGACAGCTTGAACCGTGGTTTGAACGACGACATGCGAAAATTGACTTTTACCTCTGCCCATAGAGTGGAAAAATTGACGATTTCACACTGTTCTAAAAGAGCGCGACGATTATAGTCATATACGTTTCTAGGCTGCAGTGGTTTCACTGATAATAGAATTTTATACTCTATATACAGCAGTGAGAGAGGCTTCGCCCAAGAATTTCGTGGAAGCGATGATGGGATGTGTGGAAAAGTTGAATGGTGCCTATTGGATCTTCAACTCTTAACTGAGAGAAAAGGTGTTGTAGTATGAAAAGCTCGGCTAAAACTGAAGCTATATGAAACCTAGTCTAGAAACTCCGTGGAATATAAAGGAGATTTTAAGATTGGAAAAAACTCACACTGTAGAATGAAAGGATTTTCCCTCGGCGCCTTTTAATGTTTTCCACCAACTGGAAAAAAATCCGTCTAAGCACCAGCATAACATAAACGTTGTTATAGAAATATGTTTATTCACTATACAGTAACCAAAGGTTTTTGTGACTAGTCCAAGAAACCTGGTTGGATAACTAGATTAATTACTGAGCGATCCAAGCAGCACCGATTACCCAATTATTTAATATTATTGTGATAATTCCATGCCACGAAATCCTGGCCACGATAGTTCTAAATATAGTTGGATAAGGCGAAGTGGTGCTTATGATAGTCTGAATAATAGTGAGTTTGAATTTACTTAGACAGTCGGATTCCCCTGGTCCGTCCATGATGGTCGTTTAAGAATAAAATGATTTATTCTCATATTTAGCAAGACTAATTTGTAATGGCGACTTGGCGTATTCCTTCGAATCTGAGAATAGTATATTATATACCTTAACTCAAATGAAAAAATATTATCAGTCATATTATCACATCAGTCATATTATCCTAATCCACAATCCCAACCACGAGTGTTTGAGCATGATTAAAAGATGGTTGGATCGGACCGGCTACAGAACATGCATTTTTATTCATGCATCAGTGGGATTGATGAATAGAGATGACATTTGTTACAGAGTCTTTTGATTGAAAGGATATGAAACGATATATATACAACCAATTTTAAACTGTAAAGGTACGAAACTGAAATATCGAAATGATTGGTTTCCTTACCTTTCGATTTCATTTTGCGGGATATATCTTTCGTTAAAGTGAAACATATCTAAAACAGTTTCGACAATCCGTCAGTCATTCCAACGAATCAAAACACCACATATCTGACAGAGTCAAAATAAGACTTCAATATATTTTGGGTCTCTCATTACTCAGGTGTGGATTGTGATGATAAAATACCACGCCTTTATCGAGATGTCAACTAACAAGACATCTTACATTGCAACTAAGGTACCTCAAACACCACTTTGGTGTTCAGCTATTAATATAACGCTACCTTCTTTATATCAACTCTGCCATGCCAATGCAATGTATACTATCTTCGCTGATTTTATAAAAAGCCCAACTTTAAACAGCTGACAACGATACGAAACAACCAAAACACTTAACGTGGAGTGAAGATTCTCAGTCGACAAGCACTACTCCATACTGATTCAGACAGTTTTTATACCAGTCGACCTTCAAATCATTCAGCTCAGTCAAAAACATTTTAATTAGCTTTTTACTAAAAAGCTCATTTTCATCATCAGTTTATACATTACGAGTAAAATTCTGTAATTAGTCATAAAAACAAAATGAATTCCAATTATTTCGTGATCTCAATTAAGTACCTGTCTGATTATATAATTTCATATACATCGTTAAATAAAAATTTAATTATAAGCTAACAATTTTATTAAGCTTTTTATATATTTGTTTAATTTCGACACGAAAGCTTTATAAATTAAGACATGCCATGTTCATTTGAATTTTATTAACATAATCGCACCTGTCGTTTCTATAAAAAAAATTTGGAAAAGCTCTTTTCTTTACAATCGTAAGAAAGAAATACAAATTTGTAAAAAATCGATGTGTGCAAGTTTAATTGACTTATCTGGCTTTAAAATATTTAAAATTACAAAAATATAGTTATTCGAGCTTTTACGACTTTTTGAGTACTTCAGCGGTTTTAACTAGCAGTAACTGTGCGCTAAGTGTAAAAATCATAGTATCGTAACAATTTTCGAAATCTTGAGTAACAAACGAATGCACCAACACAGATTCGTTTTTTTAAAATGACGCTGAGCTTAGTTACAAATACACGGTTTGAATATCATAGTCGAACATAAATAGTTGTATGTGCAGTGCTAACATAAGAACGGAAACACTATTTCATGTTTGATTGTGGTAATAAAATATATTCATCCTGAGCTTTTTAGTGTTTCATAATAAAATGCTTTTATAGTGTACCATAACTCCAGAATGAATAATAATATATGGAGTATGATTAACTGTATATTTTCAAATCCAATTCTTACGACTTACCAGTATAGATACCGTATTGGTGCCAAAACATTCGGTAATTAAGGAACCTCTAGATTGAACTTTGGTTCAGTTTTTTGTAGTTCAAAAATATTCATTGTTTGCCATCTGCCTCATTGAATGCTTATTGAAAGGTTTGGATATACCTACCACAAACTGTTATAAGCCTCAGTTTAAAACATTTAGAGGTAGCTGATTAGCCGGATATAAACATATGAGTTCTTCTAATAGAGTTTAAAATGGCAGAAAAGCCACGATTCGCAAGAGTTAAATGTCTTGTCTACATTCTATGAATCTTCAATTATATGTTCATATTCAGTGGTTTCATTTAATTATCTGCAAAATATAGATATAATAAACAGCAACGAGCCCAAGATCGAACCTTGTGGAACTCAGGAAAGTCGGTGTGGATGACCAATAAATGTTAGAATTAAATCAGAATGATGGCCGGTTAAAAGCTTGAATTTTGTGTAACAATGTCGTAGGAATGCATTTAATAATTTAATTTGGATTATTAAATTATTAAGAATAAGCTCTGTCAATTGATAGAACTTTATTGATTTGACAATACAAAAGATACTGTAGTTTTCTCATAACGAAAGCTGTAATAGGTGGATAATAGCAAAGCATCCTAAATAATACAAGCCAAACACAAAGACCCTTTAAATTTATCGAGCTTTTTTAAGGGGTATAGATTTCGATACTTTCCATAAGAACTAATGTAAAATTTACGATTTTTGATTCAATTTTAATGAATGAAAAATACTGTCAACAAAAATTATTTTTATATCAATATTTAAATAAAACATTTTCATATAACATATATGGAAATCAAATGAAAATACGCATTATTTTAATAGTTATAATAAAAATAAAAAGGTTTTGATTTATTCAATTTTTATACATGTATATGTTATAATTGGTTTTAAACGCCGTATAAAAATATATAAAACGAGATCAATGACGTATGAACTACGAAAATGAAACCGATACTTCAGATGTTGGATAATAGATGGCACTCAATAACTTTAATAATATAAATCGTATTTATTGATATTTTAAAGCATATTTTTAATGCTATAATACGAAATACACAATTAAAATACCCAAACATGTAAATGAAACTGAGTACTTGAATAATTATTTGAATTTTTTTTATTTCCATTTATTTGTTATACTTCATGTGCTACATACACGATGGCATTATAAAAGTCGTTAAGTTTTTTAACAGAGTGAATTTTCAAAAAAAAATTATGTTTTTTTAATAAAATACATTTATTTAGATACAAATTGCATTTAACAACAAAACGGTACCTATAGCTTCGTCTACAAAGATTAATATTTCAATTTTATTTCATCAGATGAATTACCGAAAAAGTTCGTTAAAATGGAAATTATCATCATGACCATGAAAACGATTCTCCTCAGATGGATGTGAAGCATTTATGTATGGTTTTGTTTAACATATTAATTTATTATGTTGTCTAAGTTCTGGTTTAATTCATTTTCATGAGCACATCGAAACGTCAAACCGATTTTTGCCTGAAAATAATTCTTAGCGACAGTTTCACACTTGCAAGACTGTCTTCGTTTAAAACTGAGCGTTTCCTATAGCTTCGTTTAAATAATTTTTATTTCAATGCATAGAAAATAAATCATAAATTGAAACATTTTCTAATTTAAATACCCATCACGACTTTGTCAACTTTCCACTTGAGTAAGATATGAAACATTTATATGTGATTTTGTCTCACACTTACTATCTCAATAAATTCTGTTTTTTTTGCTATGTGCACATGTATACGCCTATACAGCACCCTATATAGCCTATATTTCTACGCCTAGAAATTCCTATACAGCATTTTCGGCCGAAAAACTAAATTTCCATTACACTGAAAATTAAAATCAACATTGGACATTCAAAACATACAACTTCCGCGAAGTACCATAAACCAAATCTCAGAATCACATTAGATTGTGCCGAAACTTTTAACATATGTACCATTATAGTCGGAATGATTCTGTTACAAAACGTATAAAAGCTCCCGCCGAAGTCAAAGTACTATTTAACGAACTAAATGTGTAATAGATTAGAGCAGGCGCTCTATTTGTAGTAGATAGTAATTTCCATTACACCGTATTGAATTAAACTGAATGCCTGAGCTGAATAAGTGAGCTGAACGATTGTTGAAACACTAAAAGAGAACAAAAATAATAAATATGTAGGGAACAAACAAGTATGTATATAGTATAATCTGATTCTTCCATGAATCAGTACTTATACAAATCAAAACTCCAACAAACAAAACCACAACAGCAGAATTATGTGTCGGTTATCCAATCCACAAGGAACTTCAACTAGTTTAATTTAATAAAATTTAGAATCGTTTAACACAGTGGACGATTCATCAATATAGATAACCGTGGCGATCATTATCACGGATATTGATGTTTCTAAAATAAAATGTTTCTTATTCACAATTCTAAAATCAGTAGATAAGATCACTAATCACATTCATATATGACATCATTAACATATTATTTAGGCACAGGCCAAAATTGGTACAATATTAATTATTATTAACTATAGCATAAATGTTTTATTATATTATAATAAATAATTTATTATTTTCTACGGAGTACGGACGGGTATAACCTACGAACATTTTGATTTTTGACAGCAAAGAAAAAGCGAACAAAAAAATTATTTTTTTGTTTTTTCTTGGCTGTATACTGTACGAATTCTGTAGTAATAGTGTTGAAATGTAGGGGGATTTTCTTCTTTTTTTAATGACGTCACAACTTATTCATGTTTAGTAAATAAAGGGTATAAACTTTTAAAGCTCAATTCCGATGTGTGCGGCTTGTAGATTAAGGAGCTTTGATAATAGCCATCAACCTTTACACAGATTGGCTCGATTTTCGACTAAAATGGATAAGGAAACTCTGTACAGATTTTATTATAGATGGTAAGAATGAATTATGCCAATGTGAAATTTGTGTTGTTCATTGGTTCACATTGTGGTCACCAATTATCGCCATTGCTGTATTGCTGTGCTATAATGTAATGCAGCATTCGCATAGGATCTAACACAAACCATTCCATTTCATTTTTTAGGTAAAAAGCTATACATTGAACCTATATTAACAAGTTGGTCAAGTCATTCAAAATTTTGAAACTGATTGTAAGAACACGACTAGAATATGGAAAAGGTACCGCAATAGCTACAAAATTTCTGCGGCTAGGGCTCCGTCTCAGGTGTCATTATTGGTGTTATCAGAAAGAACTAAAAATACACTTAACCTATAGCACACACACGCAAAGACTATTTTTGATGATATTTTGAATTTTAACCTGTGAGTCCTTTATATACGTAACAACGCAACATCTGTTAATTGTATATGCTTATTGAAATTACCCCCCATCAAATCCTACAAATTGTTGACCCATTTCGTTTTTCTCTGATCTATCACTGTTGAGGTCTAGCTCAAGTCCTTCATCTGCCTCCATTATTCTTACACTTTCCTCTTCATTCACCATCACACTCTCGCAACAATTTTTTCAAATAAAACATCTACTTCTGTTTTACCCGCCACATACACACACCGATTATAAGTTGGAAAAGCTTCATAGCGAAAAGAACTACTAAGATTTTAGAGAACACTTCCTGAGTGAAATGGAATCATGTGACTTCAAAAGACAATCTTGCAGGTATAGCTTCTAGAGGCGCTACCCCTAAGGCTAACTGGCTACTGAGCCTTTTAGAAGAATGGCCTAGTCAAGTAGAAATAAATAGAACAAATTTGGAAGCACGACATGTTTCATTGATGTCCCATAGTTAAACGATGAACCAACGCATCCGCTAGAAAATTTATTAGTGTGAGTTGAATCATATACAAAAATTAAACGAATTTTGTCACGGATTTTACGATGGCGAAACAAGTAAAGAAAGCTGGATGTGGTAGAAATAATCAGAAAGGTCGAAAAATTGTGTGTGAAGTGGGCACAATCCAAATAATTCCAGGAAGAAATCGAAAACAAAAGAAAGAAATTGGCTCAAAAAGTAAAATCAATTCGTTATCGCCGTTCATCGATAGTGAAGATATATACTAAGAGTCGGAGGCAGACTAGGTAATTAAGATGCTTCATTTAACATTAAGCATCCTATATGTTGTTGCGAGGCAACCATATATATCTTGTGCTCAAAAATCATTAATGAAACGCATTTTCGTTATCTTCACCCAGGCCCAACACTACAAACCAGTATCATACGCCAAAAATATTGGATTACTAATTGTAGAAATATCGTTCGACAGTACATCCATAAATGCCTATAGAATGCCGTAGACAAAGGGCGATTACATCACAAGAACTTATGGGCAATTTACCGATATCTTGCATTACATCAAAACGTCCCATTTTACATACTGGAATGGATTATGCTGGTCCACTTTATTTTAAATCAAGAACTGAGAGAGGTCGAAGTCTAAACACTATGGGATATATTTGCATCTTCGTCTGCTTATACGATTTATATCTCGAAGAGGTGCTTCTATAGACATACTGTCTGACAATGCAACAAATTTCGTAGGAGCTACATCCAAAATAGGCGAGTTATACGAGTTGTATCAACTTAATTATGAAAATAAATTTATTTCGAATTTCCTTACACATAACGAAATTAAATTCGTTCTAAATCCAGCATATGCCCCACACTTCGGAGGTTTGTGGGAATGTGGATTGAAATCAAATAAACACCATTTATAACGAGTGACTAGAAACACCACGATGACATCAGAAGAAATGCATACATTACTAATGCATACAAATCGAGGGAATTTTAAATTCTTGACACATGCCCGAAGAACAATGACGTCGATGATTTGGGAGCATTAACCCTATTGCACACTTTCTGATTGGTGAACCCATCATGTCGATTCCTGAGCCTTTATTTCATCATCTGCAAACTAATCGCCTTTCCAGATGGCAGAACGTACAAGCCAGAATGCAAGGATTCTGGAAACAATGGCAGCTTAACTACTTGCACACTCTACATTATCGTTGAAAAAGGAATAAAACGTTAGACAACAATAAAGTGGGTGATCTTGTTTTACTCAAAGAAGACAACACACCGCCATCGCATTGGTCGTATTGTCAAATGTCACCGAGGCCAAGATGCTTTAGTTCGAGCTATATCGGTCAAAACATCCTCTGGAATAGTAAAATGGCCCATTGTAAAAGTATGCCCGTTGATGACAGATGCCGAATGTTATAACATCTTCCCTAATGTTTAACTCTGTAATTACTCGTTGTATTAAAAACTGAAGTTTTCAATAGTCCGGGAGTATGTTAAGGACTCCTGAAAATAAACCGCAGTTCCATTAGAATTTATTATATAATAGATTATTGTTATTGTTATTATATTTATGACAGCAAATTGTCAATTTACTGGAAACATCCAGTTGTTATAACCTAATTTTATTAGTTACCCATCTAACAAAATTCAAGTGTTCCATAATTGTTATACATATTTATAGTTGTTATAATTGGTATGTCATCAGAAAATAAAACATAATTATTATTAAACCTTACGGCAAGCAGTCAACATCAGACAAAGGGTGTTTAACTTTGTGGAATCAGTAAGTGGCAACCGGCAATCAAATATTTGTGCTTGAATGCAACTATGGTAAAAGCATTTTTGTATTGTTCTTATGGTAGCTCACTTTCAATGAGCCATTCGTGGCATAGTATTTTTTGACATATTTCCAAAGACTGATACAGGAAAATAAGGCACAATCTAATAATATCTCAATAATTTAAGTAAAACCGCAACATCTGTTAATTGTATATGCTGATCTTAATGACCACCAAACAACTTTTTGTCCTGTTTCGATCAAGTTCCTTTGTCACTTAACAGAAGACATAACGATTGTGTAACGGTCTTCATTTTGTTGATATCACATTTTTCTCTGATCTATTACTATTGAAGTCCAGCTCTAGTCCTCATCGTGCATCATCATTCTTACCTTGTTTGATTTTTATTCACCATCACGCCCCCGCAACAAAGTTTGAAGAGAAAAGACCTACTTACCCGCCAAAAACACACAACGATTATAAGTTTAACTATGGTATAAGCAGTTTTGTATTGTTATATGGTCGACAGGTAGCCCACCCTCAATAATCAGCCAATCGTACCACAGTATTTGATTAACTTATCTTTCCAAGAACTGCTACAAAAGAAAAATTGCAAAATGTTTCCCACTAATGATGATGAAAATTAAAAGCTTCAAGTTAACTTTAAAGCATTTAAATTTTTAATTTAAGAATATATGTTTTTAAAATAAATTATTTTAGTGTAAAATAAAGATCTTAAATCGAAATAAGATACTAAGCTTTTCATCACGAACCAAAAGTTTAAGAAAACATTAAAGTTCATCATATAAACTTTATGACATTTCTTTGTAAATACTCAACGTTTTCATCATAAAATTCCAACGAAATTACTCTTCACAATCCTAGCTTCCTACAAAGCCGGATATAATTTTAACTAATGAAAGCTCTCATATATGAATCATGTTTTCTCGTGAACAAAGAAAAATCAATTTAATTCTTTTCCAGCTACTGTATGTATGTATAGAGGACTAGCTAACTTTGTACAAGATATACAACAACAAAGTTAAAAAAAACTTTTTTAAAGTTCATAAAAATAATGATAAATTAGAAAAAGCTCACTGTTTTTTTTCGATATACTTGCTCGCCCATAAAATCATCTCGAAACAAAATATAGCATTTCTCATATTTCTCCCGTTACGGATTTTTTTGTCACTTTAACTTTTCTGTATTCAATTTTCCAAACACTGTAACTCTTCAAAATAATAATAATAATAAAAAAAAGCTCGGAAATAAAAGTACAAAATGTTAAACGTTTTGTCGTTAAACTTTTATGATTTTCTCATTGCTATTTTTGTTCTTTTGTTTTTATTTTTTTTTTTTTTGGGAAATTTGAAAAAGAACCAGCTGAGATGAAATTAACAAAGTAGAAACAAAAAGCTTGACAATTTATTTATTAGATATAAGTGAATATATATTATAGTCACTGTTTCGAAATTATGGCTAGAGAGAGGGGGAAGGTGAGCATATACGCGCACGAGTATCATATTATGATTGACAGTTAATTCCATGTCATAAATTTAATTAGCGAGTAATTAAGTGATTAGATGTTCGTCAACGATATTTATTCAGAACAAAAATTTTTTTTTTTTTGATTCGCATCAGGGAGTAAAATCACTATAGTTAAATGGATAAATTTACACTCGAGAAATTAAGACGATGAAAATTTAATGATTCATATCAATGTGTTGTATATGTATGTATGTATAATTACAGTTCAAGTGATTTTTTATTGGTTCGTATCGCAAACTGTTTTGTGCGTAAGAATTGGGCCATAATTTATTCAGTTGTGTAACGCCATTGTCTCACTCGGAAAACCGAATATAAGTAAAGGCACAAAAAAAATGACGGGGGCGAGAGAAATTATGTGCTCCCATAAATGTCAAAGCATAATATATATATTTTACAGGTCAACCTTTTTTTTTGTTTTGTCTATCTGTACATGAGCTTATTTATTTGTGCTTGCTGTTAAATTGGATTCAATGATTATTATTATCAACATGATGATTGTTATCATTTTTACTATATTTGCGATTATTATTGTTATTTTTATTATCATTTTAATGGCTATTATAAAAATGTAATAATATTTAATCATATCGATGCTGGAAGCGTGTAGGCGATTTTGGTGTCATAATAAATTGAATGTTACGAGGGTGTGACCTGCTTTGTTTTATAAAGCTTTAAATAACCGAATTATATTAAATTATTATTCAGACAGATTTAATATTTAAAAATTATTATTAAATTATGAGTACAGTAGGTATACATTAAAAAGATTCCTAGAAAACATTTTTTATGAAAGCTTTATGAATAGTTTTTTATCCGTATCAAACACTTAAGCTCCTTTTCACGGAAAAACAATTTGAACCAGTTAAAACCACTTTATCTTATTATATCATGTGATTAAATAACAACAACATTTTTTAAATGTTCTACGAACGCTTTTATCTGCTTACATTGATTTTGTACAAATAAGCAAGAGTAAATCGGGTTCATTAATGTAAAACCTATATTTAGTAAAGTTCATGGTTATTTTAGTTCTGTACTCCCACACGGATTAGAAAATAATATGACCAATAGCATCCACCTGACGCGTACAAGTTCCGTCACGGCGGAATGGGAATTAACAAAAATCGCAATATTTCGATTCAATTTTTATAATTCGCTTGAACTGTTCCATAATGACTTAAAACTTATATACGAAGACGATGCAAAAAATAGAATGTCCAGTCCAACATGCATGAAGAGATGGAATTGATATTTTTGGTAATTCAAATATTTAATGTGTCATCAGATCGAAACTGATCTAGTGTGAATATCTACAATGAACAGACACACCACCAACACAATCACATATACCTACCATTTGGCCCAAACCAAGATTCATTTTACCAATAATGCCACCTTTTGGAGCTTATGCGTAATGGCTTTCACGTACAGCCGAGCATCTCACATCCCACCAGAGTCACACCACCTTTGAATCCTGTCCCTATCAAGATTTAAACCAAGTACGCCATTTGGCCAGTTTTGCCATATTATGTAGATATGCTATCGTTTGCGTGATTAGGAAACAGCAAACCATCGTTGAAGTTGTTTCATAAAAGTTGGAGAAGGAAATTCATTTACGCATTCAACTCGCCGTGGCGAAACATGACAAGCGGTGCCCCTTGTCTTTGATATATATGGTGAACCACACTGTGTTTAGCTGGACAATTATAATTTGGTTCATCAGTAAGAGATGTAAACATCTTTTAGATTTCGCCGTAACCTTTTCAGTTGGGAGTGTTGGTGTATAGCTCCCATCACTGTCACATACGGCAATACCACACAATATCAATTCTCATATAATATAATTCAAGGGCCGATTTTTGGTATTGGCTCCAGCATTTGAACACCAAATCTTTAGTTCTGGGAATATAGCAATCAGGACTCTAAATACTTGTATATGAATTAAATGTCCTCCTGTTGCGTATTGGTATTGAGTTGGTTGGTTCAAAAACCTGTCGTTATTAATTATTGAGAACGTCTTCGTTTGAAGGCGAGTGCATAGTATATTTTCGGGGTTCCTATCTTACGATTGGTTTGATGTAAGAAATATAGCAAGGAATGATCGAAGGAAATATATTGAAAGTATCCTCAAGGCTGCCTGAAGAGGCCGCAATAATCCAAAATATGCGAGAGCTGCACCACTGCGTAAGGAAAGTCACCGGCAAAATTACATGAATACCAACTTTAAGGGATGATACTGGTTAAGTACTTCTGGTCGTCAATTGCATCTAATAACGAAATGAACAACACCCATCCACCAATGGAGTGGAAATAAAAGTATCATTAAGAAGCTGAAGAACAAAGGTTGCTCGACTAGATAGTAATCGACTAGATAACCGCCGAAATATTCAAAAAAGATTTATCTACAGCTGCAAGAATACTTTAAACGTCATAAACCCAAGAAGAATAGAATTTCGGCGAATACTACAAAAAAAGGTGAAAATCCCCAAGAAAGGTGATCTAAGAGAATACAAAAATGGGTGAGGTACCTCACTCGTCAACACAAGAATAAAGTTATTCGCAATCATAATTTTTAACACAATCTCACCTATGATCAATCCAAAATTAGGAAACGAACAAGCTGACTTTAGATTAAGAAGAAGTTGTACTGACCACTTCAACTCAATCCGTATCATTGATTTCGAACGCGCATTTAATACGACCATCATGAAATCGCAATATGTATATGGCAGACAATTTGTAAAATCGGCATCCCAAATAAATTGATTGAACTCATACAATTAAGCTTGGAACGCTAGAAACTAAAATCAATAGAAAGGCAAACAAAGTGAAAAATACTATAGCACTCGAGAAGTAAGACATGGATGTGTACTAAGCTAAAGAGTTCGAGACCAATTATTTAGTTCGTCCATAAATGTTAAATTGGATTTCTCTCACGTTTGAGTGTTAGCTACTTCATTGTTTCGAATTTTTGCTTTATCTACATTCTTCCGAATGGTTCAAGCTGTGTGACACTGGCCATTGTTATGTCTGTATTTGAAAATGGTCCCCATATACATCCTGCATAGAGTACTACGTGATCTAAGAGAAATTACTTGATATATTGTTCAGCTGTGAGACCCCTACTATGGTCTTCACCAGGTACAAAATAAAATATGTATTTTTCACCCCACACCATGCACAGACCACGGCTTTTCGATATTATTTAGCATCTTCGAATGAAGTTGGCTTTATTCAAGCGACTTATGATACCAGTTAATTTAACCATCTGGATACTCTTGAGACTTGTCTTATGTTTAGCTAAGACGTGCGGCTTCTCGTTGGTTGTGTCTTTCTTGCAATATAGCAACAACTTGTGCGGTGTAGCCTCTCATAAGGCTCGGTATTCGTTTCTCTCATATCTTTTATATCTGCTTCTGATGCGGTGGTATCTCTATAGAATCGTTCTGGGTCTGGATTAATTTTATTGAAGCTCTGCTATTGATTTCCAAAATAAAATTTTATACATGTATGCTCACCAATGCTGCTGCTGGTCGTATTGGATAATGTAATGTGGAAATTGAATGTCACGTCTTTTAATGGCCTACAAATTGGATTAACAGGTAAACTCATTAATCTGGACTATACAAATGACATATGCCTCCTCACACACAAGCACTCAGCCATGCAGCAAAAAATGCAACAGCTAACAGATCTTGCTAACCTTATTTAAAATCAATACTATTTTATGAGTGTGAGACACGCAAACTCCCAGAAGATGTTCGTAAACAAGTGGTGTCGAGAAATACTGACATGCTTCTAGTCTAACACATTAGACTAGAACCGGGCTGGGAAAACAAGATAAAAGCTTTATATTTCCTAACTGAGTAAGATGGTCCAGCCTCTAGACGCCTTATATTCCTAGGAATATTTTTTTAAATTTTTGGATTACAAATACTATGGCTAATAATGAGCACATATCGTGATAATAATTGGTCGTCAATAGCTTGAAGCGCGTTATGATTACTAAATATTTTCTCCTACTATGTGATTCTCCTACGCTGAAAATAACAAAAGATAGCTTATATTTTTCCATCTTGAGTTAAATCATAAATTTATGTATCTACTCATCATGATAAACATAATCAGCCATAATACAACATACTTGCGTATCCTATATGTAATTTTCATCAAATAGCAACAGCACATATATTATCATATTTCAACAATCGAAATCATATTTCTGATTTAAAATTCATAAATTAAAATGACATACAATCTATCATTTTGTAACATAATATATGTGGGATTGACATCAACCTACCTATATTATGTATACCATGTACACATATGTATTTCGAGTGTATGTGGATGAAAAATGAAACGAAAAATAGCAACAAACGACAAAAAGCTCTATTGATACATTTCATGTCGTTATCTTTTTATCGCAACGGCACACGGGAAAACAACCAACACAGCAAGTTTTATGAGTGTATGTGTGTGTGTACCAAACGTCGATCGGTATATATGTTTTCTGTTTGAAGATGAACTAACAGAAAAACGTGGTGAAAAATCACAGATTCACAGTAGCAAAAGCACAAATATTATTGTTTTTGTATATTCGGAGGAAAATGTTTTGGAAAAAAATCGTATCGAGATTGAATCAAAAATAATGATTTTCGTCTTTTGTGTTATTTTCCAATTTTTCAGCAACACGAAAATAGTAACAAAAAAAAATCAAAAATAAGTACCAACGAAAAAATGATAACAATAGAAAGTGATGAACAAGTTGAAAAACAGCATGAAAAAGCTCATAATATAATAGCTCATAATATTAGAATGTATGTATGTCACCATAGTTACGATATGTTGGATCAAAACATATTTTTTTTGGTGTGTCGTTAGTATAAATATAAATATAAGCTTTTTACATGAAGTAAGCAACTTTTTTTTCGTTCGACGAATGGATGTAACCCGAAATAAAATTTGTTGCAAACAAAAAAAAATCGAATCGAAACCTTTAATCTGCTACCACAGCATGTCTCGCGTTTCAATGAGTGTCTGGGTTTTTTCCCACGTTTTTCGTACAACACAAGAGGTACACACATAGGCATAAAAATTAATATGTACAATATGTGCTTGAAGGGTCAGTGTTAAATAATGATCTATAAAAAAAAAATTTAGAAGTCATCTATAAAAAGATTAAACATATGTGAGCTTAAAGCTTTTTTTTTATTAATTTTTCGGTAGTCATTGTATTGAGAGCTTTGTTGTGTTCAACTATCTAACATAAATTTGTATGACTTAGAAGCAGATCTTTAATCATACTAACGTGAAGCAACGTCATGGTCTATTTATATTGAGACTATAAGTGTTCATCCTAGTTTCGGCTTAGTAGAGTATAACAAAAGTATTGAGGTAGCGAGGAATTACCAATATACCATCCAAACGCAACATACAGAGGTGTAAATTGCTTTTTTTGGGTTTGTACGTGGTCCAAAATCAGTGGTTGGACGGACACCGGTTCAAACTCGAAAAATGTTTGGCGGATTCCCATTATTTTATTGGAATTTTCCATCATCATTTTTTATAAATTTTGGCTGCAGTTCATTGATACATCGCTTAATTTTCTGCCAAACGAGGATTAGTGGTGGACTTAACGAAAACTAATATTTACAAAAAGTCCAAAGGCATCAAATCGTCAACAAAAAGTCCAAAGGCATCAAATCGTATTATGATCAACAAAAGGATAAATTTGACGGTCAGGAACTGACTCGTTCTTGAAGCACTGTCTTCTTCATTGAACTTCATGTCGCCAACTTCCATATCTTGCAGTTTAGGTTCAAAACATCTGAATTGTCCGTGAACCCCAAGCTGGAGCGATAAAGATATATTTAGATGCTAGGTTAAGCTTTTGATGAAATACTGAATATTTTGGACTTTCAAATCCAAAAAATTATTTATTAGATTTCGTTCCAGATATTTTATTCTTCAGTTCGAAAGACCAAGGCAGATCGAAAGCAAATGAAGTATACTTTCTTCTTACTGTAGTGTTTGCCTGTTAAACAGTAATGTTTAGATGAAGCTTCTGTTTTTTTGTTCATAATTGCGGATCTCATTTGGTCTCTCTTTCCTGTTCTATGATATGTTCCAAACAATTAATTAAAGGCATCTGGAAAAATAATAAAAAAACTCCTGTTGAATGAAAAAATGTTGTAGTTACCATTTTGTCTCAATAGTACTATCTGATCAACTTCAGTAAGATTATGTCTAGTATTTATTTAAGTATGGAGGGTTTATGGTTTGTAATTTCCTGTTTTTCAGTGCTATATATGGCCTATATTTTTAACCTCCTAAACGCCTTTACTTTGAGCACTCTGGAATAGGAGAAGAACAGTGTTTTAGAACTTAGCAAAAGCTTGTACATAGCTTATTAACAATAGTTTGTAAAGGTTTAAACCAAATTATGGGTTGTGGACTTATGGTTTGTCAGCTCCTGATTTTTTCTGTGCTGTACGTGGGTAACGTTTTTGAAAAAATATTCTTAGAATAGAAGTGTATTAGCATTTTTAAAACTTAACAAAAGCTTTTACAACATCATCGGTTTAAAACAGTTTAAAAGATCTCACATTCATCACCCTACGAAGTCTATAATTTCCCAAAATGCGATTTGTACAAACATCATAAGTTTACTTTAAAAGCTCGCATAAATCATATAATGATTTTACTATTATAAGTCTATGCATTATGAATTTATGATTTTTAAGCTCCTGAATTTGTTTGTACTTCATACATGGATAACGCTTTTTAAACCTATGGAATAGCAAAACAACAGTGTTAAAGGGCTAAACAAAAGCTTTAACAATACCATAGGCTTAAAACAATTCAGAAAATCTCCCATGAACCACCCTATGAATTTTATAATTTCTAATAGCACGGTTTGTACAAACATTATAAGTGTATTTTAAAAGCTCGCATAGTTCATATAGAGCATTTAATCTAAATTTATTGATTGTGGATTTATGATTTGTAATTGTAAGCTTCTGAATTTGTTTGTACTTAATACATGGGTAATTTTTAATATATAAAAAAACAAAACAACAGTGTTTCATAGCTTTGCATAAGCTTTTACAATAGTATAGGCTTCAAACAATTTAGGAAATCTCACATTCAGCACCTTATGAAGTTTATTATTTTTAAAAAGACGATTTATACAAAAATCATGGTTTTATTGTAAAAGCTCACATAAATTTATAAAGCTTTTACTCTAAATTTATAGATTTTTGCTTCATGATCTGTAAGCTCTTGAGTTTGTTTGTGCTACACATGGATAACGCTTTTTAAATCTATGCAATAGCAGAACAACAGCCATTTCAGAAGTTAACAAAAGCTTTAACAATAGTATAAGCTTAAAATAATTTAGAAAATCTCACAGTCACCACCATAAAAAAAACTAATAATCACCAAGAACACGATTTGTACAAACATCATAAGTATATTTTAAAAGCTCGCATAATTCATATAAAGCTTTTACTATAAGTCTATGGGTTATGGATCTATGATTAGTAAGCTCCTGAATTTGTTCGTGTTCATACATGGGTAACGCTTTTTAAGTCAATGATATACCGGAACAACAGCAATTTTAGACCTTTAGACAAGCTTTTACAATGGTAAAGGTTAAATGTAATTTAGGAGATCTCACATCCATCACTTTTCAAAGTTTATAATTTTTAAGAGCACGATTTATACAAACATCATAAATATATTTTAAAAGCTCGCACAATTCATGTAAAGCTTTCACTTTTAATACTGAAATATATATATTCTCAAGACAAAAAGAAAATAATGACACAAACAACGACGCCACGGTAGATACGCAACACAAAATATTTAATTGATAAATGGAGAATTGGAAACGATCACACCTCAATTAAAACGTCGTATCACCCCATACTTTCCATTTTATTTAATTAACGTTACCTTGGAGCATAAACTTTTGGAATTTAATGGTTTTTTTGTTCTATTAAAGGTTCAAACGAATATTTTTCCCGGATGGACTTTATAAAAACTTATATATTGTTAACAGCTCTACACATACACAATATCGATTTGAATGTACTTACGTATACACGAGCATAATAATACATGAAAATTGATTTTCAATTAGGTTTTTGTTGTTTTTTTTTATGTTTTTGATGGTTTTAGATAAAGGTGATAAATGATTAGAGCTAGGTTGAAAATAAATTATATTATTTTCAACACATTATTATGATTTTTGTGTGAGCCAAACCACTCCTCTTCATATCATTATGTTGTGTTAAATATTTTCAGTTAGTTTATTGTAGTGTTTCACGCGAGTTTCGTTTAATTTTATTGATTATTTGTTGTATATTTATGAGCTGCTGCTCTCGAATGATAACCATGTGAATTGTGTACCCATTTAACGTTTACGGCTAATTTCAATATTTATTCAAATCTTGTTAAATAAACACCACAATTGTTTTAATCCGATTGGAATAACAACTCGCACCACCCAAAATAAGCACCGCAGCAAAATCAAAACAAGTCCTGCAGTTAAAATAAATTACTACTATATATATACCGATTTATCTTCGCCAACAAATCTTAATTCCCTGTGATTCGGCTATTCTTGTATTTATGTTTATTTTGATTTTTCCACTTTCTCGCACATACATACATTCATACACACCCACAAACCCACCCAGAAATTGCTTTAATCCCTATATAAAACAAATACACAATTTAAAGTTGTCTTATATATACGGTGTTTTGTCATCTTTTCGGTTCGCTTATTTTATCGAATTTTTTGGTTGTATTTGGTTGTTCCGCATGTCTCTGCCACCGTGTTATACGTGTACATAGCGAACAAAATATAAATAGTCATCAAAACAACCAAATGTTGTATCTCTATATATACCTATGTACAGTACATATAAAAGCTCGACGAGAATCGAAAGGAAACAGCACGATTTGCTGGAAAAAAAACATGACACACATACACACACACAACAAAAAGGACGAAAAACTCAACAAAAAATCCAAACTTGACATTTTTGTGTGCTTTTCTGCTGGTGCTTCTTTTTATTTTCATTTTGTGTCAATTCAAGTTAACTGACTATTATATTGTACCGATGGTGATGATTATTGCGATAAAAAATAATTTAACGAGAGCCAAGTAAAACAAACGAGTCGGTAGCCTTTAATGATTGGTTCTAAGGTTTGATCGTTATTTGCTATAATGGTGCGGGTATTTAGCTTTCAATATAACGTGGCGATAAGTCGTGCGTATTAATCTTCCAACCAAAACACAATGATGTTGGTATATAGTTGATGTATTGATTTTCGAAACGTTTCGAATTAAAACTGTGATTTGAATGGGAAATTCGTTTTTGTCGTATATAAGTTGCAGATTAAAATTTCTTCATTTTATCTGTCATCACGACCATCAGCATGATGCTATAAGAAAATCGTTATAACGTATATATAAGACGGTTTGATGATAGGTTAATTTCTATTTATAAAACGTGATGTGCTTTTTTTTAAGTATTAAATCGATATGTCAACATTATTTGACCTTAGACATAAAGCACTTGTAAACCGAACCATAAAAAAAATATTGAACCGCCCATCACATCTTTTATACCTCCCAATCGTATAATACTTATTTAAGTACACATAATACCAACAATCATTTATTTAACTATCGCGCGATACGAAGCTTTTATATATATAGATCTATACAACATCGAATGTAAATTATATTTGATATCAAATCGATAGAGAATGTTCACGTTAATGACATCACGTACAAAATAACCAACAACAAAACGATAATAATATAAGCTCTTAAATAAAAAATTGAAGGCACGATTAACAATTTAGAATATTTCGAACAATCTGTTAATTTTATAGGGCGCGCACATACCAATCAACCATAAAACTTATCTCACCATCCAACACGATGAGTGTCATCTATCCATCGTCTAGATATGCAACAAAACCATAAATTTCGTCGACTATAAAATCGAATCGTTAAATTAAAGATTCTCGTTGTTTCATATCAAACAGGTGTATTTAGTATGCATCAATCATTTCGCACAATCACAAAATAAAATTAACAACTATATAGAATTCGCAAGCGCTTTTTCATCTTAAAAGCACGAAAAAATAACCGATCCGTTTGTTTTGTTTATTTTATTTTATTGCTTTTTCGTTTTTATTTTATTTTTGCAACTTTATCAATAAAACGAAATGAAAAAGCTTTTTGTACATAAAATCTAGAGCGTGGCACAACAACACAAAAAAAGTCGAGATTCAATTTCGAATTTTTTTTTTATGTTTATATATACTTAGATTTGTACTTTTAAATTGAGGTTTCTTTTGTGCTTTTATTTCAGAAGCTTCTCTTTATTGAATTGTAGAAGAATATTTTACTTCAACGATTTGGTCCTGCTATTACACTTATTTCGGTATGTTCTCGAACGTTCCATTCATTTTGACAAGAACTTTTTGGGATGTTATTCATATTGTTGTGAGTTCGTGATATCATCCCTTTCTTTGATCAGAGTTTCTCTAAGGCAAAATTAGACTAAACACCATGGTGTCTGCGGTGTTTTACGAGTAATTCGATTTTCTATGGTTGAGTGCACTGCAAGCTCGGTATATTACTCAAAATTTGCGTTTACAAAAGCGTATGCTTGGTTTGATCATGTATAAGGTGGCGGCAACTTTTTTAAGCAGTCCATGTTGTGCTTGTTGTAGTTTCTAGAAGATCTTATATAATATCGATTGTATCGTTAACACTAATTATTAACTACATCCCAATAAAACATTTATTTGACATTGGTTGGAGATTTTTTAAACTCTTAGTGACCTCAAGAATTTCCACCACGGAGTTCGTTTAATGCTTCCAGTAATCTTCTTAATAATACAAATGGTGGAATTTTTGCCTTCAACATCGAACCAATCTTATTGTTCTTCAGGATGACATGTTTCAAGAATAACGAGTCGAATTGAGAATTGAATCTACTTCAATTTTATAAACGTTGTTCTCTCTATCCTCTCCTCTCTCTCATTCTCTTTTTCTCACTCTCCCTCTTTCTATATATATATATATATATATATATATATATATATATATATATATATATATATATATATATATATTTATATATATATATATAAATATATATATACATATATATATATATATATATTTATATATATATATATATATATATATATATATATATATATATATATATATATATGTCTATAAATATATATATATATATATATATATATATATATATATATATATATATATATATATATATATATATATAAATATTATAATAACAATATATATGTTTGGCTATCTAAATCTCTTCCTCCATGCAACACCAGTATTATTAATCGCTTACTGTATGATACTGGGCGCTAACATAGTTTTTGTGTGAATGCCTTAGTTTATCACATTTTCAAAATTTTACTGTACCTGATAATGAGAAAGCACTTTCAGTTTACGCACCAGGAGGCAAATGTTTTCTACAAAGCTTTCATTTGTAGAACAGATGATTATCACAAATTATTGGTTCTTTTCATTCATAAACAGTTGGTATCTCATTTGCTGTTACGAATAGTGTTGGTAGATGTATCTGGTTCTAGCTCCTATATGTGGTTAGTAAGTAGTCGGGCGATAACAATTTTCAATAATGACGATGTCCTTTCTGAACTTCTGATTCCAATGATGGTTATTCCACTTATTATTTATTATTCATCCGTTGAGTTGATGTTCATCAGCTCATACCACTGGTATTTTGAACTGCGCTTTTTCTATCCTAATACGGCGTTTACCCAAAAAATCAGAATAGAGCAATCTCTCCAGTATATTAGATCAAAACGTTCCTCCAAAGTACAATTAAACCCTACAATTAAGCTTTGTGACTCCGAGGTCTCACGAGTAGTAAAAATTTCCCAAATATTGAGTGTCTTTCAAGAGCTCAGGCATTGTTTGCGATTCTTAGTTTTGTCTTTGATTTGTGTGAAGCTCTAGTTGCACTCCAAATCATCTTTGGTATGAAATGGAACGCCTTAGTAAAAATCCCACAATATCTCAATTCAAATGGCGACTATTTCAAGTACAAAATCGTATATTTTGACAGTAAGCCAAAATTTAAGAATTTACTCAAATATTCATGTCTTTTGTGTGGCATAAGCATAGGAGGTGGTTTCTTTCCGCTTCTAAGCATGCAGGCCTTTCTTTGCACTATCTCGATCCCTTTTTTGTAAGTTACTTTATCAACAGCTCTTCACCACACCTTCATCCCAAATATAATTACAGGTCTTACTACGGAAGTGTTTAGTTAGTGTTCCAGCTGGGGGCTTCAGGCCCCATCTCTTTCCACTGGCGTCTCTGCACGAGTACATGGCTATACAAGCCTGGTTTACTCTTTCCAAAATGTTGGGCTTCCAACTAAGCTAACTGTCCAAGATTACACCTAGAGTACCAGTTCAGGTTTCGACGAGCTAATTGAGGAGCCTTATCTGATGGAACACCTCATAATGATTAAGAGGGCATTTTGGATTATCTCTTTCACCGTGTACATATTATACTCACCACTCCGATCCCCTCTCTCTAAAGTTCTAACAGCAACCCATTGATTGCTATGTTTCAGAGAAGAGATGACAGGACAAATTCCTGTGGGGTTTCCTTAGCTACCCGCCTCCTGATGGTGGATTGGATTCTCCCAGCTCCGAGTTAACCACTCTGCACCCAATGATGTGATTGATTAACCCACTTACTTTACATTATTAAAGGCGCCTCAATACTAAGGACTTCTACGACCCTATTATATCTGCCAAACTTCTAAATAAAGTAAAGAAGACTTGTTGGTGATCTCAATACATTTGAATGTACGTAGGGTTATCAGAACACATGTAATAAGACTCTGTGAAAAGTATTTAAAGTTCCAAGAGTGCGTGAACAACCACTTTTAAAAATTATGTTCTGATCAATGAGAAGCACATAAGTCCAATGACATATTACACCAGAAGGACGACATATTTTGAAATGTGCCTGGTCTTTGTTGAAAACCTCTTTACCTTTATATTCGACCGATTGCGTGGCTTTCTAAAGTGATTCTCTTGGTAAAAAGTTAAGGCCACTCTAAGAGACCTTCCACCAGATTATAAATTACTTCGTTACTTATGTCTTTTCTGAGAATTTACGACAAAGGCACAGTGGAAGGTGAGAATACTCCATTCTCATTCAATTCTTTGTTTAGATTTAAGAAATTATTTAAGGTTATGTAAGTGAATATTGTTAACACATTGTTATGCTGTCATGCTTCTTCCATATTTTAAATGGTTCTATGAGCACCTTGTACCTTTCTTATTTGCTTTCGTTATTAGACATACACTACCAATACATACCTACTCTTTTTGACTTTAAATTCGGATTTCTTCGGCATCTTTGTTACATTGTTCGTTTTATTGATAATTCACATTTGTCTGAAAAAATTAAAAAGATCGAGTAATATGGTCAGTCATACTAAAACATACGAACAAACAGTTTGTGTGTAGAGAGAAATCTGACTTAAGTAATTATTTTCAAGATGTACTTCAATTTCTTAAATTCATCAATAAAATTTGTATTATAAGCGCAGTTTAATTTGACCTCCATCAACCTTAATCCCTAATCAACAAAAACGATATATGTAAACAAAAAAATATTCTCTTCATAGTCTGTCAGTTCGAGATGAAGAATAAAATTGGAATGTTATTGTGCTTGCTGGTCGTCTTAAGTAGTGTAGTTTCGAAGCGACTTAGTGAAATGAGTAAGTAAAATAGTAAAGATGTAATGAAGTGTTGCTGTAAATGTTTGTTGTGTGTTTATCTAGAATGTGAAGAATTTTCATTGGTGCACACCGATCCCAGATCGTCACATCCGCATTTGGTGGAAATAATTAGTACCAAGAATGCAGAGATCGGTACGTTATGCGTCGGGAATTTAATCAGTTGGGAGTTTGCATTGGTGAGTGCACGTTGTGTACGCAAATTAAATAGTTCAGAGCAACTATTCGTTCGAAAGTTTCAACTGATCGAAGACGAATATTCAGATAGTGATAATTTCAGGATCAAACGTTTAATCGAGCATGAATTGGCTAATCCGCCTTACCACGATATTGGGTTGATACAGTTGGATAAACCAATTCCTTACCAGAATAATACAACAATTTTCCGACCCGCCTGTTTATGGCCACACAAACAACAGCCAATATTAGGTCCATATTGGATCTACGAGGGACAATCTAAAATGTCAGCTAATCTCATTTTGAATGTAGATTGTTTTAGAAATTTCTTTAACATTCCGGAAATCAATATTGAAAAGGAAAAGTTTAAGGTTTTTGCCCTGTATTCGTGTGTTATAATCAAACAGATTATCGACACAGTGAGTCCAACCAGTGATGCGATTATGGCACAGTATACGAATCAAACTTATATCATAGGTATTTCAAATATGCACCAGGTAATCGAAAAACAAAACAAAAACTACACTCTTAAGATGGGTGTTAGAGTGAGCCAAATACTAACTTGGATAGAATCGATTGTTTGGCCGGTAAATCTGATCCAATATAATAATAACTTTGTTCTCAAAACTTATAATTACATTTTTTTTTCGTAGACTAAGTCAAATCAAGTGAAACAGTTCGAATGTGGTGGCCAAGCCGGTTGGATACAGACACGTGTTACATTTGCCGAGCCTACGTACCAAGGTGAATTTCCATGGCATGTAGGCATTATTAAGTTACATGGTCATAGACGTGATGCTCACCAGAAATATATTTGTGGTGGCACAATAATTACGGACCAAACGATATTGACAGCAGCACATTGTTTGAAAAAAGATGGTGTTATTGCACCGGGTCAATTACTAATTGTGGCTGGTACAAATGATTTAAGTGAAAACTCGATCAATATTCGATATTATGGTGTGAAAAAGATCAAACTTCACGAACGTTTTAATCAAGAATATCTCGTTAACGACATAGCAATGTTGAAGTTAAATTCAAGAATTGAATTCACTGATTATATTCAACCCATTTGTATCAGTAACAGTTATAACCACAATAATATATTGACCGGAACGGTTGTAGGCTGGGGACATAATGAGCACAATAAACCATCCGATATATTACTTCAGGCTACGCTTCCAATATACAATAATTTCGAATGTCGTGATATCAATCGAAGTTTTTTCCCAATGTTTTTGAACGAGCACAACTATTGCGCGGGCTACGGAAACGGTACTAGCGTTTGTTCGGGAGATTCAGGTGGCGCGATGATATATAAATACGAATCAAGATGGTATATACGCGGTATTGTTTCATTGGGCATTTCAGTACCAAATTATAGTGTTTGTGATGTAACCCAACCGGTTATATTTACTGATGTATCTAAATTTTATGAGTGGATCATGGATAATCTTTAGGAAAGCGCGATTAATAAAATTTGATATTGTCTAACAGGTTGTATGTTGTTGTTATTGTCGTGATTATTTGAATAGAAGAATCACGTGAGCAGAAGATCAGAATTGATAGTGTTATTTCTACACAATTCATGCACCATGGACGTATTTTCACTTTGAACTTGACGTACCTAAATCTTTCGTTTTATGACGGGAATTTCAAAAATTATACTCTGACTACATATTTTTGAATAAAATGAGCTCCTATCTCGGGAAAGTTTAAAACTGCGATCTCTTTCTTAACTAACCGATTCGTATCAAATTCTTATATGATTTGTACATAAATATGTATTTTGTTTTCGGTTTTAATCTGCTCCATTAAGTAGTAAAATTGATCTCAATGAACCTGCATTATACAGTCAGCAAGACTATAGATTATTGATGTTTTTTATTAACAACGTGTCTGTTGAAGTGTACGTGCTTAAGTAAACGCGTAAAATTACTTTGCATGCGAGTCTACAGTTTGGAACAGGTAAATGGATCTCCGGTTAAACAGCCAGTTAGTTATTTTACACTTACTATTCGTAAAATAGCACACAGATTTGTTTATAGATTTAGTTACAAAAATTTTGATAAGAGATGGCGCTAGAATCTGTTTAATATAACGAGTTGGTCGAGATTCAAACCAAATTTATTATTCGGTTGGATCACTAGATTGTGAATATAATTATATAATTTTTGCACTTAATTTATTTCACAAATTTTAATTACTAAATTAATTAATTTTTATCACACTTATTTTTTACAATTTATTTATACTTTGAATCACTTATTATCACTTATCTATAACACTTTCCAAAATTCCAAACTGAACTGTGTCGTTACTCAAATGGACATGTTAGTAAACATTTGGTTACATTAGGTTCAAATTCTGCAATAATTTTGAACTCTTTTAATAATTGCAGGTATCACTGTGATTTGTCACACTATCTCTCACCCAAACCTGTCCGTCCCGAACAGGATCCAAACCTCTTTTTCATCCTCTAGGGTTTTTCCTATCCAAACTCCACTTTAATTGTCATCTCATTTTTCCTCTTGGTCATCCGCCAACCTCTCCCTCGTCGTCTTTTCTCAACAGGCGCTCTTTTCCCGTGAACTCCATATTGGGCTTCTGTCCAAGTGCTTGGCTCCCGCTGCCTCATCGATGACTTCTTGATGGCACGCTATCCGCCTTCACACTGCCTCTGTCTTACAGCTACTCTACATCCTAATCGTTCACGGACCTTCTAAATGGTATTCTTCATTCTAGTGTGGACATCAAACGCTCCTATACGACTCTCCTTCAATATTCTTCGTGATAGTCGATTCGTCGTATCTGCAAACCGTCAAATCCATACCCTCATCCTGTCCATTCACAAGTTTCTCCTTCATTCTCTTCGATTCCGACATCCGTTTAGGTTTCATGTTGAGTCAACCCACTTCGTAGACCAACCGATGCTTCTTCCTATTGGCCTACATTTCTCCCAGTGTGCTGATAATTTATTTGAACGATAACTCAAGATGAGTCTCCGTATGATTGATTTCCCGTCCTTCATTCGAGTGGCAGCTCGATGCCATACCAAAACTCAACAACCCTCGTCCAAAAACCAATACGAATCCGTATTTCCTGATGAAACTGTAACCAAGATGATCTCATCCTCTATATCCGCCACCAGTATTTCATGCAAAAACTAGTTGTAACCTATTCATATGGCTACCTCCTTCTTATCCTTAATAGCTGCTTTCTCGCCATTTATGTCATTTGCATCTCAAATTCTCTCATTGGTTGAGCTGCACTCTTTGTGACATCGGCTTGCGCAATCGACTTCATTGTTCCCGAATTTAATGTTATGAGACTGGATCTACCGTCAACTTCACCTTTAATCGTCAAGGTGTCTCCACCTTTGGTCAGTTCATGAGACACTTTTGATTTTGCATAACATTCAGCGTCATCGGCCGTTGCTTTCTTCTTTTCCAAGGGTCTTCGAAATGATAGTGATGGTGATCTCATCCGCTTATACCCTATTTGCCAGCATTACCTCGAGGTGTGTCCGGTTATGTCACAAACCCAACATTTTCAGTCCCGTTTTTAAGTGCACACGCGATGGTTTCTGCGAACGATGATTTTGGAGACAATACTATCGCAAGTCTCGTATCCGGATCTCGTCTTCCCTCGGTGAAAGCGTCGAACTTACTTCGCTCTGTGTATTCACTCGCCATTTTGTGGTGAGTGAGGTGCACTAACCGCTCGATATCGTCCCTTCAATTCCATACGATGTAGCTCCCGTCTGTGGTCACTTCCATATTTGCGCTCCAACGCAACAATATTTTGCCGTAATCCTTTCGTTCAATCTCCGACACGATCTGTAGTAATTCCCAGCACTTCCCTTTCACGCCACTATTGCTGTCATTCGATTCTCTTCACATCAACCGTTCCTTATGTAGCCGCCATTTCGAACCAGTGTTTAAGGTCGTTGTACCGTGGTTTAAATTTGATTGAGGTGGTTGGTCGAGCAATTTGAGCGGCAACGTTGGTCTTCTTACCCATCATTTCCTTCTCAAGTTCAGAAATCGTTAATCTGCCACCTCAGATTGTTGAATACTGTGAGATTCGAACCTCTCTAGTTTACGTTCTTACGGGTGATTTTTTAAGAGCTTGAGAACTTTTTTTAAAAAAAAAAACGCATAAAATTTGCAAAATCTCATCGGTTCTTTATTTGAAACGTTAGATTGGTCCATGACATTTACTTTTTGAAGATAATTTCATTTAAATGTTGACCGCGGCTGCGTCTTAGGTGGTCCATTCGGAAAGTCCAATTTTGGGCAACTTTTTCGAGCATTTCGGCCGGAATAGCCCGAATTTCTTCGGAAATGTTGTCTTCCAAAACTGGAATAGTTGCTGGCTTATTTCTGTAGACTTTAGACTTGACGTAGCCCCACAAAAAATAGTCTAAAGGCGTCAAATCGCATGATCTTGGTGGCCAACTTACCGGGCCATTTCTTGAGATGAATTGTTCTCCGAAGTTTTCCCTCAAAATGGCCATAGAATCGCGAGCTGTGTGGCATGTAGCGCCATCTTGTTGAAACCACATGTCAACTAAGTTCAGTTCTTCCATTTTTGGCAACAAAAAGTTTGTTAGCATCGAACGATAGCGATCGCCATTCACCGTAACGTTGCGTCCAACAGCATCTTTGAAAAAATACGGTCCAATGATTCCACCAGCGTACAAACCACACCAAACAGTGCATTTTTCGGGATGCATGGGCAGTTCTTGAACGGCTTCTGGTTGCTCTTCACTCCAAATGCGGCAATTTTGCTTATTTACGTAGCCATTCAACCAGAAATGAGCCTCATCGCTGAACAAAATTTGTCGATAAAAAAGCGGATTTTCTGCCAACTTTTCTAGGGCCCATTCACTGAAAATTCGACGTTGTGGCAGATCGTTCGGCTTCAGTTCTTGCAGGAGCTGTATTTTATACGGTTTTACACCAAGATCTTTGCGTAAAATCTTCCATGTCGTCGAATAACACAAACCCAATTGCTGCGAACGGCGACGAATCGACATTTCACGGTCTTCAGCAACACTCTCAGAAACAGACGCAATATTCTCTTCTGTACGCACTGTACGCATTCGTGTGGTTGGTTTACTGTCCAATAAAGTAAACTGAGTGCGAAACTTGGTCACAATCGCATTAATTGTTTGCTCACTTGGTCGATTATGTAGACCATAAATCGGACGTAAATCGCGAAACACTTTTCGAACCGAACACTGATTTTTGTAATATAATTCAATTATTTGCAAGCGTTGCTCGTTAGTAAGTCTATTCATTATGAAATGTCAAAGCATACTGAGCATCTTTCTCTTTGACACCTTGTCTGAAATCCCGCGTGATCTGTCAAATACTAATGCATGAAAATCCTAACCACAAAAAAATCACCCTTTATTTCGATTTTTACTGTGTCAACTTTTGCATTCTATGCGTGGTCATTATCAGAAATTTCTGGTTGACACTTTTTTCTTGTTGTTTTAATCTGTCCACAACGAGTTCATGATCTTGCCATTGTTTGGCTCTCATGCTCTCCTGTTCCATATAGAAACCACCAGATGGACTTCTCTTACGACGACAAAATTATTAGCACAGTTATTAAACCACTTCACTAGCCATTATTATCACTTTCCGATATAATAACACTTAAAAATTCCAAACTGAACTGATTCGTAAAATGTCTACACCAATTTATACGACAATCCTTGTAGAACATTCGCATTTCTACATTTCGCGAAGTTCTGTTTCGTCGTATTTTGTTCGCTCCGCCTATTTCGTTATATATTTTTATTTTGTTCTTATTTGTAAACATTTGGTTACAGGGTAACCCCTAAACTTCTTCTATTACTTTGAACTGTGTGATTCGTCACACCATAAACAAATTTTACCTTTTGTGCAAAGAAACGATTGACAATCAAATTGATTATGATCGTTAATTGTTAACCCTTAATGATAGTGGTAAAAATTTCATTCGAACCAATCAATAGCTTCGTTGAGTTAATTCGGATTTAACGAAACTCTACTGCATTTGTACGTTAACTTGAATTAATCTTTAGACTAATGTTGTTACAGAAGAATCATAATAAATCGAACACGACTTAAGAAAAGCAGCAATCTTCTTTACCGATAAATAGTTGTTTGCAAAAACCAGTATTATTGACATTTTGGAATCTAAATTTTTTTGATTATGGTAACCTTGACAATGTATAATTGTTTACGATGATCAAGTTCGTTAGCATATATAGAGTATCATCTAGCATATTGGTTTGGTGTATCATTCAATCTAACATGGAGATTAAATTGACACTTAAGACATCATCTTAAAGAAACAGTATTATATTAACTATTATAGAGATGAACGATAAGATTGTGAAATTGTTGTGCGTGCTGGTCGGCTTGAGTAGTGTAATTTCGAATCGAGTAAATGAATTGAGTAAGTGAAATAGTAAAGATGTAGTGAAGTGTTCAGGAATTGTTGCAACAATTTGTTATGTATTTGTCTAGAATGTGAAGAATTTTCATTGGTGCACACCGATCCCAGATCGTCACATCCGCATTTGGTGGAAATAATTAGTACCAAAAATCCAGAAATCGGTACGTTGTGCGTTGGGAATTTAATAAGTTGGGAGTTTGCATTGGTGAGTGCACGTTGTGTACGCAAATTAAATAGTTCAGAGCAACTATTTGTTCGCAAGTTTAAACTGATCGGAGACGAATATTCAGATAGTGATAATTTCAGGATCAAACGTTTAATCGAGCATGAATTGGCGAATCCGCCTTACCACGATATTGGTTTGATACAGTTGGATAAACCTATTCCTTACCAGAATAATACAACTATTTTCCGACCCGCCTGTTTATGGCCACACAAACAACAGCCAATATTAGGTCCATATTGGATCTACGAGGGTCAATCTCAAATGTCAGCAAATCTCATTTTGAATAAAGATTGTTTTAAAAATTTCTTTAATATTCCGGAAATCAATATTGAGAAGGAAAAGTTTAAGGTTTTTGCCCTGTATTCGTGTGTTATAATCAAACAGATTATCGACACAGTGAATCCAACCAGTGATGCGATTATGGCACAGTATACGAATCAAACTTATATCATCGGTATTTCAAATATGCACCAAGTAATCGAGAAACAAAACAAAAATTATACTCTTATGATGGGTGTTAGAGTGAGCCAAGTACTAACTTGGATAGAATCGATTGTTTGGCCGGTAAATCTGATCCAATTATAAAAACTGTGTTCTCAAAACTTATAATTACTTTTTTTTTCTCGTAGACTAAGTCAATGCAAGTGAAACAGTTTGAATGTGGTGGCCAAAGAATGTTGGTAAACGAACGTGTTACATTCGCCGAGCCTACGTACCAAGGTGAATTTCCATGGCATGTAGGCATTATAAAGTTGCATGGTCATAGACGTGATGCTCACCAGAAATATATTTGTGGTGGCACAATAATTACGGACCAAACGATATTGACAGCAGCTCACTGTATGAAAATTGGAAATGGTATACTTACACCGGGTCGGTTAATAATTGTGGCTGGTACTAATGATTTAAGTGAAAACTCGATTGATATTCGATATTATGGTGTAAAAGAGGTCAAAGTTCACGAACATTTTAATCAAGAATATCTCGTTAACGACATAGCCATGTTGAAGCTAAATTCAAGAATTGAATTCTCTGATTATATTCGACCCATTTGTATCAGTCATAGCTTGTTGCACAGTAATATATTGTCCGGAACGGTTGTAGGCTGGGGACATAATGAGCACAATAAACCATCCGATGTATTACTTCAGGCTACGCTTCCAATATACAATAATTTCGAATGTCGTGATATCAATCGAAGTTTTTTCCCGATGTTTTTGAACGAGCACAACTATTGCGCGGGCTACGGAAACGGTACTAGCGTTTGTTCGGGAGATTCAGGTGGCGCTATGATATATAAATACGAATCAAGATGGTATATACGCGGTATTGTTTCATTGGGCATTTCAGTACCAAATTATAGTGTTTGTGATGTAACCCAACCGGTTATATTTACCGATGTATTTAAATTTGATGAATGGATTATGGATAATCTTGTGGAAAGCGTGGTGTGACTCATTACTAATTTTTCTAATCTTAATAAAATATACAGTATAAAATCTGCATTAAAGTGTTCAGTTATTTATAAGTTGTTATGATCGACTACACCAGGTTTTATTTAGAATCATTACCGGATACATTTTTGGCGAGAGTGCATTAAATTAACCTACAATAACTTATGTTGTAATATTTCGACTGTTTAGGACTTGAGAGCAGGTTGCGAATTAAAAAGCATAACCTACCACAGGCGTGATTGGGAAACATTACCGCTTGGGGCGTCGAAAAGATTTCCGGTACTCCAAAACGGATCTCCAGCATAGAGATGGGTAGTTTGAACCTTGTTTTTTGTTTACCACTACTAAGGTATATGACCTTGTTGATTATAAGACAAATTTTTAGGTTAGATCGAGTATTTTGATATTAATTTTAGAATTGCCCTGAAGGTGTCGTTTTCGTAAATATTTAACTCGAAATATAACACCCATTGAATACCGCCACGGTAGTCATAGCTTGTCGTAGGAAGTGACTAAAGCATGTTGAATCGCTGGGCTTATAATGTCTACAAAACCGAGTACCGTCAACAAACCAACTAACCTTCGCGCTTAAGAACTTGGACACAAGATTTAGGATCAGGAAGTCCTGACACGAAACTGTCACTGAAAATTGAGAAAGAATACAGATTTCGTACCAAGTCATCCTTTCGCCATTAAAGTACTCATTTAAAAACTTAGACACATAACATAACTCGTACATGTTGAATCTTATCTGGTCATTGCAAAACTACGATGAAAATTTCTTACAATTCAGAGCGGATATGGAAATATATATGTTTACGATGCCTCCGAGCAGTCTCTCGGTCTAGTGAAAACTAATCCTGAATACAGATTGGTTTGATGATAATTTTAATATTGCTGTTGAACAAAGATACATAGGCCATAAATAAGCGCAACTTGGTTGACAATCGGAAAGAAATATAAAGCTATTCTTGCTGGAGAACATAGCTAAACGAATTTGTTGGCAGAGGAAACGCGAATGGAGCTTTTAAATAAAGTCTTAAAAGTACAATAATGCTGCAAAGAGTGCATTTCGCGTGGTATCTTCAAGGGAATCACCGAATTTTACCATATACCTTAAGATCTCGGTTAGCTGCCATTCGGGATCAGGATGGAAAACTCTGTGCAAACGTCGATGCGGTACTCGATACATGGCGTGAACATTTTTCTGACCTACAAGTTAAAAATTAAAGAAGTCGAAAATTTTTCCAGAACTCAATGCCACTGTAAGGACCACGATTCAACCCGCATACACATACAGATTAAAAACACTCAATCGTTTTGATGTTTCGTCACTACTCCGGGAATCTCAATATCAACGGGTTCAAAACTAAATATACGATCTCTGGTTTTCGAGAGCAAGACGCAAATGATTTCAGTAGTGGTAGCCACACTTTTGAAGGAGTGATGAGATTCAAGCATTGTGGATCTCTCATTACTCACGATAATAGTGTGGAAGAAATAAGCTAACCTGTAATTAAGCAAATTGTTGAACAGATCCTTTATCTTGTATGAACGTAATAGTTGAACCTTGACAGAGACATCTATCTTTGGGTAAGCGTAGAGTTCGCTGATTTTTGAAATGGATTTTCTTAAAAATACTTGGTATTATTGCAATGCAAATTGGGAGAACACTCAATTTAACTGTCGGCAAGTGTCTATGGCCGAGCATGGTAAAAACAAAACGGTGAATGTGCTTTGGGCAAAAAAAAACATTTCAAATATAAATACAACAAAATTAAAAAAAAAATTCTAATTTTTTAAATTAAAATAAATTTTTATTTTTAATTTCAGATTTATTTAAAACAATTTATTTGCATCTCTCGAACCAACTCACCAATAATCAACAAATGCGGGCGAAAAAAGTTCCGTCTAATATAAGAAAAATAATATGTTAACCAAAATATTCTTAACACAAATAAAAGATTTTGAAAATATTATAAATTAAAATAAAAAAATTATATTAATAATTTATATAAATAAAAAATAAATTTAATTTTACTTCAGTTTTCTTAACGAACAAACAAAAAAATTTCAAGAATCATGAAAATTTGGAAAAGAAAATTTTATTCGTAATATAAATATATAAAAAATATTATTTTATATTTTGAAATTAATTAAAAATTAAAATTAGCGAAAAATAAAAAGTTTCTATTATTTTTAATAATTTTAGTAATTTAATTTTACAATTAACTAAAAATAAAATACATTTTCCCACTATTTAGCTAGTCTTTGTGTGTCTGTGTCTGTATGTGTATTTTATTATTATATTTTTTTGTGTTTCTAATTTTATTTAAATAATAAAAATAAAAGAAAATTATTTTCTTTTTTAATTGTGCAAAGTGTTAAATTGAAAAAGGTGTAAAATGAAAAAATATTTTAATTGTGAGAGAAATTCCAGTTTTTCTTATAAATTTATATAATTTAATTATTTCTTAAAATAATATATTATTTATATATAAAAGGTTATATACATAAAATAAATATATGTATGTAAAAAATAATAATAATTTTGAATGAAATTGTGTTTTTATAAAATTGTTAAAAGAATTTTTCCAAGGAGGTAAAACATGGCGTCATGTCAGATGG
Organism: Tipula lateralis; assembly: GCA_963932295.1. Classification (NCBI taxonomy): domain Eukaryota; kingdom Metazoa; phylum Arthropoda; class Insecta; order Diptera; family Tipulidae; genus Tipula; species Tipula lateralis. The sequence goes on along the minus strand of OZ010737.1, from coordinate 187,598,919 downwards.
CGCTGTTACTACTGATAATAAATTCAGGTGAGTACATTGTTTTGTACATTATTTATATTGTTTATAATAATATAATTAATTATTATTTATGTTTTGGTATTGCATAATTAAATTGATTAATTTATTTTTTACTTATTTTACTTCCGTCGTTGTAATTTGAATATTGTATTGAAAAGAATGAAGAGATATTATAATTATGCCATGCAGGATCTGGATGTGTCAAGTTCGATGTAGTCTATAATAATTAAAGAAGGCGGGAAAAGTATTCCAAAACTTAAATACTACTATGGGCCCAAGGCAACCACTGGGAATCGAACCAGAGGCCGAATGACAGAGTATCCAGTTTGATTCCTTTCTCTCCCAATTCAATTGGTTTATATTGTGAAAATTATTGCGCCATAGAACAATCACTTTTCAGATTAAGGAAGAAATAATCGCTAAGTTTACCATTCAAATTTTTTATCAATCCAATAAAACTTTCATTTAAATTGGTCAGTCAGTCACCACCATAGTTGGGCGTGTAAATTACACAATCTAATTTACATGGCTGTCACATATAAAAAACGTAACTATATGTAAAAAATGATTTTATGCGCCATCTCTTATCAAATCTAATTGTAACTAAAGCGCTATCTATTAAAAAATTTATTTACTATTTTACAAATATAATTTATTTATTAATTTCGACTATATACTGAATGTAAAAATAATTTTTGTTCTAGATTAGAATTATTAACAGGTTAATTCCGTTTTAATGGCTTGGCTGAAGAAAACCAACAGATATTTAAACCCGCTTGTTCCCATTGTACAAATTATTTTAACATATCGTCAAAATCATAAAAAACAATTGTAATCTGAACTATTTGCTGAAAAGATTTTGCTGCATTTCTTAGTCCAAATTAACAAAAACTGGAAGAACACAAAAGGTGTTACGATGGCTCTTTTTGGAATGTGCCTAATGAGATGCTACTAATGTAGTAAATTTTCAGTTAGCAGAAGGTTCATATGTAAACTCCTGGAGATGAGATACTGGATAGCGATCTGGAATCGTTATTTCATTTAATCCCCATTAGGGGATCTCCATTCTTCCATCGTACTTAGTTTAACAAAATAGTTGTATTTTGTATAGTTAAGTAGTCTAATTCTCACAATATTCGTGGAAAATAATAACCTTAATATTTAACACAGGTGGCACTGCGAACAATATTCCTTTGTTTTTTATATGTAATATAGTTTTGTTCATTTTATAACAGATGGCACTGTTGGCAAAAATTTTGTCTTAGTTTTTTACATGTTGAATCCCAAATGTATAATCACCACGAATGATTATTCCCAAGTATTATGAATCATCTTGTTAGTTTTTTTTGATCTCAAACAAGCCCACTCTACAAAATGCTACTTGATTATTCGTGAATGGTTCGGCAAAAAAATACACTTTCCCCAGCACTCTTTAATATATTGTATGCAATATGTTGCAAGGCAACATCTTATAACAATCGTGTGCTTATGCATCGTGATATTTTTATGAGTCGTCAACCCAGTAATCTAACCAGATTAAGTCGCCTGCTACGATTCGAGCATTTTTCACCCTTTCTAGTTTTTCACTTAATAAATATGGAAATCTGTTCAACATACCCGGTGAGGCAATATGAAAAAACAACAGCTTCCTACGTATGAGGACAATCAATTTCTACTTTTCCATTTAGAGTTGACGTTTTCGAACTTTTTTGAAGCCAATTGTTTAATAAATTTGGAATGATCTTATTAAACTCATCTGAACCAAATGAACCTTCAGTCTCATGTATATGAATGTTTCATATAATGCAATTTGTGCACTCCCAATTTCTTTCCAAATTTGAATTAGGCTAACCCAACCAACTTATTGATTTATGGTATAAGACAAGTTGATTGGCTTTTCTTTGTTCGATTTTTCATTCTAAACGTTCCCAACGTTCTTCATGTGTAACACTTGTTTTTCTTCGGTTGGCATAGATAAGCACAGCTTTTCATACTTGTCTCGATGAAGACAATACATCTAAAAGCATCAGTGCTCTGTTCCATCAGAATAAGTCTCCGTTATGTTTGTTTTGCGTTAAATATGTCACACCAACATGCCCTGACTTTGAAAGATATTTCGAGGGGTGAGGTCGGCCCTACATTTTTTACGAAAAAATAACAGCATATGATTTGTAATCACTCCACTTCAGTAGCTTTTGTATATGGATTGACACATAAAAAGCTCATTTAATTGAAAATCCCCCTTCCCATTAATCACCAATTTTAATTACATTACCAATACATTTTATAACATTTGTCACATAATTTATCATTCAACTGTAATAAATATTTCCAATCAATTTGCAAAAAAAAAAAAATTCAAAATATAATCGGAAGCAAAACCAAATTGCGAATAATAAATTGTTGTAATTGACTTATGAATTATGTGCATGTAAATTAAATTTAAAAATAAAATTAAAATTAATTTTCAAATTTGAATGCTGCATGTTTAAATTAATCATACAGAAAATTTCCCAAATACAAAAAACCAATAATATTCAGAGAAATCATTTCCACATGAGAATAGAAAGTAATTTTGTTGAAATTGATTATTCATAATATTAATCCATCTCGTATATATCTATCTATATAGATGTGAATGTGTATGTCTGTCTACATTATATACGGTGGAGCTGATTATTGATATGCAAATTTAATTTCCATATATAAAAATTGGATTTTCGAACATTTCATATACCAAAATAAAAATTATTTGCACCGCATACCACTTTGTGATTAAAGCTAACAAATCATGCTCTTCCGTTCGAACACAATATATATATATATGAATACAACTCAAACACATACCCACACACACGTGGAGATAAAAATTATTTAAATTCTTTATTTCCTTTCAAAATAATAAAAAAAAGCTCAAATCAACTTTTTTTGTTTCTTCATGAGCTTTCGTGTACGAGTGAAACATAATAGCGAGTTTCGACGAAAAATATTTTCAAAAGCAATACAAGGCAGACTTCGTACAACGCGTTCCCGAGTCGTGCCGATCATAAACTCAAAAAACACGATGTCTATACCTGTATCTTAATCTGTGTTTAGATATGTAACAATTCCTACATACAAATTATCCGCATTATATTCGAGATAATACACCAACAAATTTTGATTGATTTTCATTCATTATGGTACCTCGAAAGGTTCGTGTATAATGTATATAGAAACGAAAGCATAAAACATGAAATACATACAAACATAAAATCGACAAGTTTTATAAATTATATATTGTTGGTATTCGGGAATAGAAAATTTTATAAATTTTGTAAAGTAGATTTTTCCACTTCACTATACACAAAATTGATAATAATCTTTTGAGTTTCGTTAAAAGAAAAATGATTCGAGATAAAAATAAAATTCCCGAAATAAAAAAGGAAAAATAATTTTCCAAACAAACAACCCATTGTTAACCCTTTTTTGTGTTGGTTGTGCACACACATACATATATAACCAAGTGAACGAATAGTTGATTGTTGAATATATGGTTTTAATATTGTGTGACCTCATGCCAATCCCGCCCGAGATTTTTGGGCGCTCATTTTTCTACGATACACTTTTTGGATCGAGTACTTTTTGGTGATTTTATTTAATTTGGGTTTCAATTCACGTTTTTAGTTAACAATCTGATATACAGATATACGCTTTGTATGCGTATGTTTGTGTGTGTATATATACACATACACATCAAGAGAGATATTTTGAAAGATAAACAAAGTTTGTGTTGGTTTGAAACGAATTAAATACGAGAAGCTCACGCATATAAAACCATTTTTACAACCATTTATATTTTCAAATCGAAAATTTGCCATAAAGGATTATAGAAGTACGTGGTGCTTTAGTGACGGATAGAATACAAAAGTGGTGCTTTGAGATGAGCTTTAAAGTAAAAGCTCTTATCAATAGTATTTAAATAGTTTTTCGTTTTTTAAGAAAGCGTGAACAAATTTGCGAGTAGATTTAAGACAACTAAAGTTGTAATGTCTATAGCTTTTACAAAAAGCTTTGCTATTTTAGAATTTTTGTTCAACTAGAGTTGTTTTAGGTATAACAATTTTGAGATTTAGAATCAGGGAGTCTTTCACATTTCCACCAAGCAATAACTTCAAATAGACGGAAAGCTTTTAAATTGATACTAGCTGGACACGATATCAAAGCTCTAATCAAAGCTTATAAAAAGCTCATAATTCAAAGTCTAATAGGTTTGTTAAGTTTTGAACAGATTTCCAGATCCATTTGTCTTTAAGAGCTTTAACGATTTGTGGTTCAAAACATCTTTAATCTCATGATAGTAGTGCAGAAATGAAATCAAGTGTAAGTGGCTTAAAATCCTATACGTCAGCGGTTTTTGGAAATTGAATGTATTCATTAGGTTTCTAGGTCATGTATGGTGTGAAATTACGATGTTGACGAATGAGAACCAAAAGTTAAATACGGGAAGCTCCCCATATAAAAGCTTTTCAACAACAATTTATATTTTAAAATCGGGAATTTGGTGCTTAAGTGTCGGATATAATACAAATGTGGTGCTTTAAGATGAGCTTTTTGAGTAAAGGCTCATAGTAATAGTATTTCAATAGTTTTTCGTTTTTTAAGCAAGTGTGAACGAATTGTCGAGGTAATTTAAAAGTTGTAATGTATGATTTTACACAAAGCTTTCATATTCCAGAGTTTTTGTTCAACCGGAATGGTTTTAAGTATAATAATTTCGAAATTTAGAATCAGAAAGTTGACGACGAGGAGAAAGCTTAAGATTGGATACTGTGTGGAGACGATATTAAAGCGCTCATCCAAGCTTGTCGTTAAGTTTTCATTTTTCCTAAAATGTATATAAGCCTAACCACATACCTAAATTTGATCTGTCGAGATTCAACCCGAATACTAGGTGGATAATTTAATATCATAAATAATTCAGTAATTGATCGACGTAGATGTTAAATTTTTAAACATTTTATTTATCTACATTGCAAGATCACTTTAAATGTTGCTTCAGTTTTGCTAGACCAAAAGTGATCGTCACTTCTATGGACTCTGGTTCCTTTTCAAAATCTTAATCTGTATCTTACACCACATGCACAAATATAAGATCTTGATAAGATCAATTTGGGAAAATACATTTGTTGGGTGAATTATCTATTTTATAATTCTTAATTCCCAAGTTGAGTGGACTGTATGTATGGTTTAATATAAAAGACTATTATAGAAACGTTATAAAATTATTTAATTATTTTATTATAAAATTATTTATTATTTTTGTTGTCTTACGACCAACGTAAGCTGAAGCCAAAAAAGAAGTGGACGAGTAATCCGATTTTCTCGTCAATGGAAATTCCGCCAAGCTTAAGCAATATCGAAATTGTTTCGATATAACAATTGTGAATTGACAAATTATAACAACTTCATCTGTTCACTCTTAGATGGCAATGCGATACGAGAGTGGGTTGTTTATAAAAATGTGAACTGCGGTAAAAGATTAATTGTCAAATCACAATCATCAGCTGATTTCAATGTTATTGTCTAGAGTTTTACATTTAATAATTAAATGACATTGAAAATAATATAATATAAAAGTGTTAAAAATTCAAAATTATCTAAGATAAGTATTCTTTAAGTGTATAGACTAATTTTAATAAGTAATAATTTCATGTTTTTCTTTTAGTTTAATTGTTTATGAATGTTTGATACCATCGTTAAACATACCGCCCGCCTTGAACTCCGTTCAATTCCATGGAAATTGTTGGTATCGTAATGCTGGATAAGTATGGTTTGTTGAGTGCAATTTAAAGTTGGTTTGTTTTCGTTTCAGAAGAAATATCCTGGTTAGAAATATTTGTTTCATCTACCTTATTCGACACTGGCAGCAGACATAATTTATGAATCGGTCGTTTAATCTCTCCGGACTTTGTTTTTAATGTCACAACTCTAACTTTTCCATCGGTTCCAGGATGAAGATGAACTACTCTTCCAAGCAACCACTGGTTTACTGGCATATTTTCCTTTATGATTACGACATCGTTAATTTGAATTGAAGTTTGTGACTGTTTCCATTTAGTTCTCTGTTGGAGTGATGTTAAATATTCCTCATGCCACCGTTTCCAGAAATGTTGATGAATCTGTTGCACTGTTTTCCATCGTGTGAGATAACTTGGTTTCAATTCCGTAACATCAATTTCAGGAACTTTGGTTAAAGGATGTCCTACGAGGAAATGTGATGGTGTCAATGGGTCGATTTGGTCAGCTGATAACACGCAAATTGGCCTAGAATTTAAACAGCTTTCTACCTCAGCTAACAGTGTATTCATTTCTTCTATAATGAGAATTGTTTTGCCGATGACCCTCTTCAAATGAAATTTAGCCGATTTTACTGCTGCTTCCCAGATACCACCGAAATGAGGTGTGCCTGGTGGTATGAAGTGCCAGGAGATTAAATTGGATGAGAGATAGGATGAAAAGATATTGGATCTTTTGATTACGGTTTGTATTTCTTGCCCCATGACGTTACTGGCACCGACAAAATTTGTACCGTTGTCACAATGTATCTCAGATGGTACACCTCTTCTTGCTACGAATCTTTTGAGAGCTGCGATAAATGATTCACTAGTAAGATCTCCTACCAGTTCTAAATGAACTGCCTTTACGCTTAGACAAACAAATACGCAAATATATGCCTTATATGTTCGTTGTCCTCTGCCTTTGGTTAGATGAATTGATAATGGTCCAGTAAAATCGACTCCTGTTTTAAAAAATGGTCGAACCAATTTGACTCGAGAAGGCGGTAAGTTACCCATCATTTGCTGTTGCATTCTCGCCTTATATTTTTGACATACGACACAGTTTCTGATTGTTCCTCGGACTAATGTTCGTCCACTGGTTGTCCAATAATTTTGGCGAAAAATTGATAGTAATAACGACGGGCCGGCATGATTATATTTTTCATGCATATCTTCTAATATGAGCTTGGATAACCTGGATTTGGGTGGCAATATCACTGGATGCTTCGTGCTATAAGGAGCTGTACTGTTTTCAAGCCTGCCGCCAACTCGAAGTAAATTTCCTTCACCAATGAAAGGATTTAACGATATTAATCGGCTTGATTTGCTTATGGGAGTATTCTGCTTGAGGACTGTTATTTCATCATGATATGTCTTGCTTTGCTCGTATTCGCAGATTTTTTGGAAAGCAAAGTGTAGCTCTTGTGGTTTTAGTAGAATTCTTTTTGATCTTTGCGTCTTCTGTTTCGTTTTCACGTTGTGGACGAATCGAATAATAAATGAGATGACTCGTTGTAGTTTGAAAAATGACGAATACTTGGCTAACATTGTTTCAAATAACTCGTTAATGATAAATCCCCCAAACGACTCTACCTTCATCTGTCGTTCCTCTTCGTTGCATCCGTATTGATCCTTTTGTTTTGGCCAATAAATTTCACTATAGCTCAACCAGTCTGGTCCATACCACCATAAATTATGTTTACGTAGATCTGGAGCAATCATACCTCGACTGGCACAGTCTGCTGGGTTTTGTGATGACGGTACATGTCTCCAATATTTGCGAGGTGTGATATCTATAATGGCTGAAGTTCGATTGACTATGAAGGTTGTCCATCTTCGAGGTTCACTAGCCAACCAGTCGAGGACAATTTTTGAATCGGTCCATGCAACTATGTTATTGATTTTCAGGCTGGTTTCTTGTTTTATTGATTGTATGACCTTTGATAAAAGTACTGCACCACATAACTCCAATCTGGGTAGCGACACTTGCTTGATGGGAGCTACTTTACTCTTTGCCGAAATTAAGCGAATGAATACTCCATCGGGTGTGTTGATTTTGAAGTAAACAACAGCTGCATACGCACTTTCGCTGGCATTACAAAATCCATGGAGATCTACGACAGAATTGGATGAAGAACGAAGATATCTTGGAATTGTTATACGTTCAACTTCTTGTAGATTGACCCGAATTCTTTGCCATTGTTGTTTCTGATTATCAGGTAATGGATCATCCCACTTTAGATTTGCAATCCAAAGCTTCTGCATGAATATTTTTACTGCTACAACCACAGGTGTTAACCAGCCAAGCGGATCGAACAATCTACTAGCCTCTGAGAGAACGACTCGTTTTGTTACAGTTGTGTGAACTTGTTTTGATGCCTGGAATATAAAATTGTCAGTTATTGGATCCCAACTAATGCCTAAAACTTTTATGTAGTTTGCAGAATCGACTGCTGAGTCATCTAGGTGCTTAATTTTCCCAATATCATCGTTATTTGGAATGGAATCCAGGATTTCTTGAGCATTTGAAGACCATTTCCTTAGTTGAAAGCCATATTCACGTAACAGATTATTGATTTCTTCCTTCAATTGTAGTCCATGTTCCACGGAGTCCACCGAAGTCATTAAATCGTCTACATAGATATTTTTTTCTATTTCATGACATGCTGCTGGATGAAAATGCTTATGCTCTTGTACTATTTGTTGGAGACATCTAATAGCCAAAAACGGAGCGCTAGAAAGTCCATAGGTTACTGTTAAAAGTCTATAAAACTCAATAGGATCTGTTGAATGCTTGCGCCAAACGATTTTCTGGAATTTGGTATCGTTTTGATTTACTAACACTTGCCGATACATTTTCTCTATGTCCGCAGAGATGGCGACTTTATGCTCTCTAAAGCGGAGCATTATGGAGTACAAGTTTGATTGAATTGTTGGTCCCACGGCTAAATAATTATTGAGAGAATGCCCTGTGTTGCCTTTTGCGGACCCATCGAAAACGACTCGCAGTTTTGTTGTAGAACTCGTGTTTCGTAATACTCCATGATGTGGGAGGATATAGCCTTCGTTAACCAATTCGTTTTTCGGTATTTTTTCCATATGGTGTAACTGCTCATATTCATTCATAAAGGTGCGATACAAAGTTTCAAATTCCTTATCCTTAGCGAACCGTCTTTCCATATTCCGTAGCCTCTGTATCGCGATATTTACCGTGTTGCTCAATTCATTTGCAGGTTTTTTAAAGGGTAAGCTTACGGTAAATTTTCCATTTGGACTGCGCTTGACGTTCTCTTGAAAATGATTCTCACATAACTGCTCTTTGTCTGAAAGCCTGTTCCTTTGTTCTCCAATCGATTCGAGTTCCCAAAACCGCTTTAAGGTGACATCAATATTTGTAGCTGTTTCTGAGTTTTGTCTTATTAAAAATGAAGCCATCGTCTCTGAATTTTTGTAACAGCTTCCTGAAACTACCCAGCCAAATAGAGTGTTTTGGAGGACTAGTCCATCTGGACTAAGTTGTTTTCTTCCATCAAGCAACACTGAAAAGAAATGGTCCGCACCAATTAGGACATCTTCTGTATTCGGATGATTGAAGTTTGGATCTGCTAACTGCACTTCATTCAACATCTCTGACGAAATACTAGTGATAGTTTGCGAAGGTAAATCTGAAGTGAGCTTTGATAATACGAGTGCATTAATGGAGAACTTTGGATGGTTTTGAGGTTGAACATTTAACGACACCTGACCTCTCGTGATTCCAGCCTTTGCTTGTCCTAGGCCACTTACTGCGATTCGTGAATTAGTTCGTTTTAAATTTAGTTGCTGCACACATGATTCAGTAATGAAACTGGCTTGCGATCCAGAATCAAGTAACGCTCGACAAACCTGAGGTTTTCCGTAAATATCTAGGACAGTAATTAATGCTGTTGGTAGAACTGATTGTAGAATGACTACGTCGGTGCAGTTTGACTGTACTGTGGAAGAATTTGAACTGGAAGTTGCCTCTACATTTGACGACAATGATTGGCTAGCATCGGAGCTTTTAATTTCAGGTTTGTTGAGATGAAGCAATGAGTGATGTTTCCCTGAACATATTTGACACCTCCTTCTTGATTGGCATCTCACTTGTGTGTGTCTACTGCTGAAACAATTAAAACACCTGCGACCTTTCTGTGTCCATTCTCTTCGTTGACTGACATCTAAATTGTTAAATTGTGAGCAATTAAATAATGAATGATTTGTGTTATTACAAAATGCACATGCATAAGGAACTAATTCATTTGCGGCTACGCAGCCCTTTATAGAAGCTTTATGGTTTCCAGACTTTAGTGAAGAACTTAACGATTCTAGTGCATCTATTCTAATTTGTAGAAATTTGAAAAATTCTTCCAAAGTAGGATTTTCCGATTCTGCCGAACTTTCTGCCCACATACATTTGCTTTTGTCATCAAGTTTCGTCACTAAACAGTATATGAGCCACGGGTCACGGGATTCCGCTATTGGACCCAGAGCCTTGAGTCCACGTATCACTTCATCTGCTGAATCTCGGAGAACTTTCATTTTTGCTGAGGTTGCGGTGTGTAATGGAGGGTGTTCAACGAATGATCTGATAAATGAGTTTATAATATGCCTCTTCCGGTCATATCTGCTCTTCAGTTTGTTCAACGCCTCCAAATAGTTTGCCTCAGTGATGCTGATATGTCGAAGTAAGGCAGCTGCTTCACCCCGTAATAATCCTTTCAAATACTGCAATTTTTGAGCGGCACTCAACGATTGTGAATCGTGAATGGTGGTGGAAAAAAGATCATAAAATGACTGCCATTCTGCATAATCCCCACAGAAAGGTGGTATGCTTATTTTTGGCAACTTGACCTCAGTTTGACCGGAATGAGAAGCATTCAAAGTCACATCACCTAACTGAACTTCATTACCAGGTACCATTGTGCGTTTCCTAATTTCTGTGTTGAGGTTCGCCTTAGCAGTATAGTACTTTTCTTCGAACTCATAATAGGATTCTTCTTCAGGATTTACATCGAATATCTTTCCTTCGACGGTGGTGAATTCATTCAACAACGCGTCAACACGGTTCACTCGAGTTATGATTGCTTCTAGATCAGTATTTGCATTGATAGTGTTACTGAATTTGACTATATTGGTTAATTTCCCCTTTAACGTGGAACGCTATTTCTTGAGGCTTGCTATATCAACCATCTTATCTTTTAGTAGCACAAGACACGCGTTGGATTATTCGATTGATAATACGAATTTTATCACTTTAACACCACACTTTATTGAATTAAGACACGTGTTGTTTTCACTATTGTCTCGTCACACGATAATATTGGCTTAGCTGCCGAACACAATGAATTTTATCTCAAAATGGCGAGAAATTAAATAACTCAAATTGGCGAGATGCACTTCCAAAAATGACTATATAGAGAGTAAATACTTCAAATGGCGAGATCCAACTCCTAAACTGACTCAAACGGCGAGATCCAATTCCAAAACTGTCTCAAATGGCGAGATCCAATTGCAAACTGACTCAAATGGCGAGATCCAATTCCAATAATCAATGTTATCCGGCTCGAAGGACCAAAATGTTGGGTGAATTATCTATTTTATAATTCTTAATTCCCAAGTTGAGTGGACTGTATGTATGGTTTAATATAAAAGACTATTATAGAAACGTTATAAAATTATTTAATTATTTTATTATAAAATTATTTATTATTTTTGTTGTCTTACGACCAACGTAAGCTGAAGCCAAAAAAGAAGTGGACGAGTAATCCGATTTTCTCGTCAATGTAAATTCCGCCAAGCTTAAGCAATATCGAAATTGTTTCGATATAACAATTGTGAATTGACAAATTATAACAACTACATCTGTTCACTCTTAGATGGCAATGCGATACGAGAGTGTGTTGTTTATAAAAATGTGAACTGCGGTAAAAAATTAATTGTCAAATCACAATCATCAGCTGATTTCAATGTTATTGTCTAGAGTTTTACATTTAATAATTAAATGACATTGAAAATAATATAATATAAAAGTGTTAAAAATTCAAAATTATCTAAGATAAGTATTCTTTAAGTGTATAGACTAATTTTAATAAGTAATAATTTCATGTTTTTCTTTTAGTTTAATTGTTTATGAATGTTTGATACCATCGTTAAACACATTTATTATTCTCAAGGATGAATGGACGATGCTTGATGTATCGCAACAATGGTACAATAAAGCATATATATAAATTGTCAACGGTTCATACTTTAAAAGCTCTGTTCTTAAACTGAATAATCTTTTACGTTGTTTAGAATGAATTAGTCAAATTATGTATTACGGATATCACAAATAGAAACTTTGGACTTTATATGAGGTACATGATAAAGAATACCGACCATCTGAATATATATTTTCATCAAAAAACTGCTGTTTAAATTACTTTTGGGTGTCAATCGGTTCATTTTTACTTTTGTGCTTAAATCAATAAGCTTTTTCCATCAGTAAGGAAACCAATACGACATATCCATAATTATGGAAATTGAACGTAGTCATCAGTTTTCTAGGTCATATATGGTGTAAAATGAGGAAGCGATACAAACAATTAAATACGAGAAGCTTACCAGATCCCCTATATAAAAGCTTTTTTACACAAATTCATATTTCAATTCGAAAATTTGTCATAAAAGATTATAGAAGAACGTGGTGCTTTAGTGACGGAAAGAATACTAATGTGGTGTTTTGAGATGAGATTTTAGAATAAAAGCTCATACTAAAACTATTTCAATAGTTTTTCATTTTTTAAGCACACGTGAACCAATTTGAGAGTAAATTTATTACAATAAAAGTTGCAATGTTTGTAGCTTTTTTACATAAAGCTTTCTCATTCCAGAATTTCTAATCAACCAGAATTGTTTTAAGTATAGTTATTCGAGATTTAGAATCAGTAAGTTCTACATATTTTTTTTACCAAACAATAATTCCAAATGGACGAGAGGAAAGCTTATGATTAGATTCTGTGTGGAAACGATATCAAAGCTCTTTTATTTAATTTGGGTGTTCAATTTCCGTTTTACATCAACCATTCTGATATACAGAAACTTTGTATGCGTATGTTTGTGTATATTTATAAACAGACACAGATCAAGAGAGATATTTTAAAAGATAAACCAAGTTTTTGTTGGTTTGAAACGAATTTGGTACGAAAAGCTCATCCATCTAAAAGCTTTTTTACAACAATTAATCTTTTCAAATCGAAAATTTGCCATAAAACATTATAAAAGTACGTGGTGCTTTAGTGATAGATAGAATACAGCTGTAGTACTTTGAGATGAGCTTTTAGAGTAAAAGCGCATAGTAATAGTATTTTTATAGTGTCATGTTTAAGCACACATTAACCAATGTGCGAGTAAATTTAAGACAAAAAAATTATAAAGCTTTTACATCAAGCTTTCCTATTTCAGACTTATTGTTCAATCAGTACACTGTATAACACAAAGTTGGTTGTGGGAATGGGTAACCAATTGATGATTACAAACATATTTATAATCGGATAAAAACTAAACTAAAATCAATCAACTCGTATCCGGAAAAACGAACAAAACTTTTCTTTTATTAGTCCATTTTCAGGAAATGGTTTTTGATGTAAAATCCATATTTTGTTGGCAGTGGTGTTATACTCACCTTAAATCGAATGAAAATTCAATAAAACGATTCCACCGGAAAAAAAACTTCGTTCATTGTTTTAGAATGCCATTTTATTAAGAATACGCCAGCAAAAAAAAACTTTTATTGCTTTTTATTCGAATTTCCCTTCCAAGAAACTTTTATTCTCGTTTCACCGTTCAAAAAAAGCTCAAAAATTGAATTAACCGGGGAGTTTAAATAAAAAAGTGAAAATTGAATGAAAATTTGTTTTCGAAAACAAGTTATTTTTCAGTACACCATGTGATGCGGTTAATCTCGAATCAAAATATTGAATATTTATTAAGTAATTGAAAGTGTGTTGGTGTCATCACTTTGTTGGGGGGTGGAACGACAAACGAAAAAAATTGAGATTTTACGGATACAACAATATTATTTATTCACTAATGCTTTGTATTCCATTTGAATCGTATATATGTTGACAATTTTAAATGGCACGCATATATCCAGTCGGTATGTATATATGTATATGTATATAATACACACACATACATACATTTTTTATTTTTATTATTTCGAAAAATTGGAAAAAAATTTATTTTAGCGAAACAAAACGCAGTAAAAAAGCTCGTAAAATTTTATGGGAATAAAATATTTAATTTATTACATTTAGGTTTTAATGTTTCGCGCACCAAAAATAAAAACGAACAACACTGTAAAAGTTGTGTGATAAGAATACGCAGATTTCATAACCGAATACGAACATATTCCAATTCTACATTGTATGGAATATATATTAACGTGAACTGACGGAATTTGAATATATTGTATGTACAGAAGGATGTCATTCGGTGCGATATATCAGACATTTTTCTGATCCACATATAGACGACATTGATACCTGATATCCTAATAGGTTATGTAAGCAAGGAGCTTTCGTTACATGTTGAAAATTCCCTATCGGGTTATGCTTAAGCTTAAAGCATTCAATATTAAATTATGATGGTACTTTTCAGGAAACGCTATTTGATGCAAACCTGTACTTGGTGGTAACGAATAGATATCGTAATAAAAATGTTATTTTGGTAAACAATTCAAGGAGTAGAAGGTCGTAAAACCTTGAGCTTTTAGTCGTATTTAAACTGAGAAATATTTTGTATAATAGAATATTATTATGAATGTGTGGTTTGTGGTTTACCTTAAAAACATTTATAATGTTGGCTGCTCATAACTCTAGGTATCATTGGAATACAAAATAGGATGGCGTTGTAACGAACTACGAAAACCCTTTTTTGATTCTCTAGGTACACTCTCAGTCCCGGGATCTGTTTGTTCTTTTTATGAAGTTTAAGATATGATAGTCTATAGATATAGTATCAAGAACAGAAACACAAGACATGGTCTACAGTTTCTTCTTCTCCTCCCCCACACTGTTCGCAATTTGAGATATCATAATCCTCAAAGTGCGTCTATCATAATTTAAGGTGTTGTTTAGTTGTACTAGGAGTGAATTGACCACACGACACATGCAAAAGCAAAGGCGGAATTCCACCATGAGGACATCTCTTCGGGTGGTCACCGTCGTTCTATCACTTCCTAAGTCTGTAGTAATTTTCCTTGATCTACTTTCCTTGCATGGCACTTAACTATACTAAACATGTGTTAGCTCCATGCTATGTCTTTCAACTGCAGAAATCTTTGCACCGAAAAGAAGCGTTTTCAACTCGCCTTTGATGTCCTGAAACGCTCTCAGGCTTGTGGTCCTGCGATCTTTCAAGTCGTCTTACGACAATAGAGTGCTGTTTCAACAGATCTATTTGGTCTAAGATCCGGAAATATTCTGCCTGAACCTGGTGGCTTCATAGGATTCTATCGTTGGTTGTCATCTTTGCTAAACAAAATCCAATCTGCCTAGTTCACCATGTGTCCCAATTCTTTAAGGCTTACTGAGTGGAGAACTATTCTTGTCAGCTGCCCAACTTTCATTGCTGAAGATAGAAGTGACTGGTTGACTTGGAGTCTATGATTTTCGAAATCAGTGTTTCTTGGGTTCCTAAATTCTCTAACCTTAACTTGGAATTCATGGCATTGCTGAACCTATTAAGATCATAGTTGTATCGATATTTGACCATAGAAAGCACACAAAAACGAACTAATATTCTTATTTTTATAATTGATAATTTTATGAAGCTCCGAGCCATTTCGAAAATAAAGTAAATACAAATATTGTTAAACAATGCAACTTTTAAATTAATTTTGTTTAAAGCTTTTTGCTTACATTATAAAAATATATATTTTGTTGAACTCGTGCAAACCATTTAGAGCCTCGAGATTATAGAAAATTCTATTTTTTTAAGAAGCAGAAGAAGACGATAAAGGTTCAAGGCAATTTAATTATACAGAAAGCTCATAAGAAGAAAAAATCTATATCCTGTTTAATGAGAATACACTCATGCAATAAAGCATTTATATACAGATTTGTTTGATTTGTGAAAAATGGTAATTTTTCATTAGATTGAATAAAGAAAAGGGTGTGGATGCTACGGAAATTACATCTTAAAATAAATATATTCTAAACAATTTTAAAATGTAGAAATAGAAGGAGCTTTTATATAAGTCTTTACAATACAGCATTGGTGGGAGGATCTATACTCGTTTTAAGGAAGATACACGGCTCATAAATTATTCAAGTAGACAAAGAGTGATTGATGTCAGATATTGTGAAGTGTCCCTTACAGATGCAGATATTGTACCATTTAGTCGATGAAAGAAAAGCTTTTGCACTGCACTTTACTTTGTATGAGAAAGAGTCTACACTGATCTATCTGTATATACTCACCGACCTTACTACTTAATTGGGTATCTCCCGAACATCACTATATATAATTTATTTGACCCAAGAATTACTATCCTCGGCATAACAACGGCTACAATAGGCCAATAGAGTCATGCTTGCAACAGAAAATGCCAAGTTTTTAAACAAACTTATACTATGGGCGATGAAGTGCCATTTTATTCATATGGATGCTAAGCGTATTGAGAAGATGCACGAATGTAACGAAACTACTACAGCTAACATGGTAACAGCAATAAACCGAACGAATTTTAACTAGACAGTTT
Source organism: Tipula lateralis (assembly GCA_963932295.1). Lineage (NCBI taxonomy): Eukaryota > Metazoa > Arthropoda > Insecta > Diptera > Tipulidae > Tipula > Tipula lateralis. The sequence continues at coordinate 187,582,317 of OZ010737.1, read as the reverse complement.
TTGGTTGGTCTGTCTATCACATGATGCCAATGGCATAATTAATCAGACCATCGCCATTATCAGTAACCGGAATCTTGTAAGCTCTTAATACTTCAGAACGACAGGGCTGTATAAACTATTGCGCAGTAGTCGCGTAAACCTACTTAGTATGACGGGAATCATACAAATGAGGACCTCATTTGTTCACAGTAGGTTTCTTATTCACAGGTGTATATTTTTCTGGCTCAGCGACCATTTTGAACTCTTTGTTTCTAGTTTGACCAACAGCTACAAAAACTCGAATCAACAAAGCTATCTATATCGGTTATTATTTTTTTGGATCGAACATATGAAAATTTCACATAATTTGTTAAAAAGTTCTGCAATTTTGACAATATTTCTGATGATTATTGATTTCTAAACATTATGCTTAACTACGTATTGTTCGATACTAAATCAAAAAGTCGAATAATACTCTTATTAATTTTAAAGTTAGTTTTGTACTATGAGAGCTTTTCATTGTATAATATACTCATTAAGCTCGATATCGATCAAACTAAATATCTAATTAAAACGAAACCGTTATAATAGAAATGAAGCGATTATTTTGGAAACTTTAGATTTTCCCAAACTACACGAAAAGCTTTCTAACAAGATTTATTATCTTATATTTATAAAATAAAAGCTATTGAAATGATAAATTAAAGTTTTAAGTTTTACACTAATTAAGTTTTCTAATGCTTTAGATAATTAGATTGAGTAAACTTTTCACTGTGCACACACATACATGATCGTTTGAAGACAAATTGTTTTAATCTTTTTGAACCATGTAAATACTTAGAAAGTTTACAATTAATTGACTATCATCATCACACAACCACAACCGTAAAGCATTCAATCACCAGCAACTTCATTATCATTATGACCCATTGTTTTCTGGTTTGCTACAAATTACTACCTGATTTGTTATTTTTCCGAACCCTTCGTCGTCCAACATAAAATTACAACAACAAAAAAAGGATATCAGTCTAAAATAGGAAAAAAAGCACACACACAAAAAAGAAAATCACTTTAAGCATAATAAGATGATTGATTAGAAATTTGTATTCTTCCTCCTGTTTGGCTATACCCTCCAAGTATATATCCCAATGTATGAGTGATTGTGTGTGTGTGTACATAAGAAAGAAAATGAACCGAACGAACGTGTACTGCTCGAAAAAAGGGTTAAAATCCTTTTTAAATAATTTATTTAAATTTAATCATTTAAATGTGCTTGTACATCGAAAATTTATTGTAAATTATAACGAAGGATTATAGTACATAATAAAATGGATTATCGGTTAATACGAATTATCAATATATACATACTTATAATTGAATGTTTTGAGGCTTAAAAATATAATTTGTTCGGAACACACGAAAGTTTGGAGGCGAATTTAATTTTTTTTTTAAAAAGTTTGTTTTTATAAAGGAAGAGAGAAAAAAAATTAAATTACAGTCCCAAAAAGTACAAATAAAGCTTCGAAATTAGAAAAGTTTATATTTGTTGTTGAGCTTCGTGTACAACAAAACTTTTTTTGCTTTCCCTCACCAAGTACTTGTTACATTGGTTTTGTTTTGATCCGGTCGTCGCTTACTAATGCATTTTAATTAGTTATTTTGTGTGTATGTGTACTGAAAGCACAAAAAAAAGCTTTTACGGCAAAAGTTTGATTTGCGAAGAAAAAATAGCGGAAGTTTCTGTTATTTAACGATGAAAATCTGCGTAGGAAGACTCGCGTTTCTTTATGAATATTGGTCAAGCATTTTACCGACACAAAAAGCTTTTAATGAATTGTAAAATTGTTTGTGTAAAGTGATTGAAGTTTGAATTCTTAATTAGTAGTTATTCGAAATGGAAAAATAATTCATGTGAATTTCTTGTTTGCATTAATTAAATTTAACATATTTTGGCGCGTCACTAGCTCAAAGTAATGAGTTAAGTTGAACAGAGCTTTTGATATATACATATATATATATATATATATATATATATATATATATATATATATATATATATATATATATATATATATATTTATATATATATATATATATATATATATATATATATATATATATATATATATATATATATACATATATATATATATATAATATATATAATATATATATATATATATATATATATATATATATATATATATATATATATATATTTATTTTTTATTTTTATTGCGGTTTTTACAGGCCATTATTGGCCCGTACCGTGTCAACAATCTGACTCCATCGGTTTCGATCACGAGCCAGATCTTCATACTGTTGCAAGCAGTTGGAAGATGCCAGATCGCTCTCTACGCCGTGGAGCCATCGTCGCCGACAGCGACCTCTTCGCCTACCGAAAGGCGGTTCTCCCTTTAAAGATCGCTGTATCATTCGGTTCGGATCAGCACGCAGAACGTGACCGAGCCAGCGTATTCGCTGTCCTTTGATTTCATGCACGATATCAGGAATTTGCATTAAATTCCTGATCTCGTGATTGAAAATAACTCGGTAAGTGCCATCGACGTCGCGTTTTGGACCATATATCACACGCATGATTCTTCTCTCGAATGTTAGAAGCCATCTTTCGTACTCATCCGTCAAGGTCCAACTCTCACATCCATACATGACAACGGGTCTGATCAACACTCTGTACAGTTTCAGCTTATCCGTATTTGCAAGATATTTTGATTTCAGCAGTGGACGTAGAGGATACAAAGCCCGATTGCCAGCGGCAAGGCGGACCTTGATATCCTCGCCCACACTATTATCGTGAGTGATGAGAGATCCAAGATACTTGAATCTCATCACTCCTTCAAACGTGTGGTTTCCACTACTGAAATCAATTGCGTCTTGGTCTCTAAAACCCGAGATTAGATATTTGGTTTTTGACTCGTTGATTTTGAGACCAACGGAAGCTGAACACTGTTCCAGTGGATCAAGTATCTCTTTCACTCCGTTGCCATTTAATCCAATCACACAGATATCATCTGCATAAGCAAGAAGTTGATTGGATTGTCGGAATAAGATATTGTCCTGAGGTGTTTCACTTTTACGAAGGATGTATTCCAACATGAGATTAAAAAGTATCGGGGACAGCGCATCTCCTTGTCGAACACCGGAATTGATTGCAAAAGTTCTCGATAGCCTGTTCTCAACTTTAACACAGCATTGTGACTGCGTTACTGTCATTTTACAGAGATGTACATATTTTTTTGGTATTCCTAAATATTCAAGCGCATACCATAGCCTCTCTCGATTGATCGAGTCATAGGCTTGCTTGAAATCTAGGAATACCTGGTGTACATCGCGAGATGTTTCGTAGTACTTGGAAAGAATCATCCGTAGCGAAAAAACTTGATCAGTGACTGACCGATTTGGACGGAATCCTCCTTGGTAGTCACCGACAATTTCCTCCGCTAGAGGAGTAATTCTTCCCAAGATAATGTATGACAGTAACTTGTATGCTGTGCAAAGGAGAGCTATACCGCGATAGTTCTCGCATTTCATGCGATCACCCTTTTTGAATATTGGGCATAACGCGGCCACTTTCCATTCATCAGGCATAACTTCATTTCGCCATACCAATCGAACAAGGTCGAAAAGACAGTTCCACAAAGTTAGCCCTCCGAATATCAAGAGCTCTGAATTAATGCAATCAACCCCTGGTGAACGATTTTTCTTTAGTCTCTGCATGGCCATTGTGAATTCCTCATAGGATGGATCCTCAATGAACATCTCCGCGGTCTGTATTTGAGAGTATTCAAATA